>VZTH01009668.1:92736-114838 GCA_013397815.1 Aleadryas rufinucha
AGAGAAGCGCGTCAGCGGCGGCCGCGCCGGACCGGGTGCGCTCCCCTCCCGCCCCCGCGCCCTCCTTCCCCGCCCGGACCTTGGCTCCGATCTGGTTCCCGCACTGCCCGGCCTGCAGGTGCACGATCTCCCTCATGATGGCGGCGGCTCCGAGCACTCACACCGACCCCAACCTTCCCCAACCGACTCTGGCTGCGTGAGGCAACCGCCAGCCCTTATATAGCAGCGGAATGCGCGCGCAGCCGTCTTCTCCCCGCCCAGGCGGCCATCCGCAGCAACGATTGGATGCTTATAGCGAGGCTCTACAAATGAGGCAATCTGATTGGTTGCGCCGCTGTCACTCAAACTGACGGCTCCTATTCGCCCCGCCCGCCTGTCTGTTGGCTTTACAGTTAGGCAACCGGGAGCCGCGAGTGCCCGCCCAAGCTCGCTCACGGCGCTCCCGATTGGCTCAATTGAATGATTGATGTCGAAGCCGATTGGCTGCCGGCCCCGGGGGATGAGCTAACGCCACTTGATTGGCGGAGAACGAAGTGCCCTGGTAACCGTCGCAGTGACTCCGCAGCGGGCTCTGGGCGGTGGCCGCCGCAGCCGCCCATTCACGGACCCGAGTGCGCGCTTTGCGCAGCGGAGGCGGCGGCTCCTCCTCACTGCGGGACAGGGCGGGTTCCCCGCGGGTCCCCAGCGCTTCCCCCCCGCCTCTCGCCTCCCCTCCTCCAGGCGGGTCTCCTTCCTTCCCTCCCCGTCCCCCGGTCTCCGCTCCCCGCTGGCGCCGCAGCGCCGCGGCGGGTGGGGGAGGGACCCCGCGTGCGCACGCGCGGGCTGCAGGGCCGTTCCAGCACTTTCTGGCGCGCGGCCCCGCCCGGGGGTGGCGGGGCCGNTCTGAGGGCTCAAGGAGCTCGGCTCCTGTGAGGGCTCGGGAGGCCCTAAAGGCTCAGGGGGGTCTGCCTGCTGCGAGGAGACTGGGGGCTCGAGGATCTGTGAAGGGGCTGTGAGGGAAGTGTGAGGGCTTGAGGGGCTTTGAGGGCTTAGGGGTTCCGAGGGCTGTGGGGGTGCAGGGGGGACCTGGCAGCTGTGAGGGAGATGTGGAGGCTTGGAGGGTCCGGCTGCTGTGAGGGGCTGTGAAGGCTTGGGCCTGGGCTGAGCCTTGCAATGGCAGCTCTGTGGAGGCCCCTGTGCTGTGAGGAGAAGGCCCCAGTGAGGAGGTCCTGCCTGCAGGGGATCTGTGTGAGGCAGACATTGCTTACCAAGGCTTCCCCACATGGACACGTCCATCCTGAGCTGTGTGTGGGTGCTGCGGCCCTGTCATGAGGCAGCCAGGCACCCCAGGCTGGATAAATACCACCCTCGCCTTGCCTCTGTCCCTTATTCTACTCCTCAGCTTTGTGAGCACATTCTCGCCCAGACAGTGCATCCATTGGTCACAGTTTTATTAAGCATATTTGATTATTGTTTCTGCAGAATCTTCTCATGGTTGTATGTATTTATTGTGATGCCAGCTGGGTCTGCAAGTCCCAGCATCTCTCCTTGTTTCATACTGTAGCAAAAGCTTTAAAGAGGCTCCTAATGGAGCTCCCAAGGTGGGGAGTCTGATCCTGCTGCCTCGCCGTGGGGTGGGCTGAGGCAAAGGCAGCCGTGACCTCAATTCTGCTGACACAGGCCAGCTCTGTGTGACACACACACGGCTTGTGCACATCCCAGAATCTGTGCCTGGATAACAATAATCCAATCCTGTGGCTGGGTCAGGTGAGGAGGTGGCAGGACATAGAAGCCCCGTGAAGGCTGTGGCTGGAGGTTGAATGGCCTCTGGTAGTCGGCATAATACGAAGATGGTGATGATCGATATTTCTGGCATATAAACAACATATTCCTGCAGAGGTGCTGGAAGGAGTCCAGGAACACTTGGAGCAGCCCCAGAGAGCCTGGGAGGAGTCCCAGAGCATCAGGAGTGACCTGAGAGGGTCCTGGGAAAGGCCTGGGTCAGGTCAGAGGTGTCCAGGGAGACACACACAGCTCATCCTTCACATCCACAGCCGGAATGCAGAAGGTTTATGCAGTTCCCTTTGAGATAGCTGAGTAATGCAGAGTCATTAGGGTCCAGATTTATCCCACTAATTACGGGCATTGATTGAATAGTGTTCACACTGGAATCAGTGGGAAGGGATGGCTTGGCTCTGAGCAGCCCTCTGACAGCACCTTTCTGTTTTCTGTGATGGTGTTTGAGGTGACCAGTTCCAAAAACTGCAGCATCATTTAGGCATCAAAGGCAGCCAGGATGAATCTGGATAAGACTTGCTCAAGATTTCACACCAGGCTGTGCTAATCAGTAAAGACAGCTTTTCCTGCAGGATGCAATGCCATCTCTTCAGAGTAATGTACAAAAGGGATCCTGGCTTCTTTCTGATTAAAACCAGGGAATGTAGAGTGTGTTGCCTGTGTTGTGCTGTCCGGGAAGGTACATTCAGCATCAATTCTCATCAGGTGTGCTCAGCACAGCGTTCACAGGCGCCTGTGCTCAGGAAACACTGGAAAACCCGCCCTGAAATGGAGCAGGGGAGCCACTGCAGGGCTTGGAGGAGGTTTCCTGGTACAAGTGCTGCTGTATTTAATGCAGATACAGCTCTGGGGTTTTTTTCAGCCAGGGCCAGAAAGCAAAGGCCTGTGCATTAGTGCCATCCATTTCCTCACTGTGTGAGCAATCCCGAGCCTTTGTGCTTCCCACAGCCCCTACTCCAGCCCGCACTGCCTTTCATGTTTGGGAAGCTGCTCTGTAATGTGTGGAGTGAGCAATTGTTGCCACCCCCAGCATTCCCAGAGGGAGTGTGAGAGTGGAAATGCTCTGCTCGGTTAAGGCTCCCATACCTGTCTGCAGAACACCAGGGGGATCGCTCCCGGCGGAGCAGGGGTAGGAGCCTAGGGAGGAGCTAAGCTTTGCTCTCTGATTGAGCTTCCAGAGGTTTCCCCAGGAGATTCAGCCACTTGAATATCTGCGGGATAGGAGGCATTTCAAATTATTTGTGCAACACTAATTTTTGCTAGTTCTAGCCCAGTCAGTGAGTACTCTGTTCTTAGCTACATCCACAGGAAATGACAATTCTGTTTGAAATATTTTTCCATTTTTTAAATTGAAGTAGAATGCCAGTACTTCTCAGATCTCCCTGAGGAGGAACACAGTCAGGAATCTCCATGGAGAGCTGCTGGAGCTGCCGACCATGTCAGCCCTGTGATTTCTATCACTGTGGCAGCCCAGCATTAATTAGTGTGTGCCAGGAGGTGAGCTGGCAAGTACCACGTCAGGTCTGTGCCAGAATCCTGGCTCGCGTGGAGCATTCCTCCCAAGGCAAACCTCTGTACAGAATACTGAGTGTGGGGCAAATTCTGGGAGAAAAAGCTGCACATTCCATGGTCCTGCCTGAGCAAAATGCTGAAGTGCATTTCTAGTGGTTGTTGGTTTAGTGGAGAGGCTGCAGCTTGCCAGAGAAGGGAATGCTGGAAAGCAATTGGGAGGGCAGAGAAAGGAGTAGCACTAAGGTGGGATGTTTGTGGCTCTCACATCATGTTTTCATTGCAGACATCTGTCTTAGCTGGTATTGGATTACTTTGAAAGCTTTCCTCAAACTCTGCTGCAAGTGACAAGCAAGGAGGTTTTACCTCATTTAGGGGCAGATCCCATCTGTAATAAATTGATGCTATAATAAGGGTCCTAGAAAACATCAGGGCCAGTGTTACACAGCAGAAGTCCATGGGTATAACCCAAAGAAAGACACAGGGAAGTAAAAATTGAGTTGGAAATCACACATTCCTGTTTTGCTGGATTATGCATTAGGGGTTTTTTTAACTTTTTATTGTAATTGTTTTGGTTCTGTAACTACCTATATTGCTTTTGGCTTGGAAACAGATTTTACCCTAAATACAACTGGTTTGAGCAGAGTGGGGAGGGACTTTCTTTTCATTTTTGCATATTGCCTCCCCCTTTTGCTGAACCAGTGTTCTCTGTGTGCGTGTAGGGAGCTGATCCCTCCCCTCAGCAGGCAGGCAGGCAGTGACTGTCATTCTCCTGTTGGTGCTAACCAGCGAGGCTGCAGCCTGTGTCTCTGAAACAGCATCCAGTCTGAGCTGAGCCTCCACCTGGGGCTGGCAGGAGCCCAGACAGAAATCACAGAGCTAATTCTGTTTCTGTTGGTAAAAACCTGAAGCCCTGAGTTAAGGGAGGGACACTGGAGGACGAGTGTGGGTGGGAGCTGCCTCCAGAACCAGAGGGTTTTTGGTGTTGGGGTCGTTCCAGGTTTATGGCAACACTGAAGTGAGACGTGGGTATGTGCAGGTGTTTTCTCATTCTCGTCTTTCTGATTGTTACTTCTAAGGATAAACAGTCTTGTTTTCCAGAAATTATTGCTCCTGTGATATTGAAGTTACGCAGGTGAGAGGCTGCTTCCAGAGACCAGTGAGTGAGAGGTGAAGTTGTGGGATTCCTGCCTAGGGGAAATCAGAAGAGCTGAATGGGATCAAGCCACGGATCCACCCAGGCCAGTGTCTTGTCTCTAATGCTCTGCAGCAGTTACCAAAGAAGAACAGGGCAAACAGATATGGATGTGGCAGGTGGTTCAGGCAATTCTTTAGCCACAAGCAAGTAACTTTTTGTTTAATAGCCCCAATGGGTTATTATGAATTTATCTAATCACCTTTTGCAGCCATGTAAACTTCTGGCATAAACAACCTCCTGTCCTGATGAGTCCTGTGGTTTAACCATGCTCTGTGTGGAAGAAGAGCTCCTTCCATTTGGTTTGATGATTTCCACTGAGTAACTCCCTTCACAAGGCCGTGAGTCTGTCTCTTCAGAGCTTTCACTCCAGGAGTGTTTAACATTGTCACTGATACTGTGAGACAAGGTAATGCTAAACCAGCTTTTACTTGATGTAAAGTTCAGCATTAATTGGCCATTTACATCTCCTTCATGTTTAAAACCTGTGAACTTGGAACATTGTTCCCATGAAGGTTCCACAGCTCTGCTGCTGTACCTTGTCCAGTGATAAGCCTGATAGCTGTTGCCTTCTTCCATCTGCAGGATCTGTTTCTCCTGAGACTTTCCACCAAGAAGTGGTGACTAATTTGATCATGAGGTGCACATATGGTGACACCTCTGCTGTGAACAAAAATAAGCTTTCCTTCACACAAAAGTTGATTTTATCCTCTGTCTCTCTCAAACCTCCTCTTCATTCCCAGGGCCGTCCTCTTCCTGGTAGGGATTATGCTTTCTCCCTCTTGTTTCCAAAAGAGCCGTCATCCATACTCCATGTTAGTGCTTCTCTCCCTGCAGAGAGGACTTCTTCCAATGTCATGGCTTCTTAAATCCTTGGTTAGAGCTGCTTTCACATCCCACACAGAGAGAGTTTCCATAGAGCAGTGTCTTTCCCTGCATCCACAGCATATTCCCAGAGAAGCCTCCTTGCTAATTGATGTCATTTGTGGTGGGAGAGATTTCCTAAGGCTTTCCTAGGGGTGCTCTGCCAGCCTCCCTCTCGTGACTGATCCCTGGCATTGCACACTGCTCCGGGGAGCAGCAGTTCCTGTTCTGTGTTTATCTGACTTGAACAGGGATCTGACAGCATCTGACTGCAGGAGGGCTCTGAATATCTCACATGGTGGGAACCTGGTCACCTTGGTGTACAAATACACAGTGATGTCTGCATTTACAAAACACCAAAACACTGTGACTTGCCTGGGTTTGATGGCATTATGAAAGGACTTTTATATTAAGAAAGCTGTGGCAAAAATTATGGCAGGTTTTCTGATCCCAGTACTCCTTTAGGGCTGTTCTTCTTCAGTGTGTTCAAAATTAGCTCTTGAAGTAGGAGTGGCAGTCCATGAGGTAGGATATAAACATCATATGGCTGCCTACTTCTCTGGAAAGATACTCAGATACAGGATCAGAGGCAGGGTATAAGAACAGCATGAAAATATACTGATACTAAATCCAGCCATCCAAAAAGGCATTCCTCTCATCTTCTGCTGGATTTGCTCCACAACTGGTTGCGGATTTGAAGGCCTCAAGTTGGGTCTCTCCTACAACCACAGAGAGCCTGGGTATGTCAGAATGGGAAGAAAGAAACAACTCAGGCCCTGTGGGTACTGCAGAGTGGGACTGGAGGCAACAAACTCTTATTTCTCTCAATTTTCATGGGAATGCATTGGGACAACCCAGGTGGGATGTACTGGTTGAGAATCCATGGTGCTTTGGGATGCCTAAATGACAGTCAGGCCCCAAAAGCCAGGGGCAGGTCAGTCACCATTGTGTGTCTGGATCTAAAACAGAGAAAGTGCTTTCTGCTGTCAATTTTTGTATCTAATACTTCTTATTTCCTTTTCATTGGTATTTGCTGACAGCAGCAGAACTGCAGTTGCACATGAGGAGACTTTATTACCTGCCAGAAGATCTCTCCCGTGGTTCAGCTTGAGTGAGAAGCAAGGGACCTGTGTATAAACATAAAGAATTTATGGACAGTTAGAAAATCCCCATTATTTATCATTTCCACTGTTGAATTGTAACCAAAGGCCTGCAAGCATCTTTGTGATAAAGTGAGTGAGTTCATCTAGAATCTCCTTTTAAGTAGATTTCTGCTGTCCAGGTAATCTGGGGATTAATTCTGCAAACTTATGTGGGGTGACATGAACGAGCTGCTCTGTAGAGAGCTGGGAGGAAGGAATACGTTACCAGTGTTAGTTTCCTTCCTTCTCACAGGTTCCCCATTTTGTTATTTTATGGCTTTTTTTATTACTAAAAAACCACTTCCGTTTTAAAATCCCAATCCATTTTATCATCTAGTAAATACATCTATAAATGTTTTTATCTGTCAGAAAAAGAAGTGGATGTGGGTTTTTGCATGGCAGAGCAGTGGTTCAACGTCAGGGTGGCTCAAGGGTCAGGGATTTCATTCAGTGGCATGTGCAAGGCAAAAGTGAAGTGTCAGGAGGCCATGCTGAGCTCATTGCCTAATTACTCACTTATTATCTGTGTGGAAGTCCCAAAGCTTCTAAACAAGAGCTTGGGGAAGTTCTGGCTGACATCCTTTTCTCTTGGACCCTGCTATCTGTTCCAGTTCAAGAAGTGAACCAGAGCACCTGGAGCCCGGGGGTTCCTGGCATCCCACTGGCTTGTTTCCATTTCTGACAGTGGTAGGATTCTTCCTGGGCAGGTTCCAAATCTCAGCCAGGAATCCCAGGAATCACCCCTATGCTGACAGGTCACAGAGCCAGAGCTAAAGGATTGCACTTTCAGGTGCAGGATGAATGAAGTCTCAGGAATTTCCCTGATATTGCTGACTCCATGACAACCTCTTTATTTTTCCTACTCTGCCTTGCCTGGATCCCTCCTACCTTCTTCAGATGGTTTGAGCAAAGAACACATCAAAAGGTGTAGGCAGGTCTCTCATCAACTAAATACCAGCAGTCAGGTTATCTGAAATCTTTTTCTTTCACTGGAAAGAAAGTGCCTTCAGGGGTTCTCACTGTGTACCCCAAAAGTACACAGCAAAACAGCTCTTGAGTAGAGGCAGCAGCAGCAGCCCCCATCCTGCTCACTGAAACACTCTGTGTTCACAATAACCCCCCTGCTCTGATCTCTTGCCAAGAATAACACAGACAGTCTATTAAAACATCTTTAATGACATGATATAATTAAAAGTATCTAACGTGCAACTCAAAGAAATGAATATAAAGCTTGTTTAAGTCTATTTCCACACCCCTCCAAACTTGACTGACAGGTTCCAAACCTTCATTAATTGGCCTGAAAATTTATGAATACCCCAACATAATGGCATGTGTGTGTCCTATATTATCAGTTGGGAGCACAAGGGACAAATAATCAGATTTGAAAGGATTTAGGTGCCAGGGTAGCTTTAAAAATCCTGCAAGGCACATCACTGCATCTGTGAGCATTTACATTTCTGTTTAAAGTGGTCTGAAAAGCCTTGGAGACACTCTTCCCTGAGGCTCTTAACAGTCTGTGTGTTTAAGTCTCTGAAGCAGTTGAGAAGTGAGCTCTAAATGCCTTAGACAAAGGACAGTGTTTGTGAATCCATCCCATTTCTTCACAGTAACACAGAGAATTTGTACAGCACCTCAGCTTTCAGACGTGCAGAGCAGACCAGAGGAGCCAGAATAACTTCCAAGTCCCAGGGGAATCCTGATTATTAGATCATAAAGTAACTCTGGTCATGGTCTAATACGAAAGTGACAATTAGGAAAGCTTCTGTTCCTGAGTCTGCTCTGGTCTAAAGGACAGTGTCAGCTGAGACACTTCAGAGTCAGCAAGGCAAGCAGGTCAGTGCAAATGAACAAACAGGTGAACCTCAGCCCAGCATGAGCCCAGCTTTAGCAAATGTGAAATTAAATGTGTTCATTTGAGTCCTGGCTAAAGAGTTTTAGTTGGCAATTTTAACCCTGAGTGGCCATGACTCAGCTGAGAGACAAAAACTCAGCTGAGTGTCTGTGCCCTTGGTTTCTCCTTTGATCCTCTGCACATTTTGTAGAGGCCAAGACTAAGAAGGATTGGTTTTGAAGGATTCCTGGTCATCAGGAGTGTTCATTGGAAGGGACACACGGACATCATGACTGAGATGGAAGCACACACAGATCAGGCAGAAAATACCTGCATTTTCCCTAGAACATGGAAGCAGTTGGCTGTTACATTCTGACTGTATTTTAAAATGCTCTTTCAGTCTTCACTGCAGGTCTCATCTCTCAAATGGGCATAGAAGAGGACAGAGCACTTTACTCAGACACCACCTCTTCTGATTTGACATGATTATTCAAAATTAACGTCACAATAGCTCAGGGCCTGTGTGCTCAGAGGCGTTTCATGTCTGACATAAGTAATCCCGGCTGTAGCCCAAGGAAGAGCCATGCAGGCTGTTCTTGTTTGGAGAATGAATAGCTTGCCATCCACCAGGAATCACAGACTTCCTGTGGAGCAGGATCCATTGTCTCAAAGTACAGCAGTGCAAGTACCAGCAAGTTGAAATAAGACATCGAGGCTCTGGGAGCCCTGCAGGAAAATGACTTGCATCCTCCAGTGACTTACACCTCTGGGATTTCTGTCTGGACCCTGTTAACTGTGCTCTGACAAGTCTTGAGTGGCAGAGAACTGTCAGTCATCAAAAGCACTGCTGTTCCTGTGACTGGAGCTGTTCTCCTTGACCATCACTCGGTACGAGATGCGCATGAAGGAGCCCATGAGCAGCACGACGAAGAGGATCAGGAGCAAGGACCAGACCCCCGGCTCAATCCCCTTGAGGAAGCTTGGGCTGTCCTGGGGGATGGTGTTGGTCAGACTCAGCAGGTACCCAAGAGTCCAGCCAGATGATCTGTCACCCATCTATTGGAATAAAAAGGAGAGGTCAGAAGAGGAGGAGACGGCCTGGACCCCAGCTGTGCTTCTGTGCATGGGCCCAAGGCTTTGTATTATGTGAGACTGATCCAGGGATTTGGCTTGAAATGAGGAGCTCTCTCCCCCTCAGTGCCCTGAGTACACCAAGAGGCCTTAATGGCACTTCCACCCATGCCTCTGCCCATGGGCACAGGAGCTCCATGTAAGCTCTGGCCTGGGCAGCCCCTCTCTCCTGAGCTGTGCTCTAGGGGAGTGCTGTTCTCTGCTTACTGACTGGTTTTCCCAGTGGATCTTAAGTCTACATTGTGGGTAGCTGTCTCTCTGGCCCTGGCTGAACCTCAGACCTATGTTTTAGGTTGCTTGTCTCTGTCTTTCCAGGCAGGGCTCCCTGGAGGCCCTGGGCCTGTCTCATTACCTTGCCTTTCTCTGATGGTCCCCACGTGGCCCTGCTCAGTGGGACCATGGCTGTGATTGCCAGTTGTGAAGAGGTCTGGGAATAGCTTTCTTTTCTTTTGTGAAGGAAATGACCTGAATCAAATCCCCCTGTCCTTAGGGCCTCCAGATCCTGGAGCAATTTCACACCTTATTAGAAATTAGGTTAGATTATTAGATATTACGAAGAAATCCTTCCCTGGGAGGGGGGGGAGGCCCTGGCACAGGGTGCCCAGAGAAGCTGGGGCTGCCCCTGGATCCCTGGCAGTGTCCAAGGCCAGGCTGGACGGGGCTTGGAGCAACCTGGGACAGTGGAAGGTGTCCCTGCCCATGGCAGGGGTGGAATTAGATGATCTTTAAGTTTTCTTCCAATCCAAAACCAGTCTAGGAGTCTATAAGGCATTTACCAACCCTCATGAGTATAAAGGTGGTTGCACAAAGGTAGGGAAGCACCTTTTGGCTCAGGAAATGTTATCAGCAGCTTGTCCTTAGCATTAAGTGGAGATCAAGCTGTACTTCCTTCCCTATCAACACAGATTTCTAAAGATGGTGTTGATCCAGAGAAGTTTTTTGACCCATCTGTTTTTCAGTGGGGACAGGTGTCATCTCTAGCTCTCTGACACTGTTTTTTCTTGTTTATCACAACTGTGAATCCATTTTGCAAAACCATCCTGCTGGAGAAGCCCAGCTGGTTAGGGCTTGTCAGTATGGGAACAGACTGGCTGTACTGGGACCAGCCCTCCCTGGTAACTGGGAACACTGTGCTGTGGGAACTGACCTTCTGGAATGCAGTCCAAGCAGGCTGGTCAAAGTCAAGTGTGTATCCTGTTGTACTGAGATGGAAGATGAAGGCAGACACAGTGCAGTAATCAACAAGTGTATCCAGGCTTGCTTGGGACTTCCTGGTCAGCTGGTGCCATTTCCAAAAACCAAAAAGAAGAAGATGGGGGGAAAAAATAAAAGAAGGAAATACTCAGTAGCCAAATTTCAGGCCTGCTATAACCTCTCCTTTTCTGTTCTGGGACTGACTGTGGCACTGGAGGAGGGGTTTGTGTCCTGTGCAGACTGAAACCACATTTCCTGCACTCCCTGGGCTGTGGGGTAGAAATCAGTGTCATCTTTTACTGCCTTTGATCTCATCTTATTAAGCCAGATCCAAGAGCAGCAGGACTGACAGCCAGGTTGCCTTGCTGGTGAATTTCTTGGTAGGATTGATTCCCTGCTCTCTAATTAGGTTGAGCTAATGCTGCAGCCCTTCTCCCAGCTGGAACATTGGGATCTTTCTCCTCCTTCCAGAAGAGAATGCTTCAGGGAATTGCTTATGGGCTTTGCTGCCTCATTAACACACAAACCCTGGAGAAATTGTCCCATTTGAATGTTACTGTGGATGCTCCATCAGTGTAAGTGCAAATGAGGGTGACCTCATAACCACCAGCTGAGGAAACAACCGACAAACTCCCCCTGGCTTGGGCTCCATGGGCCCAGGTGAAATGAGAACAACCCTGGAGTCTGGGTGGATGTGTCCCTTGCACTGAAGGACAGAAGGATAACAGCAAGACCAAGGTGATGTACAGGAGTGAGTGGACAGCCTTCCTGTTTACTCCTTAAAATACAGTAAAAGGTATTTGTGGCTTTTCATTTAATTAGGTCCAGGTCTTACCAGCAGCAGCTAGGATTTGAGAGGAAGGAAAATAAGTGGAGCCTGTTTCCTCAAAGTAAAAAAAAAAAAAAAAAAAAAAACAAAAAAAAACCCCAAAAAAAACCACACCACAAAAAAACACATTTTTCCCTNAAACCCAAGTTTTCCCTGAGGGAGCCAGTAAGTTACAGCTCTGTCAGTCTGAGCCATGAGGGCTTTTACAACAAACTGTTCCTTGCTTCCCACTCTCCCTGCACCCAGAGTTATTCCAGTTACCTCTTCGATGGACATCCCACACAGCCTCCCGACAGCCTGGCCCAAGTCAGGAGAGGGTACAGCTGCTCTCATGAAGTCCATGGCCTCAGAAACCACCTACAACAGCAGCAGAAATAATCATCAGGTGGCACTGTGCTCTGTGTCCTTGCACTGCACACCAGAAATTACCCCTGGGAAGTGAGGGGCAGTGGCTGTGCATTGCCAGGGTGCCCTTGGTGTGCAGGGTTGGGTCCAATGCCTTGGAAGGGCTCGAGGGACACGAGCAGAGCTGTTGGTGTCTGCAGATGGAAACAGCTCTGTTCCCAGCCTGCATCCAGCAGCCCTGCCTGGACAATGGACTGGTCATAGAAACAAAAATTCATATTGGTTGCAGATGATGTCTAAATTCAAGTTCAACCATTAACCCAGCACTGCCAAGCCCACCACTAAACAATGTCCCCAANGGCCCAAAACTGAGCACAGTATCCATGGTGTGGCCTCACCAGTGCTGAGAACTGGGAGATGATCCCCATGCTCCTTGGCACCATGTCCATGGGAGACTCAGGAGCAGGGAGCTGGGGAAATTTCCATAGTTACCCTTCCCTGGAAATGCACTCAGCTTGCCCTAGGATCTTGAGCTGCTCCTGGCTTAACAATCCAATGACTTTGGACACTAAATCCAGGTTCTCAGATAGAAGAGTGCTTGTGGTGCAGCATGACCAGATGTTTGCTAAGGGAGGGGCAGAGGATCTCCAGCTTTACCACAGACTCAGTGTGGGAAGATGTGCTCAGCACACAAGTCCTGACTGTCCCATCCCTGCTGGCTCCGTGGAGCCCCAGAGCTGGTCTCAGCAGCAGACACTGAGGAGACATGGATGAAGAAAGCTCCACCACAGTCACTGTGGGAAGCCAGTGGTCCATGTTTGAACAGCTGAGTGGCAATGAGGGGGAGAGGGCAGGAGTGTCATGGTCTGGCTGCTCCCACTGTATTGATTAATGGTCAAACTGGTCCCATTTCATGGGTTCCCCATACCAGTTGCTTACCCCAGTGTAATGAGAACTCACCAGAAACCTGGTCTGAAGGGGCCTGAGAGCATTGCTGAGGGAATGCTTGAAGAAGCTGCAGGAAGAAGAGTTGAGCAGGCTTTGCACGAGTCTCACACAGGCTGTGGGATTGCTGGAGCCCGTGATGTTGAAGACCTCCTTGGGGCCAGGGATGTCCCGTGTGTCATCACTGGCAGCACAAGGCCCAGCGTGCACTGATTGCCACTGCACTTCCCGGGAGTAGCTGAGGGGCCAGCAGGGATTGGACACGGTTTTAGCACTTCTCTGCTCCTGGAGGCAGAATAAAACAAGGACAGAGGCAGCAAGAGAGGACATTGGCATCCCAGGGCTTCACACAGGAAGACAGAATGTAACATGGTTAGGAACAGCTTTCCCCAAGCACCACAATGCTGAGATTGAGCAGGGAGGCTGTGAAAGCTTTGCCAGATCTTATGGCATCGAGTCAACCATGAGAGCCCAGCCAGGTCCCAGCTCCTGCTGAGCTCAGGGCCAGTGCAGTGACTGGACCTGCTGTGATAGGTGATGAGTCCCAGCCCTACCCACCCTCCCTCAGAGCACAAATACAATTTCATGCATCCTGGCTATTTTCTAGTTGCTGTTCTGATCTGCCTTCCAAACAGCTCAACCCCACAAGAATCAGTGTTTCTTATTTCTAGAAATTTCCCTATATAATTGTGGTGAAGTTGGTGTCCAGTGTGAGACATTCAGGTCTCAAATAAGGGCAAGTGGGGTTTATAGGGAGGAAAGTGGATGGGCAGGGAGTAGTTAATTTCTGAAAAATACAGTTTTGAGGAAGACTAAGGTGATTCTTGAGTTTGTACCATCCTATACCACTCTTTTCCTCCCCCACATTTCCCAAGTGTAATAAAGTTTGGAAGAACCAAGACACCTGCATGTTTTCAAAATGAAATATTGCTCTTTTAAAGATGCTTCAGGGCTAAAGCCAGCAAAGCAAATACCCCAAATGGAAGGTCCCAGTTGGTTCCTGGGTGCTCCCATTCTAGGATGGAGCAGCAGTTCCTAGGAGCCAAGGCAAGCCTTGCCTCTCCTCACCCTGAAGGTGATGTTGACACCTCTGGAGAGCAATTTTGTGCTTGTGTGTATTAAGTAGGAGCCAAATAGAACCTGTAAGTAGGAAACCCTTGAATGGGTGCCTGCGTGTCTGCATAGGAGAGAATATTTCACAAATGCACTGGGTTTTGTAATATATGCAAACTGAGGCATTGACTTGAAAGTGATGAACGTTTTGCCCACTATCACACCTTGTGCAGCTGTCATTTAGTGATGCTGTGCCCAGGAGCTTTGCAGGTGCCCTTGGCAGACACTCACCTGGACGAGCACGGAGAGCAGCCCGCTGCGGAGCTGCTCCGTGCCGTGGCAGGGGCACTGGCGGCTGTGCACCCTGTGTGTCTGCCCATAGAGCTGCAGCCTCACTCCCTCCTCTGGGGCCTGCTTCTCTTCTTCCAGCTCAGAAGTGAGCTGTGCTGAGGTTCCTCCCACGGACAGGACTCCTGCCATCCCCTTCCCGGAGGGGACCAACTGTCCTCGCCAGTCGTACTGACCCAAAAACAACAAGAGAGATCGGTCCTCGAGACTTCTCCATCTCGGTCACAGCCAGGTGCCAGCATTCATGCACAGAGAGAGAAAGCAGCTCGATGGTGCGCCACAGCCCAACTCTTTTTTGCCCGCAGGACGCAAGGATGCTGAACCAGTGGCTTGGGAGGGAACAGAGGAGCCATTGTACAGGCACTGCCACCTGCACAGAGCCTTCCCACAGCCTGTGGGGGCAAACAGGGCTCCCCAGCCTGGATGGCTGCACCAGGCAGTGTCTCAGCAGGCAGGAGCAGGGGAGAGTGGAGAGGGTGGTGAGGAATGGCAGGGACGTTTCCAAGAGGGCAGCTATCAAGTGCTGCCTTGATGCTAAAGTGATCCTTCTGTCAGAAGAACCCTGTGGCATCATCTCCTGAACCTTGCAGAACTGACTTTGGCAATGCTGAAGTTGGCAGCACAGGCAGGAGAGTTTACATGGGGTGAACGCTGTGCCTGGCTGGGGGAGGCCGTACTGCTGTCAGCAGGTCTGACAATCCCCTAACCGGTGTGTGCCTGCTGCTGGCTCTCAGAGCTGCTTTTCACATCCCTGATGAGGAATAACTCACTCTAACCCACCTTTCTCTTGCCCTCAGAGTTCCTTCTGAGACTCTTTGGCTTGAGAAGTGATGGGTGAAACAAGAAAACTGAAACTTATTCTTTTGTTGTTTAGCAAGTGCCTTCTAAACACAGACCAGGCCCCCCTGGTGTCTCACTGAGAGGAAATGAGATGGGCTTTTGCTTTGGCTGCGACAGAATCTGCTTCTCTACCACCCACAAGATACCCCATGGGACAGCTGGACTCCAGTGGCAATCCCACAGCACTCCACAGACAGCAGCAACACCTCACACCAACCAGCTGGTGCTGGATCTAAGCTGCCTCCTCTGAAAAGCAGTGGAAGTTGTGCTGAAGCATTGTTTAAAGTACAGGGGTTTACCCATCCCTCCACGTGTCTCTGTGGCTGTCTGTTAACAGGAGCTGCTCAGCCCAGCTCTGTGTGCCCCAGGGAGAACCATCCTTTACCTTGAAGAAGTTCTCCAGGACGTAGTTAACAGCAACCCAGTTGAATGCTTCTTCCTCTGGGCTGGACAGGATTTGTGCCCCTTGAAAGCTGAAGGGGGATGACTTCAGGGTCCCAGTCAGAGCTGCAAGGAGACCGTCAGAGAGGATGGGATAGGTGAGGCTAAACACAAAAGAAAAAGAAGGCACATTTGATGTTACAGGACCCTGCCAGGAGCAGCCTGCAGTGGGGGCACTCTGCAGGGCTTCTACTGTGCTCCCCCACTTTGGGCAATAGCCCAGAAACACAATGACAATCCCACTGCTGCTGCTGCTTCCCTCTCCCCTCGCGTGGCACTGGAGGCAAGAACAGCAGAGTGATGATTTGAACAACTGTGCCACCATTTAAGAGTTTAGAACCTCAGTACCCTCTATCACTGAGGAAATCCTCTGGCCTCATCCCACTGGCCTGGTCCCCTCCAGACCTTACTTTTCCCCAGTGCCTAAAAGGAGATAAAGGTCCCAGTAATGCAGTGACTGAGAACAGGGTCCACAAAAGCGTGTATGATGAGGTGAACCTTCCCTCCACCATTTCCAGTTTGCTGACAAGAAACACCCCTGCAAGCCCATGTGGGCTGTCACACAAACTGAAAACACTTGAGCTTCCAGGCTGATGGGTGTTTTCCCAAGCACTAATTGTGAAATTGTAATTGTGAAGGAGACACCACCCAGCCTGGCAGCAGCTGCAGGACTCTCATCTCCATGGCTGCCTGGGGGGACAGGATGGAGACACAGCCATGCCACGCTCCTCTCTGCAGGGCCTGAGGGAGGTTTACCTGGCAGGCAGATTAGGGCTGGCTCACACTGCAGAGCAGACAGGGTGAGATGCCTGTACAGAATGATCCCGTGATGTGTGCTGATCTCTGGGTGTGCGTTTGCACCTTTCACTCACTTCAGCTGCCTCATGCTGGCGGTGGCTCCCAAGTACAGGGGGGTTTGGCTGTGCTGCTCTGCTGGGATCTCCTTCTGGGCCCAGGTCAAACATGGCTCCAAGCTCTTCCCAGCTTCCTGAGGAGAATCTGAGTAGCTGGAGACTCCTGGACCTGAGGACCACAGAACATAATGGAATTTTAAGGGAAGTTATGGGAGAACTGTGAGAGCTGTTACCCCAGAGATTGCTATCCTAGGACACAGTTGAGACACAACCTGACACAGGTGGAATGAAGGAGTTCTTCCAGGTATCCATCCTGCTCAAATATGGTACTGGGACCAAAACACATGTGTATAGAAATCTCAAATTGCACTAAGACTACCCTAGCTCTGCAGCTGAGACATCTATGCCAGCCACATGACTGCTGCAGCAGCTGAGGCTGTCTCAGCCCACAGAGGAAGAAATGTGGCTTTAGTTGCTATAAAAATAATCAAAAGGACACACAGAAGCTGATGTGTCACCTCTCCTCCAGCCACTGAGCCCCTGCCAGCAAGCAAGACACCTTTGCTCTAGAGGAAGCTGTGTGCCAGCCTTGACTCATTTTTCCAGCAAGTCCATGGGGTCTTAAATGTTGGTTTTGAACTACTACCCAGGAAGAGCCTCCCTTCCCCATCCTCCTGACTCCCTCAGCATGTGCTTTGCTGTCTGGGGCCCTGTGCAGGGCTGAGCTGCAGCTTTCCTGCAGCCCCTGCAGGGCTGTGGCTGTGCTGCCATGCAGACAGGGCTGCTCACAGCCGGGCACGAGACCTGCCCGGGCCTCTTGTGCTGCTGCTGACAACAAACTGCCTCACAGAGCTGCTGCTGAACCCAGCAGCATCCCTGAACATCCCTGATCCCAGTACATCCCTGAACAAGGGACATGTACCAGGTTTCAGGGAGCCCTTCCTGCATCTTGTGTGTGTGATTTGTGTTGTTTACAGCCTGCAAGGGCACAAACCCTGCTCCCTGCTTGCTGTGCAGCTGCCCTCCCACAATGCTGCTGCTGAGGGCTCAGTCCTTCCCAGCATCCCACTATAATCAGGCTTTAACATCAAAGCGAGATTAGGAGATAGGGAAGGAAAACCCCATGCATTAATGCATGAAACCCTCTCAGCTGGCATTGCCAGGGCCAAACTGATTCAAATTAGTGAGGAAAACCCCAAAATTCTCTGAAATGTGACACCTAAAGGCAAGCTGAACTCATGCTTGTGCTGTCAAACGCCACATAGGGGACTGGAGCCTTTGCAGCTCTCTTGTCCTGGAGCTACCCCATTTACTGCTCAGGGCATGGTCAGGAGGGGGCAGAAGATACCAGGAGTCACCCTGCAGTCAGATTTGTCTCTGTTGCTGTTCACTGCCTCTCCTGGGTGAGAAGCTCCAGCACCCTTGGCTCTGCCACTGATCCATGTGGACATCAGGACAAGCCCCATCCTCTCTGTGTGCTTCCCTGTCTGCAGCACCCCCCAAAATCCTGACACCTGCTACTGCCAAGTGCCTGATGTCCAGCTGTGTGTGGTTAAATCTGCCCAGCAGAGAAGAGCCATCCTGAAAATAAGCAACTTGTGCCTCACTATTTCAGTGCACAACTGGGTGGTGCAGGAGCCAAGGAATTTGTGGCACTGATCCATGCACATCTGTTTTTCCATCCATCCCATGCCAGTCCCACAGACCACTGAGCAGGAATTGGGCACTTTACCTTGCACAGGACAGGAACTGCATCCTCTGATCACCCCGGTCTTGTTTGCCTTGGTTGTTGTCCACTGGTAGATGAACAGGATGGTGCGGGATGGGCCAGCATCCAGAACAATGCCATACTGGAAAAACCCCAGAACATTCTACTGAATGCAAGCTGATTGATACTGTAGGGTTACCCCACATACACAGCAATTCTGGGTGACCCCTGGGCCTGCACTGCAGTATTTGAGTTTGCTTGTAACATTCAAAGAGCAGGTGAAGCCAGAAGATGATGAGGATTTGCAGGGAAGCATCTGCATTTCTGAATATACATGAGGAACAGCAGGAGTGGAGAAACGCCCAGAAATACATCAGCCCTACAGTGGCATGCGCTGGAGCTGCTCCTGAAACCAGGCAGAGGGCTTCCCCTGAGAGCTGAGCCACCTGAAGCTCAGGAAAAACAGGTCCTAAAGCAGTGGGAGATGGCACTGTACGAGTTCTCCACTGATTCTGGGACTCAAGCTGCTGCTGATTGGTTTGCCCAGGCTTTTGTGCAGGAATTGGAGGCTGCAGCTTGCTTCTCCTGAGGAACCCAGGACTCCTGTGTCTCTTTGGTGTCCCACTGCAGCAATGGCGTGACAGAGGCTGGGTTTGCCCCGATGTGTGCAGAGCTGTGAGAGCTGCAGCAGCCAGCACAGACCCCGTACAACACAGCAGCCCCTCAGAGACAGAGGTGGTGTCTTGGCAGGAAGAGCAGCAGCAGTGAACATGACCAGCTCACCCCTTATCCCCTGACAGCTCTGCTGTTGCCCAGGCCAAGGGCTCTCTGTCTCTTTGCCCCCAGTGTTTGTCTGTTTGCTGCTGACCGAGCCTTGCTGCTCCCAGTACAGGAGGGTGAGCAAGTGGAGGCCCCTGGACCATCCTGCAGCACAGCTCTGGATGTCCCCACACCCAGAATAGCTCCAGAGCTAGCCTAGGGCTCCTCTCCCCCGTTACATGACCCCAGTTTGGGATATCTCCTACACAGACAGGAAGGAAACTCATGAGCTCCATGGTAGTGCGTGGTCGAAGCTGTATCTCACACACACACAATCAGAGCTGTGACTGAGTGGGAGGAGAAACCTCCTGAGAGGTTGATGTTAATGCCACCAGAAGGGTTTCAGCACCAGACAGAGCTGGCTGCAGCCTCTGAGCGAGGCTGGCTGCCTGCTGCCCTCCTGGAGCTCCCAGTTGCACCAGTCCTGGCACCCAGGCCAGGGGCTGGTGGGGCTGGGCTGGAGCAGAAATGCGGAAGGAGGATGGAGCTCCCTGCCCGAGCCTGCTGGCAGCCTCCCACACCAGTGACAGCTCGGATTTCTAGCAGGGACACGTTGGCTGCCGCAGAAGAGGAAGAAAGGAATGGCATTGGTAGAGAAAAGTGGATTTTTTTTTTTCCTCCTTCAGAAAATGAGAGGCTGCTGCTGGGAGCGCAGGGGAGAAGGGGAGGGATCCCCACATTTGTGCCCAGCTCAGCACCAGGAAAGGACAGAACACAGAGCAATAAGGGGGTTTTTAATCCAATTTCGTTTCTGAGAGGAGCATGGAGGAGGGGTGCTATCTCTAAACACGCAGGATAACCTATTTGTGTGGGGTTAAACCACAGTGTGCCACTGAGCTCACCTCAGCAGCGGGAGCATCAAGAGACAGAGCAGGTGGGCATGAACTCCCCCTGACCTGTGGGCATTAACCCCCCCCAGACCTGACCCCACTGTGAGGAGCACGCTGGCTCTTTGATTGAAATCAAAATAGGACCAAAAAGGAGAAGGCATGAAAGACAATTTGTTTTTAAGACAGAAGCAGCAGTTCAGGGGCACATTCCTACTGACTTTCGAGAGGCACAGAGCTTTTTCCCTGCACTGACACCACTGGTTCCTTGCTGCTCTGGGGCAGCTCCTGACATGGGCTGCCTCCCCTCAGCCTACCCTGAGCATCTCCACTGATCCATGGACCTTATCCAGCCTGTATTCCCTGACCAACCAAAGGGGTTGGCTTGTTTCTGGTTCAAAAAGCTCCAGCGTGCTGAAAGATGCCAACCTGTCCCAACAGCCTTGTTCCAGTCCCCTCCTCGGTTTGGAAGTAGCTCAGTAATAATGAATGTCAAAAGCAACAAACCAGCCCAGTTTAACTGCCTGTCACCCCTCCAGAGCCCTTACCTTGGTCCTGAGAGGGGCCACGGGCACATCTTTGGTGGAGACACAGAGCAGCACGATGCCCGTGAGCCCCGCCACGATCACCAGCCAGGGGGGAAGCAGCTCACGCCAAGACATGAAGAGCTTTCTCCCTTCACACAAGAGGAAGCAGCGGAGCAGCAAACTGACACCGGCTGCTTGAACAACCTTTAAAAAGAGCAGAAAGGCGTGGCCGGGGCCAGGCTCTGGCTTCAGCCCAGCCCCAAGCCACAGGGAGCACAAGGACGCGTGGGCCCGGCTGCGATGCGTCAGGCAGCTCTCCCTCCCTCCCTGCATCACCGCTCTCCCTAAATAACAGGAGGGCTCCGTGCCCGTCCCAGCGAGAGCTGTGCGAGGGCACCGCTGCAACCTCGAAACTGCCCCAGGCAGCGGGGCTGAGGTAAACAGAAGTGTGGGGTTAACTCAGCTGTGTAACGAGCAGAAAGCAGGCAAAGCTCATCCCTTTGGTATTTCGCGTCTGGCAGCGTGAGCTTCCAAACTAGAAGTGGGGAAAGTCCTTGTCCCTGGGTTTGCTTTATCTCTGAGGGATCCAGGGTGGACGTGGGGTGCTTCCTCTCAGGTCCATTGGGTTGGGGCAGAGGACAGACACCCTGTCTGGTTCTTCCAACTGTACTTGTCTCCTTGGCCACTTTCAGGTGGCACCTGGGACACAAAAACATCTGGACATTTGGGTTTCCAGCTACAGGAGACTCTGGCTGGTTTGGTCCTTGCTGTGGGTAGGGAATAACAGGGGGTTGCTCTGTGTGTCAGCCTTCTGGGGGGCCTGAACCCCCCTTCCTGACAGCCTCCCTGTGGAAAATAACCAAGGCTCAGACCTTCTGAATCACATGCTGCTTTCTCCTGACAGTGCCACGAAGCCTCATGCCTGGGAATGGAAATTCTGAAGAAAACTGTGTGGCTGCTTGCACCGAGGCAATTGGCTGATTGCTCACGTCCACAGACTGCTCATGGATCTGAAAATCAAACCAGGAATGGGGAAAGGCCACTTCTCTGGTTTTGGTGACGTTTCCTCTTTTCATTGCTGTCTGCCCACGATCAGCCAGGAGGGAAGCCTCAGACATCCCCAGGAACCCCAGTTTTTGCTGTGTAGAAACATGGAATCACGGAATCTCCTGAGCTGGAAGTGACCCACAAGGATCATCCAGTCCAAGCCCCGGCCCTGCACAGGACACCCCCAACAGTCCCAGCATGTGGGAGCTCCTGGAGCAAGTGCTGTGGAGAGCCATGAAGTTGGTCAAGGTCCTGGAACATCTCTCTTGTGAGGAAAGGCTGAGAGAGCTGAGCCTGTTCAACCTTGAGCAGAGACAGCCGGGACAGGACCTCATCGATGTGTATGAGTATCTAAAGGGTGGGTGTCAGAGCATGGAGCAGGCTCTGCTCGGTGGTGCCCAGCAGTGGGACAAGAGGCAGAAACTGATACCCAGGAAGTTCCACCTCAACATGGGGAGCAATTTCTTTCCTCTGTGGGTGACCAAGCACTGAACAGGCAGCGCAGAGAGGGTGTGGTGTCTCCCTCACTGGTGATATTCCAGAACCATGAGGATGACCCTGTGCCCTGTGCTCTGGGATGGCGGTGCTTGGGAAGGGAGGTGGGATCAGATGAGCCGCTCTGGTCCCTTCCAACCCGAACCATTCTGTGATTCCATGCGCGTGACAGCGCTGTCCAAAGGCTCTCTGAGCCCTGTCCGCCCTGCCCTGCGCTCAGCCGAGCCGCACTGATGATGCTTGAAAGATAGGCTGGAAATAAATCCCCACAGACCGATGTCTGTAGAGCAGGTATTTGTTTAGTGCAGCGCTGGTGGTGAGGGGGATATCTCCTCCTAACTCACCCACCCTTGTCCAGTGCGGTGCCATATTTATACAGTAA
>VZTH01009668.1:114980-127932 GCA_013397815.1 Aleadryas rufinucha
ACATAGATATCTTATACCCCAAGCATAGAAGCACTTTGTTGGGGTGACTTGAGTTCCACAGACATCACCGAGCTCCCCGGGCCGCGGTGGCCCCGCCGGGAGCCCGCGGGGAGCCCGGGGACACCCACGGCTGCCGCCGCGGAACCTCCGTGCGGCGGAACCTTCGTGCCGCGGCGCGGGGCCCGCGGGCTGCGGGGGCGGGCTGGGGCGGACCGAGCTGAGGCGGGATCGGGGCCGGCAACGGAGCCGGGATCGGGATCGGGACCGGGACCGGGATCGGGATCGGAATCGGGATCAGGAGCGGGATCGGGGCCGGGATCAGGAGCGGGATCGGGGCCGGGATCAGGATCAGGAGCGGGAGCTGAGCCGGGAGCGGCCCCGCGGACCCGGCCGGGCCGAGATGTACGCGGGGCTGCAGGAGCTGGGAGTGGCCAATGGCGAGGACCTCAAGGAGACCCTCACGAACTGCACGGAGCCGCTGAAGGCCATCGAGCAGTTCCAGGTGCGTTGGGCGCCGCGGAGGTGCCGTGTGGGGCCGGGCTGCGCGGGGACGGGGAGCACGGCTCGGTCCCCAGTGCTGTCTGGGGTTTTTCCTCCCTTTATTTGTTATCCCGAATGCCGTTCTCAGTCCCCGCTGGCGGGTTGTGTTGCAGACGGAGAACGGGGTGCTGCTGCCCTCGCTGCAGTATGCCCTGCCCTTCCTGGACCTGCACGGCACCCCCCGGCTCGAGTTCCACCAGTCCGTGTTCGATGAGCTGCGGGAGAAGCTGCTGGAGAGGGTCTCTGCCATCGCTTTGGAGGGGAAGGTCGAGGAGAGGTTTGTCAGCAGTCTCCTTGGTTCCTTGGAGTGAGCTGGGAGTCGTGTGTGAAAATACAGTGGGTGGGTGACTTCTGTAAAGGAGAGTTGTGTTCCTCAGGGACCGAATTCCAGTGGCTTTGAGGT
This sequence comes from Aleadryas rufinucha, assembly GCA_013397815.1. NCBI lineage: Eukaryota > Metazoa > Chordata > Aves > Passeriformes > Aleadryas > Aleadryas rufinucha. The sequence goes on from VZTH01009668.1 coordinate 115,924, forward strand.
GAGCCCCTTTGCTCCTTTACTGCTCCATGGCGCTCAGTTTTGTGCTTTCCCGTGTTTGCAGATACAAGAAGCTGGAAGATCTCCTAGAGAAGAGCTTTTCCCTGGTCAAGATGCCCTCGATACAGCCCGTGGTCATGTGTGTCATGAAGCACTTGCCCAAGGTGGGACCACTGCACTGGTTGTCCTGGTGTGACATGGTGTGACATGGTGTGACATGGTGTGACATCTCTGGTGTGGCTCTGGCAGGTGGCCTCTGCTCCCTCTGCTCCTTCTGTGAGTGTGCTATTCAGTGTCATGGACTGACTGAAGATGTAATACATTCTTGTATCTGCTGATAACTCAGTGGACTAATTCAAAAAGCATTTTACATTTTCATAGTCAGATGAGACTGCTTCCCAATTTTCTTCAATCCATGCAGCTTCCTAAAAAGTCAGGTTCACTGACAGCTGAATGTGTGGGTTGCAGGTCCCTGAGAAGAAGCTGAAGCTGGTGATGGCTGACAAGGACCTGTACAAGGCCTGTGCTGTGGAGGTGAAGAGACAGATCTGGCAGGACAACCAGGCTCTCTTTGGGGACGAGGTGTCACCCCTGCTGAAGCAATACATCCTGGAGAAGGAGAACATTCTCTTCAGCAATGATATTTCCTTCTTGCAAAATTTCTTCAGCCCATCTCCCAAAACGAGACGTCAGGGAGAGGTAAGGACAAGGGAATTTATCAGCTTCCATTCAACCATCACATCACAGAGCCTGTTTTCCCCTGCCCACCTTTGCTGCTGAAGTTGTTTAGCTGGACAAATGCAGGAAACACCAGGCCATTTTCTCCTACACATCCTGATGAAAGCAGCAGGAATTATTTTGATAGTTATATAATAACTGATGAATGTTCTAAGCTGTTTATGCACTTAAAAAAAAAAAAAAAGCAAGGCCAGATTTTTTTCTCTGTTGTTCAGTCTGGCTTTAATACACTTCAGCTGTTCTGAAGGTTGAGCATCTCTATCACATCAGTTTGAATATTTTAATAGGTTAAATTTCTTTTCTTGGGACTTTTTTTTAGTGGACATAGCTTGACAGAAGCTGTGGGGTTTTTTTGTAAAAATGGAAAAGGACGTGGAGAGTTGTAGTTAATTGGCATCCAGAAAAGTTGCTCTTTGAGTTAAATTAACTATAAGGCAGTGTAAAGCTATAATTTAAGAGAGGGCAGCACATCTGTTACATGAGGGGTTGCTTTAGGCCTGTTTTGCTTTCAGAATCATTTGGTGTAAAAGCCCTGGTGCAATTTACTCCAGGTTTGCACTGCAGAGTTGTGCTCTAACCCCAGCTGGGCACTCAGCCCCACACATCCACTTGGTCCCTCCCCCTGAGGGGATGGGGGAGAATCAGAAGGGTAAAAGATAGAACCTTGTGGGTTGAGATAAAAACATGTTATGGTGTTGAAGGTTTGGTGAATGTCTCTTGAACAAATGCTACTGGAAATCTTGGAGTAAACAGTTCCTTTTCAGGAGCTCACATCCCTGCTTCAGTCTTGGTAAATGGTGTAAATAATTAATTTACATTTGTGTGTGTGTGTGAAATGAGAGCATCTCTTGGTGCTGAGCCCACATCTCGTCCACCCTGAGCTCAGGTGGTGCAGAAGCTGACCCAGATGATTGGGAAGAACGTGAAGCTCTATGATATGGTGCTGCAGTTCCTGAGGACGTTGTTCCTTCGCACCAGGAATGTCCATTACTGCACGCTGAGGGCAGAGCTCCTCATGTCACTGCACGACCTGGAGATCAGCGAGATCTGCACTGTTGACCCCTGTCACAAGGTACCCATCATGTGGGACAGATGGGGGTGTTTATGGACAATTTTGAGTCCTTTCTGTGAAGAGAGTTCAGACCTTGAACCTAAAAGTCATCTTATATTCCTTGGACCTTCAGGTGAAAATTTCATCTTGGTTAAGCAGCAGTTTGCTTTCATTTCATAACCCATGAATCATTCAAATTTAGGGTACTTTGGCAGTGTTAAAAGCAATGTCTAATCTGACACCTAATCTATGTAGGTGCTGCAGAAGTAATAAAAACCATCAGCTAGCCCCAGGTTCTTACTGCAAGCTTCCCTCCCAATTGTGGGTATGCTCCATCTGTCAGTGAACTGTGTGTGTAACAGTAAATACTTTGGATATTGAAGTATAAGGAAACATGAAACTATTTAAATATTGGGAGGTGACAAATGGGTTAATGTCACAGCAGGATCTTGTCACTGTCCCCTTGTTCATGGGAGCATCACTCTGACCTGGAACAAGGCTTTTCTCTGAAGTAGTTGCTGCGTTTTACATGTATTCTGCTTTAAAAACAGCTCAGTAATGCAGCTCTAAAGCAGAAGCACCTCCACTGTCAATATTCCCTTATTTAGAGAGTGGGAGTGCTATTGCAATGGCCAAAATAAACCAAATTTTTATTTCTGAATAATACTGCTTCTTTCTCAGTCTCCTACTTGTGTAGGAGGTGTGCAGGGCAGTGGTGGATTTAATAAATGCCTGCTCCTTAATTCCCAGGGAATGCCTTTTCTGAGAGAGGAGAAAGTGACCCCAGGTTAACTTCCCTGGGCATTCCTGACCTCCTTTTGGGACACTGGCATTCCTGACCTCTGTGTTTGTGACCAGTGTGGTACCATGCCTAAGTGCATTAGTGAAGCATCTTAATTCCAGTAATACTGGGGGGTCATTCTGAGGCTGTTTTCTCTGCCATCATGTGTTTTATTGCTGGTTTCATGGGTTCTAAAGCTCCCTCCATCTGGTGACAGTTCACCTGGTGCCTCGACGCCTGCATTCGGGAGAAGTTCGTGGACAACAAGAGAGCTCGGGAGCTGCAGGGGTTCCTGGATGGAGTGAAGAAAGGACAAGAGCAAGTGTTGGGGTAAGGCACTCGGGCTGTTTGTTGGGAAACAAAGTGGATTCCTGGATCTCACAACGTCTGACAGGTGCTGTAAGTGTTAATTCTCCCCTAAAGCCAGCAAATCTCCAGCAGCCCCTCTGTGCAGTCACACCCCAAACATTCCTCATGGCACTGGGGCACAGCCAAGCACGTCCTGGTGGCAGAGCTTGCACTGCTTCGCTTGCCACTCTTGAGTCTCCCCTGTGGCCTCATAACAAAATTCAAGAGCCTTTGTTAGGGAGTCAGAGTAACTTATTATGAATGTCTTGTCTGGCTTTAAACCCAGAGAAAATGGGCTGGTGATGTTTGTCAGTTAAAGTACTTCATTAGCTTCAAATGACACCCCTGTTGTGACCTGGTACACTTACTTTTCTGGAAGGTGCCCTCACAGTATTTTATTTAGCTGGTACTTTCAGATTTTGTCCACTGGTATTTTAAACTATTTGAGAATTCACTTTTACCTGCTGTTTTTCAAAGGCCTTTGAGACCTTTCTGTCCTCAGCACTCTGGAGGTGGTCAAAACCTGCCAGCTCAAAATGCTGGGGCCACCAGAGCTCCACTGCTTGTGGGCTGTCTCCCAGCAGACCTTCCACTGGCTGTGGGAGATCTTGTGCTTGATCTCAGTGCAGAAGACTTTCAGCAATTGTTTTTTGTGCTCTTCCAGGTCAAAACCACCATGAATGTTATTTCTTTGCAAGGCAGGAGAAGGTTCATCAGGTGCACACAGCTGGGTATGGACCTGTACAGTGGGCTTGTTAGTTATGTATGACAAATGTTGATTTTTACTTCTTCTCAGGGACTTATCAATGATCCTGTGTGATCCCTTTGCCATCAACACCTTAGCCCTGAGCACCATAAGGCACCTGCAAGACCTGGTTGGGCAGGACACCTTACCCAGGGTAAGCATTGCAGCTTGTGTGCCTAACCTGCACTGTGGTCTTGGCTGAGTGACAGCCACCAGGGAAGGAGTGGCACTGTCCCAAGTCTCATCAAGTTCCCAAATAATCAGTTGGAATAAGGGAAACATGATTCCTGTCCATTTGCAGAGCTCTGCAGGAGCTGTTTGGACGTGGGCATTTTGGAACTCTCCACACTGACCATGAATTCTTTGCATGCCTCATTCTGCCCTGGCAGCTGTGCAAATACAGAATAATGTGTAGAACCTGTGCCTCCCTGCTTTGTCCTTCCAGCAGTTTGTGTGACAGCAGCACCTTTCTCCTGCCATGGTGAATGCCATGGGTTTGTTTGCACTGCTCTGGTCTGGTGGCTGAGATAAAACACAAGTGGAGTCTGCAGGAGGTGCTGAAGTGTTAAAGAAGGGCACCCTGACAGGTGTCTGAACAATGGGAGCCACTTGCTGGGTTTATCCCTGAGTTGTTAAATGTTATTGTTGCACTGAATAACCTCCTTGTGACAGTGTAAGGCTGAAAATCGTTTGGGTTTCAAGACACAATATAAACAAAAAATCCATTGTCATTCTTACACCCCCTTTCTCCTCCTTTCTTCTGCTGAGATGATTTGGTTTGTCCTGTCACACCTTATATTTTAGTGCACTAATTGGGCTGGACACATTTTAAAAAGATGTGATCAGATGGCTGCAAACTTCCTGGTGCATTATAAATTTACAAACCCCCCAAACCCTCAGGTGTGTCAGTTCTTTGATGCCCATTTGAAGATCAGTTTTCAATTAACTTGAAGAACTGAATGCTTTTAGCACTCTTGGATAAAGCTGCTAATCCAGAACAGCTTTGAATATAAACCACTACTTCCAAATAAATACCTCATGTGGAAGATCAAAATAGCTGTTTTTGTTCTTCCCTTAAAATTCGAGGAAAGCCCGGATCTGCTGCTGCTCCTTAGGATGCTGTCGTTGGGACAGGGGGCTTGGGACATGATTGACAGCCAAGTCTTCAAGGAACCAAAAATGGTGAGCCCTTTTGATGTTTAGAATTTTAACACAATTAATCAAATTTAGACTTGTTTATTATTTTATTGCATTCTTGATTTAGCATTTGTTCTCCAAATGTCTCGTTAGAGCTTTCTTGGGGAAAAAACAGTGGTGACAGAGCAGTGGACATGCTGTGAGCTTCCTTTACCTTTTTTATTTCCATGAGTGTCTGGTCCTTACTGTTCTAAAATCAGCCTGTCCCTCTGTTAAATACTGCACTGGTTACTCATTGCTCTCTCATTTTTTCCTGGAGTCTTGTACACAACTGATGGGTTCATAGAACACGTCTTGCATGAGGAAAGCAGGATTTCCAGGACTGGTCTCAAACTCTGGTAGCAGCTCAGAAGCTTTTCATTGACAAGAAAATGTTTTTCCCTTCCAACTCTCTGTTACAGCAGCTTTGTGTAGTGCCACATTTGGCTGTACCCTTTCCATGCTTTGGAAATCCTTTCCCAGTATTGCAGGAATTCCTGGTGTAGTTCAGCTGAGGGCAGGAGGGCCAACCCTGGTGTTGCACAGCAGGGCTGTTCCTCAGGAGGAATTTGCTGTTTCTGTTCTGAACTGTAAAGCAGTAAATGTTTACCTAGGGGCACATTTGAAGTCTCCAAAATACATCTATTCCTGGCTGCTGGCACGTTTAAATTCACCCCAGGGAGGGTGTGCATTAACACTGGGACTGTAGCAGTGAGAGTGACCAGTAATTCTGAAGGTAGTGCTGTGATTTGTGCTCTCTCATGAACCTCTAAGGGAAAATGCTGAGTTTCTTTCCAAAGAGAGTCTCTGAATCTGTCTTTAAAATCTGATTTATTTGTGGTTGTGTTACCACAAATAAGCCTGGGCCATGCTGGGAGTCTGTAATTGTTGATATCAGCCGTTTGATGTCATCCTGAACACATCCCATGCCTGCAGCAGTGCTGGGAAGGGCCTCGCAGAAGAAATGCTGCATAATCGTCCAAAGAAAGGGTTTGAGCAGGAGTCTTTCTGTAGTGAGATGAAGCAGACTTTTCCTAATTACCATGGAACATGTGGAAGTGAATTATTCAAGAATTTTGACTGGAACTGGGTGTCTGTGCGCTGGTTTTCCTCAGTGTGGGGCGAGGCTCCTCACACTGCCTCGCTTTTGTTACAGCACTTCAGCACCATTAGGTGGCACGAAGTGATTGGTGATGGCTTTGTTCTCTTGCCTCTGTCCTTCCCTCCCTCCAAGGAAGCCGAGCTGATCACCAGGTTCCTGCCCCTGCTGATGTCCTTCGTGGTGGATGACCACACCTTCACTGTGGATCAGAAGCTGCCCTCGGAGGAGAAGGGACCAATCCCCTACCCCAGCACCATTCCCGAGGCTTTCACCAAGTAGGTACCTGGCACCAAAGCAGCAGGGAGCCAGCCAGAGCTGGCAGGGAGAACTGCCTGTGCTAAAGGCAAGGCTTCCTGGGTTCAGTGCTGATTCCTCAAGTCTGAACTTCCCCTTTAATGCAACAGGTTTCCATTGTGCTTCCTCAAATGAAATTCATCTACATAAAGTAATATTTCCTGTAATGACCATTCTCTCATTCAAAATGAGCGTGTTTGGTGTTTCTGTTCAGCTTCCCAGGCAGTGAATGCTGAGTTTTGGGTGATATTTGGGTGCAGCTGGATGAGTGCCCATGCTGGGTTCTGAAGGGCACTATTGGAAATCATAAAGTTGGCATTTTTGGCTCACACACTCTGTTGATAACCTGTCACTCCAGGGATGTCAGAAAGATAATTAAAACCTCTGTGTGCTGTGTTGTGTTCAGATCTTCCACTGATTTCCAGCACAGTTCTTGTCTGTGTGCCAGAATCTGGGGTACTGTGGTTGTGCTCTCCTCTATGACAATGTTGTTATTTGACTTTTGGGAGACTAAAACAGTATTGGACTTTGTATAATTTTTGAGTGTTTGGGCTTCTTCTAAACCCCATTTTGAACAGCAGTTTTATCATGAGTACATTCTAAATGTTCACAGCTAAGCCCAGCTGTTTGCTGAATGTTCAGTTTTTCTGGAGTGTGGTAGTGAACACAGGGATGATCCATCTGCTCACCCACTGAGTAGCTGCTCTTCAGTGGGTTTGAGGTTAGCCACTGCTCTACCTGCTTGATAACTGTCCCAAAAGTACTTTAAACCTCTTTAAAAGAATTAAATAATAAAAAAAAAAAGCTTTAGCTTTATTGATGAATAAACTTTGCTTGTGCCATGAAGGTTCCTGCAGGAGAACAGAATAGCCTGTGAGATTGGGCTGTATTACATCCTTCACATCACCAAACAGAGGAACAAGAATGCTTTCCTCAGGCTCCTGCCAGCACTAGGTAAGTTTTTGTCTCATCATCTGTTCTTTGGCTGTTTGTCTTGTATGGGACACCCAGGAGGAAACTAAACCTGGAGTGAAAGGGATGTCAGAGCCAGGGACATAATGTTCTGCCTTTGGCTCTCCTGGTGACTTAGCTGTGAGTCCTTGCAGGAGTGTTTGGGTTTGGCTGCAATTTTCTGCTGATCTGAGGGTTTAGGGACAGTGGCTGAGGTCAGTGGTTCCTTACATCAAGGGCTCCATTAACAATGAGATTAGTTGAGAACTGTTTGGAATGAATCTGAAAGATAACAGAGCAGGTGCCCTAATTCTGCTGCTGCCCACAGTGATTGCAGGTGGCCAGAAGTTGCTGGGACTTGGCTGTGTGTGGTGAAAAAAACTGGTAACAAAATAGGACTGAACACAGCCTTAATTTTTTCACCAGTATTATCTTGTTCACTGACTCCTCTGGAATGAGTTGCAGGAGAGCTCTGGAGCAATCTGTTCCTAATCTTTTATGGCTGAAAGATCAAAGCCACCTGCCTGGGCTGCCTGTTTTCAAAGGAAATGAGAAAAAAATGACTGAAAGAAAGTAGGCTTAGATTAGATATTGGGAAGGAATTGTTCCCTGGGAGGGTGGGGAGGCCCTGGCACAGGGTGCCCAGAGCAGCTGGGGCTGCCCCTGGATCCCTGGCAGTGTCCAAGGCCAGGCTGGATGGGGCTTGGAGCAGCCTGGGACAGTGGAAGGTGTCCCTGCTCATGGCAGGGGGGTGGAACTGGGTGAGGTTTAAGTCCCTTCCAGCCCAAACCATTCTATGATGAAACCTCCCTGCAGGGTTTTCAGCAGGAACAGGAGCTGTGTGGTTTTGGCACATCCTTGTCAGTCTCTGTGTCTTTCCTTTCCATGTTTTCTAGTGGAGACATTCAGTGACTTGGCCTTCAGTGACATTTTCCTGCACCTGCTCACTGGTAACCTCACCCTGCTCAGTGATGAGTTTGCACTCGAGGAGTTCTGCACCAGCCTCTTTGATGGCTTCTTCCTCACTGCCTGCTCCAGGTAAAGCAGATTTTTCTCACTGGAGAGAGGGAGTTTACAGAATGCCTGACAGAGGTTTTAACTGCTTTGAACAATGGTTTAATAGCTCACCAAATTCTTCACAGGCAGTGGAAATATTAACCTGATGCTGTTTTCCCTTAAGGAAAGGTTTATGTTTTGGGATGAAGTTTTTATCAGTAAAATGGTTATGTCTTGACTGTGAATTATTGTCTAAGCTGTAATTCATTATCCCTAAGATGGAGTTGCAAAGGAGAATATCCTTCAGGCTTTGCAGTTGCTCTGGATATGTAGAGTTAACTTCAGCTCTTTGCAGTATCAGCTGCACACAAAAATCTTGTTACCTTTGGTCACTCACTGTGGTTTAGCTGGTGGCCTGCAGAGCAGTTCAGCCTCCAGAAAGCTTCCCTAAAAGTGGCTGAAATTGCTGCTGGGGCATAGCAGCATATGCTGCTGCTTCCTCCACACACTCTATGCTTAAAACCTCCCCCTCCCTCCTCATGGTTGTGCAGGTAATCCACTCCTGTTGAACAATGCCTTGAATCCTTGAAGGTCTAAGGCAGTGTTAGTGCTTACACTAAGGTGGCTCCTTACAGAAGCTACAATTCTCAGGGATTTTGAAAAATTATAACAAAGTCTGTGGTGGGGTGAATTATTCTGGTGCTGTTGCTGTGGCTTCCTTGTTCTCAAGGTGGCATTTGTTTGTCGTGGTTACTCTGCTTTCAAATGGCTCTTGCAGGAAGGAGAACGTGCACAGACACGTGCTCAGGCTGCTGCTGCATCTGCACCACAAAGTGGCCCCAGCCAAACTAGAGTCTCTCCAGAAGGCTTTGGAGCCCACCAAGCAGGTAGGAAGGGAAGCAGGAGGATGGGAAAACTGATTGCAGATGAAAGCAGCTGCCTTTGCAGACGCTGTTTGATGGAACACGAGCTCTGCTTTCGAAGTGTGCCAAGCTGTGCCCTAATTCCCTTGTAGCTCCCTCATTCTGTGCTGGTTTGTGTTAAACACACAGGGTGAAGGCACACTTGGTGTTCTGGCTAGACTGGAGTGTGACTGTTGTTTCCCCTCCCTGATTGTCATTCTGCAGAGCGGGGAAGCCGTGAAGGAGCTTTACAACCACCTCAGCGAGAAACTGGAGCTCCGCAAGCCCAGCCCGGCTGAAGTGACTGAGTCTCCCTCCATGGAGCTGCCCCTGCCCACCGTGCCCACCCCAGCCTCACGCTGAGCTGTGGCTGCAGGGCAGGGCTGAGAGGAGAGGAACTGTGCTGCCTTCTGAGTGTCTCTGCCCACGTGGTGGAAGCAAAAACAAAGCCACTGAAGCTCCTTCAGGAAACGCTGCAGTTCACCCAACTCACTGGCTCTGGCTGGTTAGAAAGCTGTGTGCAGTGCATTGCAAGGTTTACTTTTCTTAAAGATAGCTGAGTGTCTTCTTGTAGATCCACTTAGAATCTGACTGTACATTTTTTTAAAGAAAAAGAAAATGTGTATTTTTAAGCTTGGCATCCTGTGTTTTTAAACTCTGCTCAGTGAGTGTGGAGCCCCGGTGTGGCTGAGCAGGTGGTGTGGGCTCCTGAGGCTGAGTGTGGCTTTCTTTGGCCTTCATCTGCCCCTTGAGGTCTTTAGAGAAGATACTCAAGAGGAGGAAGAGTCAGGGGAGATGAGCTCTGCTGAAAGCAGTTCCTGTTTGAGGTTCCAGCTCTTGTGGCACATGGTGAGATGAGCTGCACTTGTCAGGTGTCCACTGCTGCCACCAGCCCAAGCAGCAGCCAGCAGGCTCTTCTCAGATGGGCTTTCACAAAGAGAGCCAGAAATTGAACCAGTCTCTCCCCTTTCCTCCCAGCTTTTCTCCGAAGGAGTAGCTTGAGGTGAGTCCTGGAGCAGGTTACAAAGAGCAGGACTGTGATGTCCCTCAGTGACAGTAGAGGTTGAGTGTAGGTGGAGTGAGATTCAGGTTTTGAAAAAATAGAATCATAGAAATGACCTGGGCTGGAAGGGACCTTGCAGATCATCCAGTGCCACCCCTGCCATGGGCAGGGACACCTTCCACTGTCCCAGGCTGCTCCAAGCCCCGTCCAGCCTGGCCTTGGGCACTGCCAGGGATCCAGGGGCAGCCCCAGCTGCTCTGGGCACCCTGTGCCAGGGCCTCCCCAGCCTCCCAGGGAACAATTCCTTCCCGATATCCCATCTGTCCCTGCTCTCTGGCAGTGGGAAGCCATTCCCCCTTGTCCTGTCACTCTGTGCCCTTGTAAAGAGTCTCTCTCCATCTTCCTTGCAGGCTCCCTTCAGGCACTGGAAGGCTGCAGTTGGGTCACCCCAAAGCTTCTCTTCTCCAGGCTGCAAGGCCTGTTCTTCATGGCTCACTTGTCGCTGTTTCTGTTGCAGTTCTGCTTTTGCTGCTGCCTCAGCTGAGTGTGCAGGGGCCAGTTCAGTGCCTGGCCACCCTCTGGAGGAAGAACCTGATACCCAACCTGAACCTCCTCCCCTTTTTCCCTCCCATCAGCCCTCGTTTTCCTGGGACTTGAGCACTGAGTGCTCAGAAGACTTTTCTGTTTCCTGAAGCTGTGCCCAAAGAAGCCAAACAAACATGGTAGTTACGTAGAGCTGGAACTCCCTCCCCAGTGCTGCTCCCTCCCTCTCTGTGTGGTTTTCTTCCTCCTGAGCTCAGAAATGCTGTGTGAGGGCCGTGACTTCCCTCCCTTCATCACCTTGGTGCTTTATTTCTCCTTTGGTGCAGGAGTTTGTGCAATCCTGTGGGAGAACAGGAGGGGTGGGGTAGGTTTGTGTCTGACACAGGTGCACTGTCCTGTCGCCCACACTTCCTTTGTGCCCCTTGTCTCTACTGCAGCTCCCCGGGGTCAGGGCTGCCTTTGGGAGCCTCTCAGCAGTTCTGATACTGGATTTGTTGGAAACAGAACCTGGGTGTAAGAATTGGGTCTTTCTTGCAAAGTTTTGGTTTCAAACTGTTTGAACTGTCCTGGTAACTTAGACAAAATAACATCTCACACTGCTGCCAAACCTCAGCCATGAACCTGCTCAGGCCTGTGCTCTGCTCAGGCTTGGAGGTTATTTTAGGATTGTTATGGGGATTCTCTTGGTCACTTGAGGTTCCCCTTATCCCAAGGCTGCCATGGTGCTCTCCTGCAGCAGGAATTTGTAATCCAGGATGTTTTGGGTTTTTTTACTGCTTGGTAGAAAGGCCTCTGGTGTTTCAGCCTGTACCTGCAGAACTGACACACACAGTGGGGGTTTTCCCCAGTTTTTTACATCCATGATGAAACTGAATCCCAGAATATGAACTGGCTGGTGGCAAGTTTGGCTGGGGAGGGGAGAGCTGGGCAGCTGAGAGGGGGTGGCTGCCAGTCCGGGCTCTCCTGGCCTGCTGCTGCTCAATGGTGTGAGAAGACAATTTCCAGAAAACAGTTAAAGTAGTGAACATCTGCTTCCATGTTTTGGTAGTGAAAATCTTCTGGTTCTGTGTTTTGAGATGAGGAAGGTTTCACTCCTGTGCCAGGAGTTACACAGACTCCTGTTGTGCATGTAACCCTCTGCACAGCAGGAGCTGAGCTGGCTGCAGTGGGGTGCAGGGGCTGGGGTCCCAGGGATCCAGGGGTGCATGGGGTGCAGGGTGCTGCATGTGCTGGGTCTGGGCTGCCAGGGGTCCAGGTTCCAGGGATCTGAGGATGTGAGGTGCAGGACCTGGGATTCCAGGGATCTGGGCTGCCAGGGATCCAGGGATATGGGGTGCAGGGTACTGGATGTGCAGGGTCTGGGATTCCAGGGATCCAGGGGT
>VZTH01009668.1:128179-143707 GCA_013397815.1 Aleadryas rufinucha
GGTGCAGGATGCTGGATGTGCAGGGTCTGGGATTCCAGGGATCCAGGGCTATGGGGTGCAGGATGCTGGATGTGCAGGGCCTGGAATGTCAGGGATCTGGGTTCCATGGGTATGGGGTGCAGGGTTCTGGATGTGCAGGGTCTGGGATTCCAGGAATGCAGGGGTGTGGGGTGCAAGGTGCTGGGTGTGCAGTCTAGGGTCCAGGGTCTGGAATGTCAGGGATCCGGATTCCAGGGATCCAGGGGTGTGAGGTGCATGGTGCTGGATGTGCAGGGTCTGGAATGTCAGGGATCTGGGTTCCAGGGGTGTGGGGTGCAGGATGCTGGATGTGCAGGGGCTGGAATGTCAGGGATCTGGGTTCCAGGGGTGTGGGGTGCAGGATGCTGGATGTGCAGGGGCTGGAATGTCAGGGATCTGGGTTCCAGGGGTGTGGGGTGCAGGATGCTGGATGTGCAGGGGCTGGAATGTCAGGGATCTGGGTTCCAGGGGTGTGGGGTGCAGGATGCTGGATGTGCAGGGGCTGGAATGTCAGGGATCTGGGTTCCAGGGGTGTGGGGTGCAGGGTGCTGGGTGTGCAGGGTCTGGGGTGCAGGACAGTGGCTTTTCCCTGTGCCAGGGCCAGGATACCCCTTGGTTCTGCTCTGGGGTTCCCCCTCAGGAGTTCTCTCCCTTCTGCTCCCGCAGCTGCTGTTGCTGGTGCCGGCACAGCTCCGGGGGAGGTTCAGCCGGGCTGGAGAAGGGAATTATTTCCCAATCTTTCAGCCCGGCGGGGACGCTGTGAGCACAGGCACTGCTGTGGGTGTGCACTAGAGGGTGGTGCAGCCCTGCGTGCCCTGAAATCCTCCCGGACTGGCACTCGGGGAGCTGGAATCGCTCCCTGCTCACACTTAGAGGTGAGTTTGTCTTTACAACAGGGCTGTGATCCCTGGGACACGAACAAACCGTGTGTTCTCTCCAAGCCTGCTGTGCCCGACTGGGGAGGGAATTTTTACAAAGAATTCAAATTATCTGGAGCAATCTGTGGGCTTTCCTGAGGGATCAGAGGAGCTCAGAGCCCAGTGAGGTTCCTCGGGCTCAGTTAGGCTGTGACTTACAGGGTAACAGGAGGTGGGGACTGGAGAACTGAAGGCGTTGTCAGGCATCCTCACACTTCTGAATGCTCCAAAGCATCTGCTCCTTGGCAGAACACCCTGTTCTGGGTGCTGTGGGCATGGGACCCACTGGAAAATGGTTGGGAACAGTGAAGCAGGTGGCTGGAGGGAGGATGGACACTGAAAGGAGTGTCTGACAAAGGCTGGAGCAGATGCTGCACAGCAGAAAACTGAGTTATCCCTCTCCAAGAGACTTTTCTGGCTGAGCTGCTGCAAGATTCAGGCTTTGCAGTCGCCTTTGGGTTAATTCTGGTGAGTTGTGCCTGGTGGGGGATTTGGTTTGTGACTTTCCCTGCAAAAGAGGATCCCCTTATCCAGCTCCTTAGGATGAATGTCTGTCTTCGACTTTGGAAGAGTTGCATCTAGCCCAGAAAATGAAGTGACACGAAAAATCTTGTTAATTCCTGTCCTGGTTTCAGCTGGGATAGAGATAATTTATTTTCTTAGTTATTTAATTCCTTTTTCAGCATAATTCAGCCATTTGAGGGTGGAGAACACCCTGATTGTGCCTGTAGGTGCATATAAAGGGATTTCTACCTGCTCTGAATGCAATTTGAGCTCTCCTCATGCTGGGGCTGTCCCAGTTGTCTCAGGAGGTATTTTTGGAGGTGCCCAGCAGCAGGGCTGTGTGGGGCAGGGCTGTGCCACAGCCTGGGCCTGGGTGCTCTGAGTGTCTCCAGAGGCACAGACAGAGCACACGAGGCCATCCAGAGTCTCCAGCCTTCATTCCAGTTTTGATGGGTGACACTGATGCTGCTCTGTTCCCTTTTGTTCAGCAGTGAGAAGGCTCTCAGTGGCTGAGAAGTCACTGTTCCTACAGCTGTATCCATGGACAGGTGTCTTGATGGAGCAGCTTTGCAGGAGGAGGAAGCATTTCTAACCTTCTCTGATAGATCCTGCTGTGACCTCTCTGCTCTCTCCACTTGGCTTTCTCACCTTTAGTTCCCCCCCAGGCTGTTTTGTTAACAAGGACTGAGCTCCTCCCTCGTGGCCCTGAACCCCAGGCACGCTCTGGGTGTCCTTTGCCAGCGCTGCCCTTCCACCAGAGCCAGGCTCAGCATTACCAACAAGGGGCAGATGAGCTTCTCAGAGCTTCAGGTGGGTGTAAAACATGGATTGAGGGCAGCTCCACCCGGGGTCACTCAGTGCTGAGGACACATCAGACAGGGTTGCTGCCCTACGGTTGCTGCAATTCACGGACATCCTTTGCATTCCCTGCTCTTGCCCAAGTCCCTTCCCTGTTCTTGCCCTCTGTGGTGCAAAAAGGACCATCAGCAAACTGAGGAGAATCCAGCAGCACGTGGAGACCACACTAAAGATAACAAGGTCAGTCCAGCTGGAAGGAGAACTTCACAAAAGCAGCTGAACCGTGTGTGTGGGTGGATTTGGGCCTGCTGGACCTGCCAGGGGAGTTGGAGGAGAAGGACAGCGCTGAACAACTGGAGGCAGTGAAACCTGCTTCCTTTTCTTGCAAAACAATTGCACAAGGGGCAAAGGTGCCTCTCCTGGGCTGGCAGAGCCACCCTGGGGTGAGTCTGTGCTCTGCTTCTCCTCAGCAGCAGGGCATGGGCCTGGGGAAAGGGAAAACATCACTGGGAGACCACAGCCTCTCATCTGCTGTGTGAGACAGGAGTGAGGATTGGGGTCTTTCCTTCAATAGCTTCTGTGAAAGTCATTCTATGGCAAGGAACTGAGAAGGAGAAACAGCAGGGTTTGGGTTAAAAGGGACCTTAAAACTCATCCCATCCCTCCCCTGCCGTGGCAGGGACACCTTCCACTGTCCCAGGCTGCTCCCAGCCCCGTCCAGCCTGGCCTTGGGCACTGCCAGGGATCCAGGGGCAGCCCCAGCTGCTCTGGGCACCCTGTGCCAGGGCCTCCCCACCCTCAGATATTTCTGTGGTAATTCCTGTAACCAACCATCCAGCTCGAGCCAGAATAAACCGTGCTGGTTCTTGTGCCATTGCCATAAAAAACCAGTCCAGGACTCAGGAGAAAACTGTTACTGTAGTTTTAATATTATTTCTTTCCCCTCAGGCCAGCATCAATTTGCTGTGCCAAAGCTGAGTTGCCTGATGAGGGTTAACAGAATAAAGAAGTGGTGAAATGTGTACAAAATCCTGGTGATGAATCATCACCAACCTGATACAAAGCAACCCAATGATTAAGAATGCCACTTTCAAATTACCACTTTTTCCAGGCACAGTTGTAGGTAGAAGCAAGTAAATACCCTCAGAAGAAATGTGTCTCATAGCATCTGTTCTTTCTTTTGTTAATTATCGACTCCTTTGAACCTGTGGAAGGAGCTGACAGATTCTGCAATGCCCCTTGTTGTTTTTAACCCTCAATCTCCATTTTCCTGTCTGCTGTGAAGGCTGAGAGCTGCTCTGGCAGTTTGTGTCCACTCTCCTCTCTGCTTCCAGATCTGTTTGACTGCTGAGTGCAGGAAGGGAGCCCTGGTGTGCTGAGAGAGGAAAGAGAGGCTGTGGCTGCAGTGGTTTATCCCCCTGAGCTCCCACATCATTCCAGGTGTCATCAGTGACTTGTGAAACGAAGCCTGGGCAGCAACAACAGCAAAACCTCTGGTCCTGTGGGTCACAGCAACAGCAAAACCTCTGGTCTTGTGGGTCACAGCAACAACAGCAAAACCTCTGTCCAGTGGGTCACAGCAACAACAGCAAAACCTCTGTCCAGTGGGTCAGAGCCAGGTTTGCTCCCAGCCCACGTTCTCCAAACCAGCACCGTGGCCTCTGCTCAATCTCTACTGAATAATCCCATAATTGCAGGGGGATTTTTACAGGTGGTTCCTTGAAGAGCAGCCAAAGGGCAAGGAGAGGAATCTGTTTTCCATCTCACCTGCACCCAGCAGGACAACATTCATGGGCTGTGGCTGTGGAGATGCAGGAAACAGCCCTGCAACCACCAGGGCCCTGCTTGGGGGATGTGGAGACACCAGGACCTCCAATCCACCTTGGCCAGTGCTGTGTCTAAGCACAGGGACTTGCACTTGCAGGTGTTTGTGGCCTGACTCTGCCTGGGGGGGATCATTGGACCTTCTGGGTGCCACAGGAATTTTGGGCCATGACCTCGTGGCCTCTTGCAAGAGCTGCCTGTCCTGATCTTTCAGTTTGATCTGTGTGTGGGAGGTTTGGTGCTTCCAGAACTTGTCTACCCTGGTAGCTGGAGGGATCCTGCAACCTTTGGGCCCCAAAGAGGAAATGCAGGTCACTGTCTTTGCAGGGAAGCTCAGGAGTTCCTTCTAAAAAGCCAAAAATTGCAGCAAGGTTTAGGTCAGCCCTGATTTGCTGTAACAAAACTGTTATTGCTGCCTGTTTGTGATGCAACTTGGGGGTTGTGAGAGTTCTGGGTCAGTGGTGAGCCTCAGGAGGGTGGGTTTTCCCGTTTGTCAGTCACACCACATTCCAGGTGGAAGAATGGGATGGTGGATGCTTCCCAGGAGCCTGGAGGAAGGTGATCGTTGGTGTTTCAGGGCTGCAGTGAATATAAACATTAACTGGCACCACCCACCTCTGTGTCTTAAAATCTCTTTAGCAGTGAAGAGGCTTAAATTGACACCCAAACTGAGGAAAACAGGCCCTGGGGAGCAGAGGGATACAGTCCTGCTCCTCAGGGCCTCTGCTCCAACAACACACAGCCCAAGGAATGGGAAAGCAGTCGAGATTGCAAGGAGTGAAGGGCTGGTGAGTACTCAATTATTCTGGGTTTTAATTGCAGCCCAATCAGCTGGGCTGAGCCTTGGACAAAGGAGCTGGGCCTCATGTCCACCCTGGTTTTACAAAGGAATTTCCAACCTGCCCTTGCTGCTGCTTAGGAATGAGGTGTTGGCATTGCTCAGGAGCTCAGCTGTGCCCCTT
Source organism: Aleadryas rufinucha (assembly GCA_013397815.1). Classification (NCBI taxonomy): domain Eukaryota; kingdom Metazoa; phylum Chordata; class Aves; order Passeriformes; genus Aleadryas; species Aleadryas rufinucha. The sequence goes on from VZTH01009668.1 coordinate 133,203, forward strand.
CTGTGTCTGCTTCAAGTGGAAAGAGTTCTCCTCTGCATGGGTTTGTGCCCCACCAGAACTGGAGCAGACTGCTTTGTGTCCCAAAGTTTGCTTTTCCTTCCCTGTCTTCAGAGCCTGCCTGAGCTCCAGGCTCTCTGACATCACCCCAGGTCCTGCTTCCCTCTCCCTTCAGGCTGGGGAGGTTTTTTCCTTTCCCACAGGTTCCACCCGCTTGTCATCTCTGTGGGGTTGTCTGAAAGCAGGGCCAGGGTGTCTCTGAGGAGTGCTGGCTCTTAATTAAAGCCTTTTGCAGAGCAGTGGAGAGCCAGAGGAGCAGATGAAGGCTCTGGCCTGCAGGTGAGCTCTGTTTGGTGCCTGTGTTATCACTAACCTTGTATACACATTTTATTGGCTTATCTCAGGTACTGATGATTATCAAACAGGGCAACAGCCGAGCTCTTAATTGCTCCCAGCCCTTAGGAATCCACAGGGAGTTTGCAGACGGCTGCTGGGCTCTGCTGGCAGTGTTTGGACACGTGAAGGATCCTCACAGGAGCTTCTGCTGCCACCAAACTTCTCCAGGAGAACACCGAGGCCGTGCCCTTGGGCTGAAGTTGTGGAATCACAGAATCCCAGACTGGTGTGGGTTAAAAGGGACCTTAAAACTCATCTCATCCCCCCCCTGCCATGGCAGGGACACCTCCCACTGTCCCAGGCTGCTCCAAGCCCTGTCCAACCTGGCCTTGGACACTGCCAGGGATCCAGGGGCAGCCCCAGCTGCTCTGGGCACCCTGTGCCAGGGCCTCCCCACCCTCCCAGGGAACAATTCCTTCCCAATATCCCATCTAAATCTACCTTCAGGCTGAGGGGCAGAGGGGAAACACCAACATCCCAGGGCTCCCCACTGCTGTGAGGGGGGTCCTGTACCCCCTGTACCCCATGGCCACCACAGGGGTCCCTCAGCGGCACCTCCAGCTCCCACCCTGCCCTCCCAAACTGGGCTTTAATCAGTCTAAAATCTAAATATTTTTGGCTCATTTGTCAAAGAACTTGCTGCTCGTGACTGGTGACAGTTTGGGAATCAGCTGCCGTGCTCTCAGCTCACGAGCTGTTGGCTTTTCTACCTCATGTAGCATTAATTATTACTTTTGTTCAGATGTTGGAGCATCTCTTACAGATCTGAGTGAGTTGTTATGAGTTGTTCCGCTGCTCCTGCCCTGCTGACGTCTCTCTCTGTGGGAAAAGCTGCTCCCCCCTGGAACAAAGGAGTCACGTTGGGTTTACTCACCAAAAATTGCGTTTGTGTAAATGATCAGTCCTTGGTCTCCAGTCCCTCCCCACGCCCGGCTCGTACCCTGCATCAGAACCCATCACCCGCAGCCTGGCAACTCTCCCCGTTGCCATGGGAACAGCTCCACTATCCCTTCATGGAGAACCTCAGATATTCCCATTTTCAGAGCTGCTAGAACACCTCCAGTCCTGGCTGCTTTCATTCACTTGCTCGCTCCCCTGCACGAGCTCTTCTCCTCCCAACTTAGAGTTACTCAGCACTTCTGGGCTCCTCAGGAGCTGGCTGAGGGAAAGTCACACAGCACTTGGAGGTGCACGTTTGTCTGGGGCACTGATGGGTTTATTTCATAGGCAGATCTAGCATGGAATTAGCATTCCTTAATGTGTATTAAATTGGCACTTAATAGAAAACTATCAAAGCCCTGGCTACTGCTCACCTGTCTGCACTTACACACCGAAGGGAAAAGTTTCTGAGAAAGCCCTGGCCTCGGGTGGGTGAGGTGAGGTGAGCTGGGTTGGGTGAGGAGCAGCTGCCCCGTGGTGAGTTTCTTGTGGGAGGGTTGTGATGTGTCTGTCACACCTGAACTGCACTGCCCAGCGTGTGGAACCCCAAGCCCAGCTCTCCCTGTCTGTGTGGGAGCTGTGGGATGGAGGATCCTGGGGGGTCCCTGGGTTTGCCCCTCCTCTGGGCCCCCTTTTCTGCTGTTGGCACAGCTCCTTTGGGCACAGGTTTGGTTCTGGGTGATCATAATTAGTTATTGAGGGCTTATTGCTTCACTTATGGAAAGATTGCACTGGAATAACCCAAATTTTGAGAAGATGGTCTTAAAAATAATTATCGAGAGGGCATTTTTTTTGTTTGGTTCACACAAGTGTAGTAGCAAGACACTTTGTGCTTTTATCCTGCTAGAAATTCCAGGCACAAGTATTGCATTGTGTCCTTGGAGGGAAAAAGGGAGAGGCTGAGGGGATCTCAGGGTGTTCAGATACTGGCACAGGGCTCCCAGAGCAGCTGTGGCTGCCCCTGGATCCCTGGAAGTGTCCAAGGCCGGGATGGACGGGGCTTGGAGCAGCCTGGGACAGTGGAAGGTGTCCCTGCCCATGGCAGAGGTGGGATGAGATGAGTTTTAAGGTCCCTTTTAACCCACACCAGTCTGGAATTCTGTGATCTGGTGACATAGCCAGATCTCAGCTGAGCAAGATCCTCCACTCTAAACGGAGAGAGGCTGAGGGGCTGGGAGAGGAGCCGTGGTTTGGGAAGCCTGGATGCTGTGGCCGCAGCTCTCCTGCACATCAGGAGCCCGACAGAGCCTCACACTGGGGAAACAGCAGCTGAAAGGTTCAGGTAAGGGATAATAGCGAGGAAAACAAAATAAGAGAGTGAGAAAACGGAGCAGGAGAAAAAAAATCTCAGCTGCGAAATAGTAACACTCCTAAACAACATTGGCTCGGTGCAGCCCCACATCCCTGAGGCGCTGGGAAGAGCCAGCTCGGAGAATCCCCAGTCCTTGAGTGGGGGTTTAATTTATTCCTCGCAGCCAGACAGTGCTCTGTGCTCAGGCACGGCAGGCAGCTCTCCCCTCCGCCCGAGCACCCCGGTGCGGGCAGCTCCCCTCGGCTGCGGAGCGATGCGGACAAAGCCGTGAGCGAGCGGGGCACGCAGCGCTGGAGCGCCCGGAGCTGAGACCCAGCCCAAGGGAGGCAGCGCCCGCAGCCGTGTCTGTGCTGCTTCACGCCATAGGCAGCGGGCTCTGATCCCCCCGGGGGATTTCTCCAGCGCTAATTCACTCCGCACAGAGCCCAGCCCGCTCTCCTCCAGCAGCAGCAGCAGCAGCAGCGACCTTTGCATCCCTGCGGCTCCCCCGCTGCCGGAGCCCTGCCCGCAGCAGCGGCTCCCCCCGAGCAAATGTCACCGGTACCCAATGAGGCAGACCCCGAGGTGCCACGGATGGATCCCAGGATTCTCATTTTCCTTCTCTACGTGATGATCCTGCACGAGCTGGTGAGTGGCTGGATGGAGTACCAGAAGCAGATGGCCAAGCCAAAGAAGCAGGCGGGTCCGGTCTGGTCCTCCAGGTGAGTTGCTGCCTGTCCTGTTGCCGAAGGTGCGCGGCTCGGGGATGTTTGGATGGGGAGGATTGTTCGTGTGTGCATCCACCGCTCCTTGTAGATGTCTGTGTCTGTCTCATCTGCTGGGCACTGCTGCACCGAGGAGGATTAAGGGCTGTTAATCCTCTGAGCCTGCATTGTCTGAGCATCCCGTGCATTTGACACACTTGCACACAAACATGCCTGGCATTTGGCTGGGGGTGGGTTTTTTGGGGGATTTTTTTCTGTGGAAATGTGCTGTAACTCAGCATATTTGCTGTGACTCAGGTTCCCAACCACCAGACCTGCAAGAGAAAAATGTGGGTAGCACAAGGAGCTACGCTTCGTGCATGATATTCATCAATGAGGCACAAACCTCCAGAGGCTGCTTGCAATCAGAGTGTTTCATGTTAAATCACTACCGTGCATGTCACTATCTCTCCGTCTCCTCCCACTCCCTGGGCTGTGCCCATTACACCAATCCCTTCTTTTCTGCCCAACAACAAAAATAAGCTGGAGAAATAAGGGCAGTTAATGGAAAATGCTGCATATCTTTAAAAATTCAGATCTGTTCCTGCAAACATTGTTTACGTGTTGTTCCCAGGTAACAGTGTTTGGGGGCATGGTTGGCTTGGCTGGGGTCTTATCAGGAAGAATATCCGGACATCAGATATTCCTTATCTTCCATCAGCTGTGTGATTAGGGACTCACACCCCCAAATCCACCTCCTGCCAGATCTCAGGCCGTGTCACACCAACCCCTCAGAGCTTTGGACCTAAATGTTCCTGTGACCCAGTTTGCTCCAGGTCTGGCTGCTGCAGCTCGAGTGCACGGAGCTCTCAGCTCAGTCCTTATCCTAATCCTCTGATGTGATCATTCCCAGCCGCAATTCCAGCCCCGCTGTGCCTGGAGCTGCACAAACACCCCCCAGAGGTGCCACCGTTGATAAAACCCCCCAGAGAAAGCGCTGGTGTGAGGCTGCACCCACAGCTCGCTGGGAAACAGCAGCCAGCAGCTCCCAGCCCCTTCATCCACAGTTCAGGAATACATTCCCTGGCTGGATTTCCAGAGCAGCAGAGCTGAGCTGCACCTTGTGCGAGTGAAATGATCAGCGCTGGGAACGCTGCCATGGGTGGAGACAGCGCAGAAATAGCTTGAAAGGGATGGGGCTGGCTGGGTTCTGATCGAGGTCAGAGGCAGATTTCCTCGCTGTGTCCAAGGCAGAGTGCAGGGAGGAACTGGGGCACAACTTGCACTGAGCTCTGGGGCAAGAGAGAAATCCTAATGGGGTTATTTGTTTTACTGGAAGCCACCGAACAACACCAAACTTGCATCAAGCAGCCAGGAAAACATCACAGGACTGGGCTTTTTAAAAGAGAATTAGGTACCCCATCAAAACCAAAAATCCCCAAGGGCTGCTGCCTCACCCAGCCTCATTTTGGGATGTGGGACCAAGCTGGGTGATCTGTGCAGGGCCCCACACCCTGGAGACATCCCAGCCCTCTCCATCCCAGCTGGCTGTGCAGCCCACCCTGCTGTGACAGCCCCCCAGCTTCTCTGGGCACAGCTGCCCCCAGCTTGGGAAAGCAGAGCCACCAGGTCTGTGTGGACCCCCTGGATAATTCACAGATTGCACCATGAACAGGTGAAGCTCTGTGACCCAGAGAGCTGCAGAATTCCAGGAGGAAATGGGATCCTTTCAGTGGAATTAGGGTTGTCCCGTGTGGACTCCCCGGTTCTGGTGCAGCCTGGGCTCACACACCCCTGCTGCATGATGCTGAGGTGTTCCTGACCTGTGAGCCCACGAGGTTTCAGTGCCCAGAGAGCACAGCTGGAGCCAGATGTTCATCCCTCAGTGTGGTCCTGGGCTTGGAGAGCGCTCAGAAACAGCTGCCACATCCGTGGCCTGGTCGTCCGTGGAGTCCAAGCCGTGGCTCAGCAGTGGGAAAAGCTTCCTCATGCCTTGCACCAGGCCAGGACCAGCACAGCACCAAGGCAGCCCCTGCTCCAGAGTGAGAGCAGGGACCTGGGGCACCCAGCCCAGCCCTGGTGGCAGTGGCAGTGCAGCCTGGGCAGGGCTGGTGCCATCTCCAGCCAGGAGGAACGGCAGCGAGGGGCTGCTGTGGTCTGGGACTCAAAGTCTGTAGGATTTTAGGAAGGATTAGCAGACATTGCCGAGGCAGCTACCCAAAACCTTCCTGTGAGAGCTGAACCCTGAGGTGAGAGCAAGGCAGAGCTCCCTGGATGAGCTGGATGTGAGGGCACTCTGCTTCCCAGCACAGCCTGGAGCTGCGCCAGCGCTGGGGAGGTGAAGCTCCATCTCCTGCCACGGGCCCTGAGTGCCACCTCCCCAGCCTGGTAAAGGCAATTAACGTGAAAACCAATTAGGAAATGAAGTTATAAAGCAGCGAGCTAACTAGGGATTAGGACAGGAGGGTGCTCGCTCTCTCTCGACTGTAGCCTCAGCCCGGGCAGATCTCAGGGCTCTTCCTCCTTTTGTGGCAGTGGAATAGTAACAGGCTCTGTTGTGAGGCAGCTTTTTCTCACATTCACAGCTTTTCCACAGCTCCGTCCTCCTCCGCTCGTGGCGGGGCTGGCGGCTCCCCGCCCCTGCTCCATTCATCAGCCTCTCCCGGCGCGGTCCCGCGTCCCCTGCGCTCCCCGCTCGCCTTTCCTCCGGCGCTGAGGCCGGGGGGCATCCAGCACAGAATCCCACACTGGGCTGGGTTGGAAGGGACCGTAAAGACCATTTCACTGACCCCACAGGATCACTGGGACAGGCTGCTCCAAGTCCCACCTGGCCTTGGACAGTCCAGGGATCCAGGGGCAGCCCCAGCTTCTCTGGGCACCCTGTGCCAGGGCCTCCCCACCCTCCCAGGGAACAATTCCTTCCCAAAATCCCATCTCACCCTGCCCTCTGCCAAGAGTGAAGCCATTCCCTGTGTCCTGTCCCTCCATGCCTTGTCCCCAGTCCCTCTCCAGCTCTCCTGGAGCCCCTTTAGGGCCTGGAAGGGGCTCTGTGACACTGTCCCGGGCCTCTCTGCACGTGGTGTGGTGAATCGTGGTGTGCTGGGTTCATGGAATGTTGGTTCACCCCTGGGATCACTCCCTGAGAGAACCCAGGGTGGCAAAAATCCCAGAGGAGTGCCAGGAGTGCACATTGTTGGGATTAGTGGTTTCCAGGCAAACTGCTCAAAGATACTCGAGGTTTTGAAGGGGGTTGGTTCCAGTGACCCCCCCTGGCCAGAGGGGACGGTCCTGGGGGCTCTGACTGTCCATGGGGTTTGTGGGGTTCTGTTTAGGGGCTTCTGAGCTGCACCTGTAGTTCAGCAGCTCTTTCCAAGCCCTCCAGGGAAGGTTCCCATCACCCATCAGGTGCCCAGGGGATGCTCAGCCCTGATTCTCTGCCCACCCTGAGCACCAGGAGGATGCAGCACTTGATCCCGGGGTGGTGGTGAACCGAAATTCCCTGCGCTTTTAGGAGCCCCCACTGGGTGCAGCAGTGCCCCAGCCCTGTCCCACGCCAGTAACGATGTCGTGCTTTGTTCCTCAGCAGCAACACCACGAGGTCAGCCCCCTCCAGCTTCTCCAGGCCCCTGGTGCACTCCGTGCGCAGGGAGCGGTACCGCGACTGGAGGAAACCGGGCAGGATCATCCGGAAAGCCTGAGCACGGATCTGGCAGCGTGGGGAGATTGCTGAGCCACCCCTCAGGGTCTGCAGCACCTCTCACACGCAGAGCATCCTCCAGGGATCTGCATCCTGCAGCTTTGCACAGAGAGGGAATGAGCCCCTTCCTCCTGGGATTCATCCCTGCCTGGTGAGGAGCCACCCCGGAGCGGTGGGGCAGCCCGAGGTGGGACAGCCCGAGGTGGGACGAGGCTTTTGCCACCCAACACCGTGATGTGGCTTTTCTTTCTTCTTCCCCAAGGCTTGAGTGGATGGAGAGCAGATTTCCTGGGGGGGAAATGGAATTTGCTCCTGCGTGGGCAGCCCTGGGAAGCCTCCCCCAGTGGTTTCAGGCTCCTCTCCTCCCGCTCCAGGACTGCGTGGCCAGTCAGCAGCATTTCCCAAAGCGATTGGAAAACCTTCAGTGTCCAGTTTGTCACCACTCCCGGGAGAAGTTGCCTCCCCTGGGACACCCAGAAGTCACAGCACTTTAGGAATGCTGGCTCCCTGTTAAGTCTCATGCACTAAGAGCCTCCCAATTTTTTTTCTGCTTTTCCTCACCTTTGTTAAATGAGTTACTCCAGGGAAGAGGAGGGAAAATGCCCTGAACCAGTGACTCAGAGTTATGTCACCAAATGCAATTTACTGCAATGGCCTTGTAATTAGCATTTTTGGAGCCTTCCCAGCAGCTGAGGCAAATGAATATAAGAGCCACTTTCTAATGAGCAGATAGGTGGGGAAGGAACACAGCAGTGCTCTTTCAGCCTGTGCTGTTAGGCATAAAATCAGATTTTAGAGGCAGAAGTCAGTTGTTGCACCCTGCAGCCCACAGAGCTGTCGAGGGCAGGGTGGGGATCGTGGAGCACGGGAGGGATTCTGACACTGGGCTCCAGCAGCTGCCCATGGCAGAACTGCTCCTTATTTGCTGAACATAATGTTTGGCTCAAACACAGCCTGTTCTCCTCGTTGCCAACCATTCATGAGCCTGACTCAGGCTCACAGATGCATTATCCAGAAGCAGATAGGAAGGGGAGTCGGAATAGATTATGCATTCATTATCCAGAAGTAGCCACCAGACACATTTGCACATTTGTCTGCTGCTCAGTTGTTTGCAAATCGTTCCTGCCGGTTGACGCTGTGTTTGTTCAGTCACCCCGGGGCTGGAAGTTCCCAATCCTCTCTCCCAGGCAGGCTGGAGCAGTAACTTGGATGTAAATCTCTACTTTCACCTTGGGGAGGCAAAGTTTCTACCTTGAAGTTCATGCCCTGTGTTGAGATGGTCTCGAAAAAGGAGGCAGAAGTAGCTGTGAACAGTTTCTGCACATTTCAGAGCATAAACTCTGTGGAATTGTGCCTCAGCTCTGTTCCCCTGCCCTGATCCACGCAGGTACAAGCAGCAGCAACAGATGGAGAAGGTGTCAGGAGGGAAAACATTCAGCAAGTGTTTCTGTGTGCTGGGGGAATTTGCTTCCCTGGAGCTGAGTGCATGTCTGGGGGATGTTCTCCCCGCTCTTCTGCCGGAGCCTGTGGGAATTTGGGAGCTCTGGCTGTGCAAAAAGGGTTTGGGTTAATTCCTGCAGTGGGGCAGGGTAGGACTGGCCCCAGGGACCATCCAACCTCAGCAGGACAGACAGAGAGCATTTTAAGGAACGGTGAAGGGCCAGGGCTGCCTTGCCCTGATGATCACATGCTGGATTTATCCCTGTAAATATAATCTTGTTTACTCCCAATAAACTCTTTTACATACACAGAGCTCAGACTGTCTGATTCTCATTCAGCCCTTGTGTCTCCCTGCTGGTTTTGGCTTTCCCAGCCTGGGACCCAGTGAAGGTGTTGGCTGGAAGCTGGTGGTGATCCAGCGTGGGTAACAGCTGAATTTATAGCACAAATAAATTCATGTTCTCATCCTTTATGCAGAGGAGCCCAGGACTGCCAGCCAGAGCCTGGTTTCGGACGTTGTAGGTTTGGTTTGGGTTTTTCAATATTCAGGTCTCTCTGCAGCTCTGTTGGAGAAAGTCCTTCCCAAGGAACGTGCCCTGGGGTGGGAGCTGGTGGTGGTGGAGAGCTCAGGATCCAGCAGCCTGCAGTGCTGGGGACCCCAGAGACCTGGGGGAGTGGTGAAACCCAAAGTTGGGTCCAGACCCTGTGAGGACTCACCTTCCCCTTGGCATTTGGGCTGACCAATGGCCCAGGGTGAGGAGGACACAGCCAAGGGTGGCACCTGCCTGTACCTTCAGCCCCCTGAGGGGTTTGGGTGTGGCTCTGCACCCCTCAGCACCCTCGGGCACACATTTCCCCCGTGCAGGAGAGGGGGTGACCCTCAGCGAGGAAGGGCCATGCTGTGGTGTCATAACCCAGCAGGAATGCCTCTGGACAGGAATTCCCCAAAATCCCCCCCAGGTGCTGTAACCAGCAGTGCCTCTGACCCCAAACCAGCACAGCCACTGCACTGAGCTGTGCTGTTTGGTCCAAAAGAAGACACACACCCCGAAATACCCCAAAAAAGGCGTGAACCAGCACTTTAGGGATGCTCCAGCTCATGATGTGCAGCTTCCCCTGAGGGGAGCAGGGGGAAGTCACTTCATGTGGCATCAGCTGGGGCAGGAGGCGGTGGGGGCTGGTGGCTCTGCTCGAAATAGACTCCATGGGCTACACCCTAAACCACGCTTTTGTCAGAAACTTCCTTTTTAGCTCGAGTTTAAGTTTGCAGCCCTTTCACAGCCAGTCAGTGAAAGCTCCAGTCACCCCAGAGCTGCTCACAGGAGAGCTCAGGGAGGCTTTAAAGCATTGAGTTTGGACCATCCATGGATTAATGTTCCTGCAGGGACTGTTTCCATCAGCTCCCAAAGAGTTCATCGGGATGGAGCATTGGGATTTCACTCTCTGGGCTTTTAACCTCAGCTGCCGACGTGTCCTGCCTTACAGAGCAAAGGGCTGGTGCCAGTGAAGGTGGAGGCAGTTTCACAGGCTGGGCTTGGATCAGGACACTGCTGGAGCCCACAAACTGGAAATCATCTTCTGAACATCTCAGCAAAGCCCTCTTGGGACTTCCTGCCTGGGAAAACATTATCAGAAATTCCCATTTTGTGAGCACATGATGCTTGTTTGGGGCATTTGGTGTGACCTGGGGACTCATCTCCCCACCCAGAGCTTGTGATCCCACCACTCTGCAGCTTGTACTGGGCCAGAGTGCACCCACAGCTGCTGGATTTCAGTGCTGAGGTCACGCCAGGGAGCTGCAACCCCTCGTTGGTGTCAAATTCTGCCCTTGAGGTCACAGCTGCTCACATTTATTGGTGTCTGCAGCACCCGGCAGCCCTGCCCAGCTCACCTGGCCGTGCTGCTGTGGTCACTCACCCACCGGTGCTTCAGCAGTGCGGGAAGTGATGTCACCCCATTGGTTTGGGAAGTGATGTCACCCCAGCCCTGCTGAGCTCTGCACCCCTCGACGCTTCCTGCTGTGCCCGGACCCCGCTCCCTG
>VZTH01009669.1:0-119998 GCA_013397815.1 Aleadryas rufinucha
AACAGAGCATTCCGCACCACTGAGTGCTGGAAGGAGAGAGAGACTGAACTGGAGGTGATCATACTGAGGTCCATCTTAGAACAACAGGAATAGGGGGGGTACCTGTGGACGCTTAGCATCCCCACTCTCTGGCCTAACAAAGATTTTACCATTGTGTATCACTTCCCTCCAGGCCTAATAATCCCTAAAACAAATGGGCAGCCAAAGGCTGTTCCTTATCTTGAATCTACTTTTCTTTAACATGTCTTGATGTAATGGTTTTTCCCAGTTTGATTTAAAGACTGTGAAGCAGGACTCCAATCCTTCATCCTCGAGAAGAATTACTAGCCTGATTGTGTTCTGGGGTGAGAGGAGTTCTCTGAAATACTTCGTTATTTTAGGTGTACTGAATACTTGCTTTCCTCCTCCTAATATCATCCTGAGGCTGTTTTGTGCTTTCACTCTCTGCTCTATCCTTTCCTTTCTGTTTGGTTTCCCTTTTCCAGGGCATTATGAAAAAATTTCACTTGCTGTAAGTAATGTAGATTCTAGTTTGGTGGTGATCTCTATCTCCACAAAAGAAAAAATGTGGGCTTTTTTATATTTTGTAGAATATTTTTTTGTGATGTTAACATTAACAATGCATGTATTGGTTTAAGATAAGTAAAATGCAAAGCCTTTAAGCCTTTAAGCCTTACCTTTAAGCAAAGTAAAATGTAGCTACTTTACGTAGTGTTATGACTAACAGACACTGTTACCCCACGACCTTTCATCAAGACACATCACTACTCCTCAATTGTGATGGAAAAGCTTCTATAAAATTGAAAAAGTAGATCTGCAGGGAGAGCATGCCATGACCTGAAAGCACATTTACAGCTTAATAAAGAGTCTAGAAGGAAAAGACATATTTTTCTGTTGCTTTGTACTTTGACTTTCACTGTGTGTCTACTGGAAGATGAAATCTTTTGTGATCCCTTTTGGAGAAGCAGTTCAGCTCGTTTTAAGAAAGCAAAGAATAAAACCAAAATTGGTTGTGTCTATGCCTACTACTGCTTGTAAGGTAAGTGTTGGGGAGGAGTCCAGTCTAATGATGGGATGTGACAGTAGACAGACATGCTAAGGACAGTGCTATTAAGGTTTTTATGAGGGTCTAATATGGCTTATTTTACTTACAGAAATACTCTGTATGAGCCTTAATTACTTAAGGACTGTGCTAATCTTAGTTCAAGCAGCTTAACTTGAAATGCACCCATTCCCCACCCAGATTGTGACAAACCCTTTACTTCACATTCAGTGGCAGTTTTAGACTCAGACAGGGAGCTGGAAAACATCCTTGTTACCCAGTATGGTTCTGCCTGAGAGCTTGGCTTCTAAATACAACACACAACAAAGAAAGAACACTCTTCTGGTGAAGTTAGTGCCATCCATGTCACCTTACTGACAAAATAATTCCTTCTGCTGGTTCTTGCTACACAGGAAAAAACTTTAGACACAAAACATTCCCTACTGCATTTGGAGCAGAGGGACTGCAACAGCCTGGCAACCACACTGGCTCAGCAACCCTTCTGCTGTGATTCATACCCCAATTTTACCTGCACCACCACCTTGTCTCAAAGTGAGGGGATCAGAATGACCAAACCCACACTGCTCTCAAGCAGGCCTCAGGCTTTTCACGGAGTGCCATGATGGTATTCCCTATACTTTATTACCTATAGGTATACCTTATTATTCAAGGATTAAGGATGGGGATTTCCCATAAAACCATCTAGAAGGAGCAAAGAAAATGAGAATGAATGCCTGAGGGTGCCATGCTTTTTTACAGACCTGTGGTGTTGTGTCTGGGGCACAATAGGCCCAAGAGTGGTTTAACAGGATTGTACTACTCTAAGAAACAAAATGAGATTTCTGTAGGTGTAGAAAACCTATTTGTCTCACTTCAGAGAATTTAATATTATTTAACTCACTGTCAATCCAAGCTGTATGGAGCAAATCCATTATGATCCACAAAAGAACTCAGAAAAATATTACGTGAAATGTGTATATAGGAGACAGGATTGGACAGGGGATGAAAATAGAGGAAAATGTTAGTTCAGTCTAGGCTTAAATGGAAAGACTATTCAGACAGGACTTCTTCTTTCCAGAGGTAAAGGGACCTGATAATCTGGGCATTGGGACACTGGTAGGGCAGGTTAGTACCATCTGTGGCTCAGGCTGGGGTGCAGACACGTACAGTTACAGGCAGAGGAATCTCCAGCAGTGCGATAGTGATGTAGGCTGCCAGTGTGACCTCATCATTCACTCCACCCTGCAGGGAAACACAAAAGTACTTGATGATCCCACATAGCACCACTGGCTTCTCCTAGTGCTACATATCTACATCCTGCAGGGACAAATTCTTCCTGGCCTCCTTTTCATGCTAGGTCCTTCAGAAGATGCTGCTGACTTCTTTCTGCTTCTGTGATAACTCACATGTATAACTCTTCACTCTTTCCTAACCCCCAAGTGCTGAAATAATTCTGTTGATCCCTGAGTGACTTTTGGTCAAGATCCAGCCTGACAAAGCCCATGTGGAGTCAACCAGGAGACATGTTACCTTCATAGCATTGTTCAGGAGCGCCCCAGAACTGCGGAAACAGCCGTTTTCCTTCTGCTTTTGAGCAAGCCAGCTCAAAGCATCCTGGATGTGCTTCTCTTCTATGAAGATGTGAGGCCGGGCCTGGGCAAAGGACTTGAGGACAAAGGCTGTGAGCCTGAAAGTGATAGAGGGAACCAAGACATCCTGAGTAGGCCCTGTATCCACCAGAGGTCATAGGGCCAATATAACTTCATCTCCACCTCCATTTCAAACTCCACAATGACTAAGAACAAGAGAACACTGAGGAGTGAGAGGGCATGAAAAGCAGAAACAAAAAGCCAGTAGTACTGAGGTCTTACCAGGTGTTTCCAACTTGCCCATAACGTGGCCCAAAGGTGCTATAAGAACCATCCCGGTGTTTGTACTTCAATTGCCTTTGATACCCTGAAATGGAGAGTGAAAAAATATTTCAGTTGCCGCAGTGCTTTTCAAGGAGCCATGCAAAGGAAATGCAGCAGACATTTGGGACACAGTGTCCCCCTTAGCTAATGGCATGAATGTGAGCTATGCTGCTCAGTTTTACAAAGGAAGTTCAGGCAAATCTCATCTCTGAATAGCTCTATTCTTGTGCTCTTCTTCTCTCCAAAAACACCTGGAAACTGGGTATCTGTGGTCATTGCTGCTCTCTGCCCAAGACTTCATGAGGAGAGGTAATACATCCCAGACTTAAGAGAAATGAGAGAATGGTTCCCAGAGGAGAACTGATTAAAAGTATGAGTCCTACACAGGATAGGAATGCAGAAAACAGGATCATTTTCTTTGGAGGAAGTGCAATTTTCCTGCAAAAATAACTAAGTCACAACAGCCCCTTGCTAGTCAGCAGATGCCCACCGTGTGTACATGTGCTGGTGTTGTGTCTGTCATCGTGCCCTAGCTAATGTGGTAAATTTCTGCCCTGGTCAAAGATGAACAATACTTTCTACACCTCAATACTAAGGAGGATTCGACATCTACATAAGCAGCTGCCTTGATTAATGGTTATAGTCCGGTTTATGTATTTCATATAGTCCTTTTCTTATGGAGGGAAATCCTGAGTGATTGCCAGCCCTGGACTTTTTCTGTGTTCCTGTTTGGATGCTGTTGTCTCTCACCCTGTACCTCCAACTGAGCATATGATTCCTTCTTACAGATACTGTATTGCACACCCCTAACCTGCCAGTATCCAGTTCCTTGCTAGAGACAGTCTCCAATAGATCATCCAGGCCAGAGACCAACAGTGTCCTTATCCAGCAGCCAAGGGAAGGGATGAACAGAAAGGCAAAAGCTCACCGCTCACTAAGTATCCAATGGCCTTGGATTTGACCTCTTCACTCAGCTGCCCTGTCTTGTTCAGATAGTCCAGGACGTAGATGTTGGGTGCAAACAGGACCATGTTCTGCTCCCCACAGCCGAAGGGCATCTGGAGGAGCTGGTGCAGGTTCTGCATGGCAGTGCCCATGATGTCACCTGGGGAATGGGACAATTCACAGTGTAAACTGGCCATTAGACTGGGCACAGCCTGAAGTGGCGGTGTTTCAAAATAGCATGTGACACTTTGACGAGATTTCACTTACCTAGTACTGAGAAATATGCTCTGGCTGAGCCATCCACCACGGTCTCTGGGAGAGCCAAGGAGACTGTGTCTGACACTGACTTTTCTGGGATAAAAAGCAGATTAACTTGGTTACAATTGCAGATGTATCTACAAGCACAGGTAGCAACTATCCATGGATGAGATACCATCCCCTGAAGAGGGGTTTTCTGTCTTCAACAAATCCATTCATCTGCTATTTTGTTGACAAAGTTTCCCATCCTTCAAATTTTATCTTGGGCCTGCAATACTCTTACACACAGATTGTCATGGACTACTACATGGCATCATCAATCAGCCTTGACTGACAAATACACTTTTTCTGGCCTATTTTTCTGGCCTTTTCTGCTTTGGTGGGCACACCTGGCTTACTCTGGAGTCTGGTTTGTGATTTTACACCTGTTAAATGAAAGGCACTAGAGATAACTTTATTAAATCCCAAATATTCTCTCCCTGCAGTGTCCTGGCCAGCCTAATTTCCTAAAAGATATGCTTCTCCCTTTCTAATTGTAGACACTATTACATCCTCAGCTTTTCTCCTCCAGGAAGAATGGTTTTAACTAATATTTGGACATGCATCTAGTTTGTTCAATTTTATCAGATCCCTACACCTTTCTTCTCAGAGTGGAGCACTCACAAACCTTTTCTTCTTCCTTTGTCTTTAGTTTCTACCTCAGCAGAGAAAGTCTTAGAAAACAAATGGCTCTTACCAGATGCACAGAGCAGAGAATTGTACGTGGTTTCCACCTCAGTCCCTTCCGGCTTGGGAAAAAAGGCAAGAAAGAAAAAAGCAAAAAATGAGAAACAACAACAACAGAAAAAAGGAAGAAATATCAAAAGGGAAAGAAAAAGGGACTCTGAAAATTGCCTAGAAAGATTTCTCCTCCATGTGCTAAACTGAGGATAATTGAGGACTGTAACATACTGGCTAATTACAAGTATGAAATGTAATACATTTTCTTTTCTTTCTTATTACTCAGGGAGCTCCTGCAGCTTTACAGGGAGAGATGGAGATAACGTGCAAGGTAATGTTATCAACAGAGACATGGGACCCTGCCATCCAAGGTGCCACCCACTGTGGCCCACTCTAGCAGAGCTTTGTGGTGAGGGCTGAGTGCCTGGCACACTGGGAGAATATGTATGCAAGAGCTTTGACTGGTGGCAACTACAGCACCACAAGTGACATGTTAAAACAACCAGAATTTAAATACATGCCACAGTCAACTGGTTAATAATTTCTAGTCTAGTCTTTGAAGTCAGAAAAGAATCCCACTGAGATGGGTGAAAATATTTTGCAGAAAACTCAGGAATCAAACGTTTACTAGAAAACATTTTTTTGGTCATAGTTTATTTTAGTGAACTCCCCGCATCAATTTTTTAACCTCTAAATAGGAGAGTTCCCATTGTTTCCTTACTGGTTTCCAGCTTCTGCCAGCTGATATTTTTTCCTAGCATGTAAACAATGGTGTTATTATCTTCACTTCCTCACACAGTCAGAATACATTGTTTCTCATTCTTCAGTAAGAAAAGACAGAAAAGTATTAAAAGAACAGGAAAAAAAAAGAAAGAAGAAAAAGCTTTTCGGATAAACTGTGACAGAGTTAAATGCTTCTGTTTGGAAAGGCTCCTTCTTGTTTGTTTCAGTATGTGATTCTGATATGCAACTAAATGAGAAATCCATTGTTTGTTTGATTTTGAACATTTCAACAGGAAATGAAAACATACAAACTGTAATTATATGAATGATTTTCCTTGATGAGAAATTCCTGTGTGACAAAAAAAAAATACTTTTACCCAAAGAGCTCTCAGTGAGGCTTGGTTTCTGGAGGGGCAAGAAGATGCCCTGGGGCCTCTGGCACACTCACTTCTCTCTCTCTCTGGGATGCACTGCCTGCTGCAGGGAATATTGTCATCTGTGTGCTCATGACAATGCAGCTTCACCCCAAGCCTGTTACACTGTATTCATCCCCGCTAATTAATTGTTCAGCCTTGGATGCTAATCTCTGATTTCATCCCGTCAGGGTTTGCTGTAGATTAATTACCACATTACAATAACAGGATAGGATGAGCAATCTCTTAGACACCCTGACAGAAGTAACTCTAATACTTGCTCAGTAATTTACATTCCCCTGCCATCTGGGAGAAAAGACTTTACAGTGCTCTATCTTCCTGCATCTTCAAAGAACAAAACAAACAGTCTTTTTCCTGAAGGCGTATATGAAATTTGGAAAATTTCCTGAAATGTTAAACAGTTGTTCATGTATGGTACATTCAAATCCATTTGTAAATAATTTTTTAAAAAAAGAAAAAAAAGCCTAGCAGATAGGATGGTTGTTCCATCACTACATTCAGGTTAGCAAAACATTTCCTGAAGCAAAACATATCCTAGCTATGCCTTACTGAAAACTGGAATGTCTGTCCTCCTGCAAGGAGGACTTATTATTGTATAGGTTTCCCTATACAACAAACGGGTCCTTTTTGTTTGGTGATAGCATCCAGAAGTCTTATACTGTGGTTTAATTTTATGACTGGCAATTTATCATGTGAAAAGCTATGTTTTTATCATTGCAAAACACTGCTTAAGGAAGGAAGTGTACCAAAGAATGTAAAAATAAAAGGTTAGTTACACTGTTTTGAACATTGTTAGACATGTAATAAATGCAATTCAAAACAGTTTTGTTTAGAAATGTTTGTAGGTTGTGGTGACTGTTCCAGAGGACTAGCCATGGGCTGGAGAAGTATAAGCTTTCTGGCTAGTGTTCTATTCACAACCTATTCCTGTGATTTATTAGAGGCAAACCCAAGGATTTCTCATTTATCTCTGATATGATGTGTCTAGGAAAAACCTGTCATTATTGCCTGCCTTATTATTCCTGTCCCTCTCTGTAATGTAAGACCCTGCTTAGACTGCGAGATGGCAACATTATGAGTAAAGGGCTCTGTTGGCCTGTGTTAGATTTATCAGTGTTTCTTTTGTAAAAGCTTGCAGAATGGGAGTCCCACCAGCCATTATTGCTGCTCTCACAGCTAAACCAGAAAACCTTTATCACACACAACTCTTGCTGTTACTATTGCTACATTTCTGTGCCACCAAAATCAGCAACCCACGTACCTCCACCAGGAGCTGTCTGATGACCGTGTCCTTCCGCCCTTTCTCAGGGGTCTCCACAATGGCATTCCCGCAGGGCTGCTGGTTCTGTAGGGCCTCAGTGGTCACTGAGAACTCCACCTGCCCTGGAGGAAACAGGGGTCAGTCAGCCCTGCCAGGTACAGCCAGGGAAATACGAGTCTGTGTTTGTTCTGGGCACTCTGTGATGCATTACAGAGAAGCTTTTCCAAGAGGAGAACTAAATCTGAGACAGGGTTTTATCCTGATCCAGATGCAGCCTTTCAGACCACCTCCTTTGTGATGGCCACCCAAGCAGGTGTTAGTCCATCAGCATGAAGAGTAGTGATGGGGAAGGTCTCGTAAATCAAATGGTCTTTTTCTGGGAGGCTTCAGAGAAAGCAAGCTAAGAAATTAGCCCCATTAGCCCAATTATTAATTAGCTTAATTAGATTAAGAAATTTCAGACCCAGACACATTAAGACAAGATATTCTTAGCTCCACAACTGGAATTTGTGATTTCTATTAAAATGTTGGGAAAGCCATGGCCTGTAACACATGGTTTGTTTAGGACCTGGAAACACTACACCCAGTGCATCTCACTTCTGAAATAGAGAAGGTCCTTCCAAACAGGTTTGGAGTCACCTAGCTCCTCACACCAAAGGTCTGATGCCATACACAGATATCTGATCCCAGTATCTTCTTGTCATCTGGTCTCTTACCTAGAGTTCTTGGTGTTACTGCCCAAGCAACAGTTTTTCTTTCATTCACACAGATGCAGTAGGATTCTTCCTGTTTCCCCACTGGTACAGCCAGGAAATCACTAGATTCAGCCACAGACACACTGACCTGCCAGTTGTAAAAAGAGGGGTTGTGAGGTTTGGACTTGCAGAGGAGCTGGAGTTATTGCTGACAATGTAGTACATGGAAATAGGTGGTGGAGCTGGTTGTACTGGGGGGGGGGTTGAGGACCTTATGGGTATTGCAGAGCAAGAACAGCTTGATAAAGGAGGAAATGACTGAAATGTGTACAATTGTAAGAGATCAGGGAGGTAAGTGTAGAGAACAGGATCTTTGGAAAGGAAATCGATTCTGGGAAAATGAATAGCACATACCAGTTGTGCCATGAATTAAAGATCTCCCTCGTGATTAGTTAGGTGAAGAGATAAAACACTAGCAGTGGGACAGCTAGTAAGGGAACAAGGAAAAGTGGAATAAGGAACCTGAAAATAGCAAGCAGGAAAGACAGGGACATAAATCAGAGCGCATTGAAATGACTGGATAAGTGTCCCTCCATGTTTCAGCTTCACTCTTTTTAGAATAAAAATCTGTATTTATTAAAAACTGAGCAAAAGTGATTGAGATTCTGTACTAATCCCTTCCCAAATTTTCTCTTGTCTTTTTTTTGTTGGAAAAAAAATGGAGATAAGAATGATGGAGCTATATAACTCTGCTCAGTGTCTTAGGGACAGATGCAACAAATTACAGGAAGTCTGCACATTCCAGCAAATCTTCTGTGAAGTTTTGTGAGACCACACTAAAGGCTGACCACAGGTATTCACCCTGGTGAACCTGGAATTTCCATGTAGGTATGCAATGATTCTGTGATCTGTGAAGAACCCAAGTTCTCTATTTCTATAGAACAATGACATAAATTTGTGATGACAAGGCTCTGGGTCTCAGTAGCGGAGCTTTAGGCTCTGAATCAAACGCAGTTTTCAAAACTTTGTCAGGAAAACATACTCCCTCTTCATTGAATAGAACAAAGATTTGTACATATGTACACCTATATGAAATTATCTTTGCAGATCAGACATCTGGCTTGGAACACCTTGTTAAAAGCGACCCACTGTAGTCTTGCCTAAGCTGTTAGGCTGGGCAGAGCTGTGAACATCTCTTACCCTGATGCAGGCAGGCAGGTAGTTGAAAACGGTGGCTTTCAGTGTGAAGGACTCCCCACGCACTACAGAGTAGGGCATGGTGAGCTCGACAAAGAAGGGCTGGAAGGCTCTCAGGGACACTGTCGGGGACAGGCCAAAGCCCGTGTCTGCCGAAGTGCAGAATGCATTGGCTTTCCACTCGGTGATGGTGTCAGGGATGGTCACTTCTAGATCAGCTTTTCCCTCAGAGCTGGTGAGGGACAGAGAACAAGATTTCAGTTATATTCTGGTGTTCATCTCTTCTCCTCACAGCCTACTGAGCAACATCTGCTGACAGCAAACCCCAGACCAGCTCGGATATAGGCACTAGCTTTTGCATGTTCCTCTAAAGCATCCTATACTTCATGTCCTTAAAAAATCCCTTTGTCTACTAGAAATACTCCTCTCACTGAAATATCGATATATCCACTGAGGCTTTAACCCAGTCCAAGGTTTTGGCCTAGTGACTGCACTCTACATTCCCTTAAACACTTACTTCACTGAAACAATGTCCCAGATCCATGTCTCAGGGAAGTACTTCCGGACACTCTCCACAGGATTGCCATCAACCATATCTTCTGCCATGCCATAACCCAATTCTCCATGCAGATTCATTGTAGAGACTAGCAAATCCATTCAAGGACAGAAAAAAAGGAAAAGATGTGTCGAACTCCATTCTAAACCAGAAACATACTTTCCCTCCAAGAAGTCATTATTCTTAGGTAAAATTTTAAAATTGAAAGAACAGCTTTGACATCTTGGCCACTGGAATCGTTAATTTCTCTGTTGCCATCTCAGTATTTAATTTTTCTTAATGTTGCTGCTCTTCTTACAGAGATTGGATGAATTGGATGGATTACAGAGATTGACTGAGTATTCTCCCCCCAGTGCCAGCAAACCCAGCAGTGCCAAAAGAACCATGCGGGATGATGTTATTGAGGGTAAATTTCTATAGCAATACAGCATCAAATGTGAATTTTACTGCCCCCAGGTGTTATCATGGCACATAGTTTAATAATCTGGCTGAAGAATTTATTGCATTTATGCACGATCAGAAACAGAAGACACACTTAGCCCTCTGTCCAGGAATTTTTAAAAAATGAATGTGGGTCTTTACATCTTTGGCCATTAGCAAATATACAGGAAGATGCTTTCTCACAGTGTTGCATACTGTTCTGCCTTATGAAAGACTTTTCCATCAGCCTTAGAAGACTTTACATCTTCTCAAAGCAGACAGCTGTCTTGGGCCATACTCTGATGAAAAATCCTCCATTTCAAAACCAAAGATCTGGTGTCTTATGAGTAGATGGACAGAAGCTGTCACTGGACCAAAAGCTATAATTGTTTAATTGGAGCTGGGATACTGCACCATAAAAGTCAGTAACTGGAAGTGATATAGGTGAATCTTTTATACAGTCTTACTAATCTCAGATCTGTTTAAGAAAACAAGCAAACAAAAGCAATATCATTCTCCTAACTTCACAGTCACTGAACCTCCAGAGAAGTAACATGACCTACCTAGCCCCTGATAGTCATGTAAATGGGGAAACTGGGAATAGAATCAAATTTCTCTGCCCCCAGTGGTAAAATATTGACCCACGGGATTGTACCACCTTCTCATTTGTCTTGGCCCACTTTTGCCCTAGTTGTTCCTCTAGCTATTGCTAGAATGTGGCTGCCTGGAAGTAGATGCTCCTTTTTTAGGTTTTCATAGCTTGACTCAGATCTGATGGGGAAAAAACCCCTACTGCTTTGTGCTCAAAGACTCTTTTAGTGCCTACAAAACCTTCCCTGCTGTAGGGGCTGGCGTGGGAGTCACCAAGCACACACAGTTCTAGCCAGGCACATCTGGCTGCCTGGTAAGGTGCAGGCAGAGGTGGATCAGTTTCATATTTCAGGACTAGGTCCAGAAGGGAGGGATCCTGAATTAGGTCACCATATATGAACACAATC
This sequence comes from Aleadryas rufinucha, assembly GCA_013397815.1. Taxonomy (NCBI): domain Eukaryota; kingdom Metazoa; phylum Chordata; class Aves; order Passeriformes; genus Aleadryas; species Aleadryas rufinucha. The sequence goes on from VZTH01009669.1 coordinate 11,163, forward strand.
ATCAGATCTGCCTGTGTAATTAATATTCAAAGAGGGAAGGAAAGAAGCAGGGTGGTAAGTTTTAGGAGGTTGTGTGAGAGGTAAAACCAAAAAGGTACTAGAACCACTGTAACTCCTTTCCATCATGTGTTCTGGGTAATGCTCGCAGAGTTCAGGCTTATGGATCTTGCTGCTAGTGAAGACTTTTAAGCCCAATTCCTAGTAAACAAAGAGAAAGAAGAACAAAAAAATATGCAAAAAATGGTTTGAAAATAAACTTTATTTAGTATGCCAAGAATGGATGTACCTAAGTTTGGTATTGGTGAGAATAACAAAGGCTTGTATGTAAATCCCAGGTGGGATGGCTTGACACAGATGTGGGGTCTCCATCACGTTATTCTCATACTAAGGCTAAATTCTGGGATGATCAGATGGAAAGGTAAGGCCATAGGCCTACCTTGGGGACAGCTGCCTGGGTGAAAATGGCATGTGTGAAATGCACTGGAGTGAGGGTACCCAAAAAGCTTTGTGCAGGACACTTTGGATGGGTATGCATGGATTTGTGGGATATCAAATTAACTGATACTATTTAAACCAGAGGAAAAAAAAAAAAACATGAATGAAGAGTTTCTACTATTACAGCACTAGAGGAAATTTCTCAGGACTGTTTCCTTACCCAAGCCCATTTGCAGGTGTCTCTACTATGAGGAGACCTTTCAAAGGTCAAATGGTTTAGATAAATAGTTATTATTTATGGGCTAAGATGTAGGAACTGGTCCTGGTTATTTTCTTGCATACAAATGGGAGCAAGTTTACAGCAAAAGAGCTTTTTTTTTTTTCATTAAAAGACCCTTCAGGGCAGGTGAGAAGAAGAGAGGAGACTGAATTCCAAAAGGGAACAAAAGAGAAAAATGAAAGGCTGGTGCTTACTTTGAGAATGTTGTAGGCATCACCTTCACCATCAGATGAAATGGGTACGTAGAGAAATCCATTTAAGGACAGATTGTCAAGTGACACACATGGATTTACATTGTCTTCTTCCAGGTAGTAGTCCATGAAGCTATAACCCTGGCTTTCCTTCAGTGGGAGAAGATGATATACCTGGGAAAATGCAAAAAACAGGGAAAAATGCAGCAGGTCAGCACTTACAGGGACAGACAAAACCTAACACTCCATTGGTAAATGCCAGGTTCTAAAAAGCAAGTGTAGGGAATACAACTGTAAAAATACATAGCCCCATGTCTATAGTGGTGTTAGTGGGCACTTGGTTTGTTCTTGTACTTGCTCAATACCAAAAGTAGCCAAGACTCACAGAGCTGGGAGAAAGCTCATTTTCAGGCTTCATAAGGAGAACACTCTTGTCCACTGCACGGAGGGCACACAGGGATCTTGGAGAGGTACTGAGTCGCAGGTGTGTGTTGGAAGCAGGAAGACCTTCCTTGGGTGCAAAACTCAATCTCACCTGCAAATCCAAAAGGAAGTTCAATCAACCACTTTTCGAGACACTGTTGCATCGATTATTCTGACACTTCTAGCCTTGTGAACTGAGCTCTGCTACTGTCTAATGTATATTCATCTTTGGTCAATGCAATTAATAAGGATGAGTGATGCTCTTTTTGTTTCTGTCTTTCCCCACTTTATATTTTTATAGCTTTGTAGCTTATTCTGCTCACCAATCCTCAGTCAACATCTGGTCTGAACATTTCATGAACCTATTGTGAATTCTGCCTTCCTTCTGGAAATATGAACCAATCTGCTGTCCATAAGACAAACATGGGCTGTGTAAACCATGACTTGTACTCACTTTATTGGGGAGGCACATTTCAACCTGGAAATCTTCTGAACTGGCGATGACTTCCCCACTGGGTGTAGTGGTGTACACAAGCATCTGTGCCACGGGAGCAATTGCTGCCTCGACAGAGAAGCTCAACTGAAATGTCCCATAAGCTAAGAGAGAAAAAAAGGTTATTCAATATGCAAGAGGTTCCAGTACACGCATTTGCTTTCCCTTGATAAAAAAAGTCAAGTTCACTTCCCAGATAAAAAAAGTCGAGTTCACTTATGCTGAACATTTTTAGTTATCAGGGGCCAGAAAACTGACACATGACTTATATATATGGCTGTTGCTGAAGTCACCTGCATTCAAAGACTAGTTGTGAATTGACAAGTGAGATGAATTTGGAGGGCCTCAATCTGCCTTCGAGATTCTCTGCAGTTAACACTTGGCATAATTTCTTGATGCTCCCAACCCTTTTTTTCCCCTCAAGCTCCAAGATCTACAAAAAATAGTCGAGGCAAAAAAAGGTGACATGGCTGTTGCAAAGGGTGACAGCAGTCAAGGTTGCAGAGTGGCTGAAAGAATAACTGGGCAAGGTTACTGCTAAGCAAGCACTTATGTGGAACACCAAACTATTGCTCCAAGCATGGTAGAAAATGCCCCTCTGTGCTGGAAAACTCTTTCTATCTGGGCCTGAGCTTTATGTCACTATGTAGGTGACAGAACATCTCTTGGTACTAGCCCACGTGTGACTTTAGTCACTGCTACTAGTGAGGATACAGAACTTTGTACAGCACACGAGATCTTTTACTGCCATAATCTGTTTATATCCACTGCAGTGCAACTCCTTCTCACAGACTTACAAAATGTCTCCCTCTTCTCATTTTCAAAAGACATTTAAAGTTGTATCCCAGCCCGTCTCAGTTACTGAAATGTGTAATCCTTGGACATTTATGTGAATAAATATAAATGTATCGATTAGAATATAAGTGTGCATGTGTTTGCATGATTACAAGGCAGGAATAATAGCAAAAAAAAAAATAAATTAAGGAAAGTGAGTCAAAGAAAAGGAGACACACTCTTCCTGCTTGTTGTACTCGTGAATCTCACAACATTGGTAAGCATTCACAATCAGAATAGGGTGGAGTGGCCATCAGAAATTGTTGGTTTTAGGAAATGGCCAAAACATTATATTTATTTTTGGTTGAATTTTCTAACATTTTCTCATTGAAAAAAATAGCACATGTTGGAACTCAGAGAAAACAAAACTAACCAAAGCCACTTCATCTAAAACAGTTTTATTTTGAAAATTCAAGCATTATGCGCCAAGTTTGAATGAAATGTTAAATACAATGTTTGAATTGAAGTAATTTATCTACATCCCCCCTGCCCCAAATTATCATCAAAAGTACTAAAAAAGCATAGTTCTGCTCACCATCTCCAGGATTCACAGTCAGATCATGGGTGTCAGCTAATATGATTTGTCCCTTGGCCATCACCTGTGTAACAGAGAAATCTTCCTGTAATTGTTGCTACCAGTGTTGAAAGGCAGGAGGAGGAATGCTCACTGGGTTAACTGTAGTGTGAGTGACACCAAAAGATGCTAAGCAAATGCCAGGCTGGAATTAATTTACTGGGTCTTTGGAGACAGAAATATTTGTTCCTAGGAGGACTAGTGTTTCCACATTGATCATAAATATCTTTGCTTTTGTACATATTACATATATAGATCAGGTTCAAGTGCATTTTGCCTCTAACCACACATAACTTTGGGAGTCATCTGCACATTTTTAACAATTTGGAACAGGCTGGAGGACAAAAAACCTCCTCATTCCTCTCTCAGTTGCATTGTGAAACAGTATGATGAAAAAATTCACCAGGATTAATTTTATAACTGCACAGAGTTGGGACAGAAGACCACAGGCTGCAAAGAATAAGAGCTTGAATAAGGTACCTGAAGTTAGGCAGTAAGCAATAGCCTAAATGCTTCCTGTAATTTCCTCATGTCTAAGAAAAGATTCCTTTTCATAGAAAAAAATGCCTTTTATTCAATTACTTTTAATGTGGAATATTTATTCCATAGCACTATATTTGAATCTCAAGGTGTGGGATCCACACCTATAAAAAATGGAAGTTCTTTCACTATTTGTTTACCTGCTGTATGTGCATATTGAAACTCAATTTTCCCAGGCTACTGGGTTAAACAGGTGTCTTGTCCTTCCATTAATTGTTAGCAGTCTTGAAAATAAGCAGGTAGACCTCTCTAGCACAGGTTTCTACTCTCTTTTTTGAATATCAGCCTAAGTCCCCCTGATGTTCTGTGCAGTCCACCAGAACTGAAGTGTCTGTTCATTTTACTTGTTCCCTGAAGCTACTCTCATCTCCTCTGCTAGTGTCATTAAATGGGATAACCAGAAAAACAAATTTAGGCAGAAAGACATTCTATTTGAATATTCATTTGATTCTTCCTGTTCTCCTGAGAGAAACTGACATGTCATTGTTTGGTCACAGTTCAATTAGTCTCTCTTCTCTGATCCCCAAAATGAACAAATTCATAGTTCTTAATGCCAGCATGTTACAGTCTGTTCCAATTACTGTGGTCTCCCAAAATTCTGCACACAGAGGACAGAGAAATGAGAAACATTAGGGAAACCTATTTAGATTGCACTGTTGCAGGCCACACTTTCCATTTCAAACCCTCTCCATTATTTCTGTCCATCTAGCAGTGCTCTGGTTGCTCATCATGGAACAGAGCTAGAGATGAAACAGTACTTTCTGTGGCCGTAGATCAAAGTAACCCCAAGTATGTCTTACCAAATAATAAATGACAATTTTCTTCTGCTCCCCTATGGCCTCTGGTGTGAAGATATAGTGCACCTGGACCTCTGTTGAGGAGCCACAGCTTAATGTCTCAGGCTTTGGCTCAATTTTGAGGAAGCTCTTACTGAGGGAGTAAGACCGAGTTACTCTGCGCGTGGCATGCTCATAGGATGGTGTCATCCAGTCACTGTCATAACAGTTCAGTTCAGGTTTATGATCTGCCTAAAAGAGAAGAATAAAAGGTTCATAGCTGAACAAAAACAGATAAAAAGCCACATAAAAGTCCACAGAAAAACTCTGGATATGTTCTGTATTTCCCATTCTTAGGAGATTGTGGATAACCTGCAGAGAAGACACAGAGAAGTGAGGTGACCTGACAAGAAACTTCCCTTATTTTCCAACTGTCAGAAAAGACTGATAACCTGTGGATAGATATTTTGCCTGTTGAAGAGAAAGACAGGCTTACCCCTGTCTCTGCCACTCACTCGGATTTCCAGGGAGAGTTCTGTGAAGCTGGTAGTGTCTATGGAAAACCAGGATCGTCCCTGCTCATCTGTAGTGTAGTTCCCTTTGTATCTGTTTCCACCCACAGTAATCGAGATGGTTTCATTGGCAAGTGGAGCATCAGTGCCATCGACCAACTTCACCTAACAAAGCAATAACAAACTTCAGGGTTTAGACTAGCAACAAAAAACAATTCCCAAGTAATACATCCTCTCCCCTCTTTTCCTCCTTTGCAGACAGGATATTTCTCAATAGAGAAGAGCAAAAGAAAAGAATGTGGAAATGTGTGAGGCATGCCCTGCGTTGTCTGAGGGAACAACTGAGAAAGTTCTCAGCTAAACAACCTGGTCAGCCTATGCAAATTATTTATCAGGATCCTAAGTTCTTCAGTAGTTTTAACTCCCCCAGCCAGCTCCATTTGGGAAGGATACGTGGGACCTCCACCACGTATCATCTGCCTCTTGAACCATGTAACCTGCACACCCCACTACTCTGTCTGATGGGATTGGGCACTTGCGTTCTTGTTCTGCCATTCATTGCCCATGGTCTCAGAAGTTCCCTACCCTCCCGAAGAGTGGGATCCCTGGTTTGTACACATAGTCCAGCAGGTCAAAGTGGATTCTGCTCATGGTGGATGTGATGCCACAGGAGCCTGTTCCAGTCATCTCGATTCCTGAGACAGAGCACAGTAAAGAGAGATTATTAATGAATTTCTACTCATGTTACTCCACCTTCCTTGTGCTTGCCAGTTCCTCCTGTTATGGCCTGCCGTCACTTTGCCTTCTCCATGTGCTACATACCTGTGCCATCTTCTGTGATTTTGCCTTGTACCTCAATGCTCATCTCATATCCCTTGCGTAGGAGCTGAAACACCTTGGTCCTCACCACACCAGAAACACACCCACGAGCATCTGCCTAAGCAAGGGATTGGAGAGAAAATTGAAATTCTGTGAACAGAGTTCGTGCCTTGAGGAATGAGAGTAGATACCCCAAACCCAACATGCTTAACTTCTGTTCATGAAATTCCAGACTTATCTTCAATTCCAGACTTATCTCCAAGACCAGAATTTGTGTTCAGCATGTTTCCTAGTGTTTCATCTGCACATTTTCTGTGTCCTGTGAGGTACCTGACACACAGTTCTCCAAGGCACACACTGGTTTCCTTTTTTTCCTTTTTCCCTCCTGACTTAGTTCTGGTTTTCTTCCTGTTTCTTCCATTCTCTTCTCTCTTTTTCTTGTTGCCCTTTCTCCTGTATTTAACCCATATACAATACCACCTCATCTTCTTTGTTCCTCATTCTCTGTACTGCCTTCCTGTTTTCCACTCATCTTTGCTCCATGCTCCCAGTCAGTTCCTCTCACAGTTATGAAATTCTTTCAAAGATCTTTTCTCAGCTTGTGGAACAATAGCAAGGACCTCATGGCTGGCAGCTGGAGGTCTGTCACTAGTTTCTGTGGGGTGAGGTTTTCACCATCAGTTCTGTTTCCAGTTTAATGATCCCTCTCTTAAGAATGCCTTCCTGTGAGATTCCCTGCTTTTCCCTGGAGAGAATGCTCTCTGATGCCCTACTATCTCCCAACAGATTTGATCTCTCTTGAGACAACATTGCCCATTAACCTTAAGAAAAACCACTACATTTTAATCTTGGGACTCACCTGCCTAGTGAATTCTTCACACACCGATTCTGTTTCTTTTCCATAACAACTTGAAGCAGACTGGGAATATTTCCGGCATACTTGGACATTCACCAAACCAGGAACAGGCTTCCCATAGGTGTACCTAATCACAATGTGTTAAACAATGTATTAGATGGGACAGTCACTCAGACACATCTCCTTAAAGACCTCTGTAGATGATTTCCTAATGCTTCTTAAAGGTTGACTAATCTGACATTTTAATGATTTCCAGCATTTCCATAGTGAGATTCTTCCATCATCCATGGAAGAAACATTCATCTTGTTCTAGGTGGGAGGTCTCTGCAGAAAAAGATTGACTTTAGAAAATTATTTCAGCCAGGAACATCCTTGTATTACAAACTGCTCGGGGTTCAATGAAGAAATGGAAAGGCAACCAGGTACTCAGAAGGAGCTATTTATGAGTTAAAAATGAGAACACTGGGTTTGCATCACCAATTTAAATGATGTCTGATCTGACATCTTGGAATATTTGAGGGTTCAGTATTGGCAGAGAAGCTCTAACTGACGAAATGTAAAGACAGAAAGACAAAACCTGAAATAAACTGGAAAGAGAGATACGCAGATTTGTTTGACATAATCTTTTAAGGAGCACAGGGAAGACCCTTCACTTTGACTGTTCAGGCCAAGCAGCAGGCTCAGGACTGACAGAATGAAATAAGTCTGCACTAGATGCCTGGGAAAAGTTTAAAAAGCTTTCCTGAGCTCTTCTTGTGGTCCTCAGCAGAAAGGAAGAGTGAAGGATAAGCAAGAGAGATTTACTGGAGCTCTGTGACTCACAGACCACAGACAGACACTGGAAGCTCGTTGTCCTTAATAGTGATCATCTTTGGCACCTTCACCAGAACCTCAAACCTGGGCAGCACTAGATGGGAGAGAGAAAGGCTGGTATGAGAAGAGTGAATGAGAGCTGTGTACTACACAGCAACCCAAGCACAGAGCCAGGATCATCTTCATATGAACCTCTGTGGTCTTCAGTACAGATGTCTACTCCTTCCACAGGTTTTCTCAACCTTCCTTCATCACTGTTTGGGTTCAAAGGCAATTAAGAAAGTTTGTGGTCCTTACCTTCCCTTATTTGCAGCACAGGCTTATGTGATCCCATTGGCACCAGACAGCTGAGTAGATCCCTCACCTGTGTCCATTCAGAAGGACACACTGGTCCTGTATGTTGTGTTCACAATGCATAACTTGCAGCTAGGACTTGGAGCAGCATATTCACCACCTTTGTAATTTATCACATTGAAATGACCTGAATCATTGATTCTCTTGAGTGATTCTTACTGTTCTGGAGACCCAGAGTTGCTCTTAGGCTCACCAAGAGGCACCATGGGATATTGTCCTGCATACCCAGAGAGTTCAAGTGAATCTAGCCACACTCTCAGGTCTACAAACACCCAAGAAATTTTATTAGAGAACTGGGAGTTAAAAGGCTCCCTGCAGCAGCATATTTGTCCTTACTCAGTCTCTGCTACCAGTCTGTTTGTAACATTTGTGGATTGTTCTTCAGTAACAAGTTTTCTACCAAACATGTTTCCTAAGCTTTTGCAGAAATAAGGAAGAGCAAAAATAGAGAGGACTATGAATAGAGAAAGAGACCTTATGCAGATGATGAGAGAAGCAAAATAGAGTCACCAAAATAATGTCATCTCTTACTTCGTATCTAGTGCTACTTGCTACAAGCTGCTGGCCTGAAAAGCAACTAAAACAAAGTCAGCTGAGATCAGTACCACAAGCCATGCACAGGAATTCTGGCATGTCCCGTGCTTCCAAGAGCACTATGAGCAAATACAGGCTCAGGCAGGTTGCAGAGATGCCATAAAGTCAGCAACCACTTCTGATACTTAGCACTTTCTGGCTCAGCCCCTATGAGCCCCATTGCCTATACATTGAGTCCCTCCCTTCTCCATGTTGTTCCCAGGAAATTCCAAATTGAGCAGTCACAGCAAAAGGCATTACCGTCAAATTCCTCTCCTTACCAAATTCCTCCACACTGAAGGAGTGCTCCACATGGGATGAGAAGCTCTTCTGTACAACTATTTTGTAGGAGCCTTGGATGGGGTCTGAGGTGAGGGGGAAGGAGAGCTGTGTAAAGCCTGTTTCCAGTTCCACCCCTTGCCACTGGTACACACGGTTCCTCTGGGGGTCCTGCAGGTGAGGGCAACAGTGTCACAAGATAGTACAGGAGAGTGCCAGGCAGAGAGCAGTGCAGTGCCCAGTGTATACACAACCCAGCTGGGAAATGCCTATCTGTAACAATCTGTGAGGTTCTGAAAGCACTCACCTGTCAATCCTGCATAGCTAGCATGCAAGAAAGCTTTTAAACACTTTTAACGCCTGGGGGAGTTGCCTCCCCCTCAGCTTTACCTGCGAAGGATGGGGCCAGGAAGCTAGGCAAGACAGACTGGCTGTAAGTGGAGCACATGGAGAAAGGAGGGAAGTGTCAGCTTCCTTGACTGGCTATACAGTCTGCAAAAGGTTTTTTCTACCCCTGCCTGGAATGAAGCCTGCTGAAGTACCAGTACACAATCTGCTGAGGTATCAGATACCTGACTTATCTATGGGACTGAGAAATGTGCATGTATAAGAGTCCTAAGCTAGTTGTGAGATGGGGGAATGGAGACAGGAACAGAGGAAAGTATACCCCACTTACAGGCATCCAGCTGAGAGCCCTCCCTTGTGTCTCCATGCTCCTAATGCTGGAGTTGAAGTCTCGTCACTACTACAGTATTGCTCATTATTAACTACCAATAATTAATCCCCAAATAATAATTAATGTCCCAAATTTCTTGTAGAAGTCACTGAAACAGCACACTGGTGCTGTGTAGTTTGAGGCATTCTTTTCAGGCTCCTCAGCAGGATGGTTAATATTTACAGTCTTTCATTTTATGCCTGCTCTTTGCATTGTGCCTTGGCTGTCACCAAAAGTTTATTTACTCTAGATAGATGTGTGACTCAAGGTATGTGACTATATGCATTTACTTCACTGAGATTTTATCTCAGGGCTTAGGGAAAATGGAGATGTGAATGACATCTCCCAGATGGAGGTCATCAGTCAGGGGGCAGAAGAGGTAGCTGTGTTCCCAAGAAGCCACCTGGGAGGGTGGCACAATCAGTAAAATGCATCCCATGGCTCTGACCAAATCCTCTTCATCATCATGTTTCAACCCTGCTGAAAAGCTCACCACATATTGTGAGGGACTCCACTGGGCTTCCTTGGAAGAGGAATTCAAGAAAATGTTTACAGCTGGGTTTGTGAACTTGTTGCCATTCCTGTGATGTGTAGGTAAGGCCTGAAAGCCAGTTTGTGTTTCCTCAGAAAGGTGTTCTTTTTTTTTTTTAATTACATAAGCAATAGGTCAGGATAATAGCTCAGAAGTAGCAGACTCATACTAACTTCTGCCTTTATGCTTCACTGAGATAAATTAATGACATTAAGGGGGTGGATTGATGGACATTTATTTCCTTAGAAGTGCTGACTTTTTGTCTGTCACCTTTTTTCACTCCTGTCACTCTTTCCTTTTGTCCAGTCCAAATTTCATGCAATCATGTGGTAAAATGCACTGACAGACCTGATCTGGCTGAAAAAAGTACTCTAGAGTAAACCAGTGAATTTTCTGCCACAGGAGTTTCCCACTCTATAGGACTGCCTTGTAGACAGCTGTGAAATCCAAACAAAAGGCAGTGCTGGACTGAGAAGGAGCATTGAGGAAGAGAGAGGGGATGGTGAGGATGAAGGACAAGGCCTACATAAGCTGGCTTAAACAGCACGGACAAACACCATGCTTTACAGGCTACAGCTGAAAACACAGATGGCCTTCCTAGGCACTTAAAATGGAAGGCTTTCATGGTATTGACACACACAAACACACAGAGGTTATGACATTTTTCAGCTTGTTAGACAAAGACATATTTCTGGAGGCAGCGGAGAGGATGTATTTGTTTTTTCTCATTTCGTGAAATTCCTGTACTCAGTAAAGTATCATCTCATAGAAAGGGAAGGGACCCCATGAGACTCCCCTAGCACAAGGTAGTTCTGAGATGCTCCCCTCAGCCTGCTAATCCACACCACCCACTGTCTTACTCTTCTTTCTCCAATATTCACAGAATGGCAGTGGCCCACCAGCTCTGCAGCCCTTTTCTGGAAGTTTGTTGATGGGAAGAGAGAATGACACCACTTTGAAAGGAGGATAAAAAAGGGGCACAGCCTGGTTTTGGCCTACCTTCTGCCTCCTCTGTTGTAATGACTCCTCAGCTCTAGACAGAGATGGAGCAGAATAGAGACAGCAACCCCATGCAGCAAGGAACAGTGAAAGGACTGACTAAATAGGACTCATTAATCATGTAAACCAAAATAAAATTTGTGCACACTAATTCCAGGGTCTGTCCATGGGCCCTTATCATTAGTTTTTTCAACAAGAAGATATACCAAATAATAATTGTAAATTTTGGGTTCTCATCTGAAAAAGCGAGTGCTTGAATTATTGAAACATCCTTCCTATTAACTTTAGCCTGCCACTGAAGTTCAACCATTAAAAAAACAACAGACAAAAAGAACACGCTTGGGAAGACATGGGATGTCTACTTACCTGATTTTGTTTCTTTGGTTTTGATAGCTTGTTTAACACAGATCTCTAATGTCAACCACACTTGGCAGACAGAAACTCTTAGTTCTGACTGGGAAGAGGAATAAGCCCTTTTGATGACTTCTAGGCAAGTGTAGTTCTGTTCACAGCATGGCTTGTAATGGTTAATTAGCTTGTTCCTACAACACATTCTGTGATCAAAGAACCATTGCTGGAACTTATTTTGATGCATAACTACTCAGCCTTCCTTTAAACAAAGGGAAAAGGTCACACATTCATGATTTTTCCCTTGCACCTCATCCTGAAAACACTACTGCTGGAGACTGGTACCTCTGTGCACATTCTACTGCAAATAACAATGTAGTTATCCACTCACCTGAACGTAGACAAAGGGAAACTGTGGGGAAAGAGCAAAAGAAAATCAGTGTTAGGAATATTAATCACATGGAAGCAATTTCCAGATTTGGACTGAAGGGCAGAAGAACAAACTTCTAACAAGTCATTCGAGTTCTTCCCTTTCTGTACTTGCTCTGTTTCCTTGGTTCTTGATGGCTAAGGGAATCTTTTCTATAATATTTTAGGGCCCTGACCTTTTGTCCTACCACAGTATGAAAATGTGATGAAGTACAAGTTTTCAAAGAACTTGTCTACATGAGGAACTGATTGCCAAATGAAATAGAAGGTGGGCTTGCACCTCTGACCAGTTCCATAAAACCAAGTTCTTGTCACTCTGCTCTCTAAGTGTGGGATTGCACCCACTGCCAGCAACAACTGTACACCTGTCACTACCAATGGGAACTTGTCCCACCCATCTTTTTCAGTCATGACAGCCCTGCCCACATGCTTAGCTATGTACATTACTTTGCAAATCTGGTTTTAAACATCTATATGCTTTTGAAAAGGGGGATGCATTTCTCAGCCAACAGAGACAGGTGGAGTGTGTCCTAGGATAGAACACGGAACAGGTAAAGCATGGTGTGAGAGAGTATTATATGCCTTAAAGGCTGTATTCAGTGGTTCTGGATGATGACAGTAATGGTATTAATTAGGAATTAAATATCCCGGCTAACAACAAGGAATTAAGGCTCTACCTTCTCATTCAGTGGGTAGAAGTCTTTGTCCAGAGAGATGATCCGAAACTGAACTGAAGGATGTAACAGAAAAAAAGGAAATTCCACTGTTAAATTTGTAGCCATCACCAGGAAATGTCAATGTTTCAATAATTTATAACTCAGATTCATTCCATGGATCAACAGGCTCTGAACTGAGATCTCTATGTAATAGAAACAATTACTTCAGGCTCTTTCTCTTGCAAATAGTGAGGGGCAGACAAATTTAGAAGGATAATAAGGTCTTGACTGCATTGAACTATCTCTTGGGAGTGCCTGTCCTGCTTTGTTGATTCTGGTGCAGCCAAGAGAGACTATGCTTTGCAGTCATCCCAGTTTTCTGCCTCTAGTTGAGTAGAATGAATCGGAGCCTGTGCCTACATCTGTCTGAGATGCTGTGCCTGGAGAATGAAGATTAGGAATGATGAAAGTACTGTGAACTAGACCTCAGCTGACAGAGATAGATTTACTGAGTGCTTTAGATCCCCTCTTAAATAGATCTGAAAGTCTTAATACAAGTATGGCAGCTCTGGAGAATGGAGTCCTTAAGATTTTATGCTGTCAGAGTCAACACCAGCCCAGTTCCCAGTACCTGTCTGTCCGGGCTTGTAGATAGGTTTGTCTGTCTGGACGAAGACCAAACTTTCGGAATTCTTGACCAGCACTGACTTGCGGCTCTTGAACTGCAGTGTGTCCCCTGTCACCGTCACAGTGAGAAATGCCACTGATGTGCTATTGGATTTTGGAAGCTATGGAGAATGAAGAGGATAACTGCTTTACTGATTCACCCCACTGCACCGAGCTTTGAAGGAAGGAGAGCTAGCTGGATCAGAAAGTTCCCTAAAGGGACATAAAACGACTCAGTGCAGGGAGCAAGAAAAACCACGATTGCCTTCCTTCGTTTATATACTTTTCTTAGAGAACTATTGAATCTAATCTTATTCCATCACATGATTTATCAAAATGAAAATTAACCCAGATTCATTAATAAGGGCATGGAACCTGTTGCTTAGATTACTCACCAACCAGCCTTCTGCAGCAAAAAATTGTGAATAAGCTCCAGAAGCAGCCAAATGACTTCATGGACCTCACTGTCTTTAACCATTCCCCAGTTTCTACAGTTTTCACTCCACACTGATATTTTTCATCTCAGGCTTACACATATCAAACAAACATGGGGCACATTCTGTCAGGCAAAGTTCCAAAAGACCTCTCTAAGTCATGCATGTACAGAAATGTCATGTGGGATACAGAACTGGATAATGGGGGAAAATTAGTCCTCGTAAGACTACCACAGTCAGTGATCCACATTGAATTAATTCTTTTCTTTGTGTTAGCTTAGGGGTCTCTGATTGCAGTGAGTATTATTTCTCATTTCTGGACTGTTTGGACCTACTATGCCACATCAGTAAACACAAGAGACCATCCCACAAGGATGAGATACTCACAGAGAAAGGGATGCAGGTGAACATGTCTTTTTCTGACACCACGTCATCAATCAAGCTCCTGTTCTCCCCTAGATGCTCAAGCGTGGCACTCAGTGTCACAGACTCGTTCAGGTGAGTCAGCTGAACACAGATTTTCTCATGAGAATCCGTGTGTATCAGAAAGGGCACCAGCACCATGTACTGCCTAGGAAGAGAGGGAAGCAAGAAAGATCAGAAATGTGAAACAGTTTTAAGGCAACCGTATTAAGTGAAGGGAAATTAACAAATCAGCATGCCTGATCACTGCTATCCCTGCGAATTGTAGGGCATATAATATGAGCATTCATTTTATTTTGGGTTCATACATATTAAACGGCCTAACGAATTAGCCTAAAAGCAGGAAAATGCTTGGAGTTGAAGGAACAATTTGTATGCTAATAGAGAGTGCTTTACAAAGAATGTTTTGTTTGGCTTCCCAGCAGGGAGTAAGGACGGTTTGAAAGGTTTCAGGCTGTTAACTGAATTTTGTATATCCCACAATCTCCTTTTGACACTCAAAGGCATTAGCTAAAAACAGTTGAGGAAAAAACCCACCCACTTGTCTGGCTGCTCCAGTCTTTGCCTATCCAGGTTTCCAGATCCTTCACATGCTGAGCAAAGATGCGAGTGCTTGCCGTTTGGGACCTTATTAAGACGAGCACACAAAGGATTTCAGAGTGTAGTGTTTTACTGCAACTCAAGTGTACTTGCATCTTCAAAGAGCTTTTGACAAAGGTCCCTCACAAAAGACCCTTAAACTAAGCTGCCTTTCAATAAAAGGGATAATTTTACTAATAAATCAAATTATTAATTCTGTCCTGGATTAATTGGTTAAAAGCTAGGACAGAAAGGGTAGGAACCAGTGAAAATCTCCAGAGTTTGTGTTGAGACCCCTGTTCTTCAGTATATTCCTAAATGATCTTGGAAGTACAATTTTCTCATAACTGTGCCAGGTAAGAAAATTCTAAAATTTGACTTAAGTATTTGTGCAAAAGTTTTATGTGATAGTACTGAGTAGCAAAAACAGCGAATGAATTGCAAATGTGTTCATAAAGGGAAAATAATAAACAAGATACTACCACTGAGACTTGAGCACTGTTGGTCCATCTTGGAAAATTCTCAATCAGTAATAAGTAACGAACAGACTGTCAGGAGGAGATCAGAAAGGAATAGAGGACAAATACACCTGGGTCCATCCAGAGCTACATTTTTGCCTGGGCTCTGAGCTTTTTGGGGAGTCCTAAAGCTACTGTGGAGCAGTGGGATCCAGGCAGTACCTGCATTTCCTTCACCATGATGCACTGGGATGAAGTGTAGTGAGGAGCCTGCTGGCAACTCTGCTCAGCCTGTGCTGCTGCAGAAGCTGTGAAAGGAGGGAACTCCAACCTCCCAGAGAGTGAGTTACAGCTTGCGACTCTCTGCTTTCTCCAGTGCTTCCTTTCTTCCACAACCTTCTTACCACGGCTTCAGCCCATGCTGCTTCCCCTAATGTCACTCCCCCTGTCCCCTGTCAGTGGCACTGGCAATGTGAAAATAACATCCAGTCTACAGAAAGGACAGCGTGACCTAGTTCCTAGGGAATTTGGCCTCATTTCTCTTCCTGTCCACTGTTCTGCTGAAATTTTGGCCAACTTGCAGAACCTCCCCTTAGACTGGCTTCCCTGCCTTTGAAACAAGGATATAAACCATGCTGTTTATAGACCTCTCTTTAGGTGTTTTGGGATGAGATGTTGAAAAGATACAGATGAACTAAATTACTATGAGGGGTTTAAGTAACTTTGGTCACAAAATCCATGTACAGACAATCCAGGACAAAAAGCATCTGGGATGACAAAAGAGACCTCAGCAAGCAATGAGCTGTTCTGACAAGAGAGGCGGTGACTCTGACAGAGGCATGCATCAAGGAGGAATAGGAGACCCTGGAGACGGTGGCTGAGGCAAAAATGATGAGTTTGTCTATACAGAGAAGGTAATACTTTAGCTTAAGGTGGAATAATGTCTGTCTGTGTATTGACTCTCAGCTTCTTACTAGAACAAGCACCCAGGCAAAGAAGGCAGTGAATTGCATCAGCCCAAATCCTCAAATATGACCTCACACTTCTGACCATATGCAGAGTACTCCCGAGCATGTCCACTGCATTGTAAAACGGCTTGCATGCACAACCAGAGCAGGAGAACAATACCTCTGGCTGCATTCTTCAAAAATCATAGAAGTTTAAGTTACAAAGGACCTCTGGATGTCTCAAAGCCATCTTCCCTCCTGGAACAGGACTTTTGTAAAGGACACCATAGAGGGAGTTTCTACCAACTCTCTGGGTTGCCTGTTCCAGTGCTGCACTAACTTGATGAATATGTTTTTTTCTAATATGTAATCTGAGCCTTAATTGTGTCTCCTGTCCAGCTGGCCACCTCTGAAACAGAAATAGCATCAGCAAGTGCTGCTGCCCAAAGAAGTGATATCCCTACTTGCGTAGGGCACAGTAAGCAAGCCTTGGTTGGAAGTTTATTTTTTGTCTTCAGTTCAAGGGTTGCTTCCTTTCTGTGATGTATGCAGCATCTGATCTATCCCGTACCCACAACAAAACCACTACCCTTATGCCACCTAGCAGTTCACTGCTCGGAACTGCCTCCCTACTGGGCTCCTGTCTTCCTTCTGTGTATCCCAACAACACCCCTCTCTCTCCCACCTCTCTCAGCCTTTCTTTGTTCTTCCCTCCCAGAATGGGGCTCAGGTAAGGCACTAAAAGTAGCCTACAAGAAAGATGGAGAGAGACTATTTACAAGGGACAGGACAAGAGGGAATGGATTCAAACTGAAAGAGAGTAGGTTTATATTAGACATTAGGGAGAAAATTTCTTCACTGTGAGGGTGGTGAGGCACTGGCATAGATTGCCCAGAGAAGCTGTGGCTGCCCCATCCTGAAGTGTTTAAAGCCAGGTTGAATGGAGCTCTGAGCAACCTGGTCTAGAGAAAGGTGTCCCTGTCCATGGCAGGGGACTTGGAGCTAGGTGATATTGAAGGCCCCTTCCAGCCCAGGCCATTCTATGATTCTATGTCGCCCATAGGTCTGAACAGTATGATTTCATTCCCTTTCCCCCGATGTTGGGCAAGGATGAATTAAGATTACTTAATTTTAGTTAGATCAGATTACTGTAGGGAGACCAGAGAACTCTGCCTGACCCCAGAGCAGACTTGGTTGGCTGATCTACCCCATATGCACCCAAACAGGGCAGATGAATGAGGGGCTGATGGCACAGTGTAAGTCAAAGGTCCTTCAGGCTGACCCAGTTAGCACTTCACCTCTGACCACACAGTAAGTGTCAGCAGTAATGCTGCACCTTCTGCCAGCACTATGGCAGTGCTCGTGGGCATGAAACCTCTGCAGCAAGTGTTACAAGACCCGTGTTGGTGAGAACTGTGCCTCTGTCAGCACAGCAAGAGGAACAGCAGCCAAGGTCTGAAGAGGGAGACTGCTCCCACCCAGACTAGAGGCTTCAGAGCAACACACTCTGGTGAGCAAGGCTGGGGTGGGCATGCCAGACTCCATCCCGCCTATACCATGCCAGGCTGCCCCTCTGCCCGGGGCCATCGGCAGAGTTTGAGCCGCAGCCATGCTGCTGGGCTGCACAGTCCTGGTGTGGGTGTCCAGGGAGGGCGCTGGCACCAGCCTCCGTGCCGGAGGAAGAGAATCTAGGTCACAGATCCTCTCTGAGAACAAGTACATCTGATGCTGCCAAGGGAAACAAACTGGCAGGAGAAAGGGGAATAAACTGGCTTGAAAGCAACAGGAGAATGGGGAGAAGTAACTCAGTGATTGAAACAAGGATACTCCGGGAAAGGTAAGCACCTGGATTCCTGCATCATGCCCACAACATCACAGGCCCTGAGAGGTTTCTAGGTAGAAACATACTTAGGCAAAGATGTTGTGAGGAGCCAGGTCTGGACTGTCAGGCAGCTGCAGGGCAGGACTGTGGGCACTGTGGGCAAAGACTGGGGGGAGGGTGGAAGGTGGCCACTGGCAGCGGTGGTAGTGGGGAGGGGTCCCAGGGCTGGACAGCCAAGGGATTACAGGATGGGAGTGGGGAGCACTGTCAGAGCTGTGCAGGAAACTCAGGGCTTGGTTATTAGTGGGAAGAAAAGTGAAGGAAAAAGGAAGCACTTAGACCTCCCTCCCCCCTCCGCACGTGTAGCTTACGGTTCTGTGTTGAGAGGAGTATTTCCAGGAAGGAAGAAGAGAAGGAGGAAGAAGATATTTGGTTTGCTGGGCAGCTTGTCCTTCCCCATGGTGCAGAGCAGGTCGTGGTGAGCCAAGCAGTGCTGCTGTTTTCCTGCACCTTGTAATTCTCCTCCACTCTGTGCTCTGTCAGCCTCTTTATAACTGCTCTCTGCAAACAGCCCAGGGGCTGGAGGAGATAAGGGCTGGGGGCCAGGGCCCATCCGGAAACAGGGAGAGGCGGTAAGGAGGAGCTGGAACAGAGGGACAGTATTTGGCCAGAGACTCTGCAAGTGGGGGAAGGGTATTTATTTGGATAATGCTTATATTAGAAATCTTTGAATGATTCATACCCTGTTTTCCTTAACCCATCAGAAATGCACAGTGCTGAGGATATGAACTGTGTTCAGCACATGGTAATATTCCCTGTGGGCAGCATCCAATCACAGCAATCTGATTTAAATTTCCACAATATTTCCTTCACAGTTCCTCTTCATCAACACTTTAAAATATATTCTTTTGAGTTGGAATGACTGACACAAAAGGTGAAATTAATAAGTTAACACAGGCCATCATGAATACTGATAAATCTCAGTCGCAGCATGCCTTATTTGGCAGTTTCTTCTGAGCCGTACAGTCCTCACTGCTTTGCCTGGCAAAGATGGCACAAAAATTTGATGCGTCCTACACCTCCAAGTTTATGACCACTATAGAAAACATATTTTCCCTGGAAAAGAAGTAGGATATTGAGCTGTGTAATTTTAATGACCTTAACCCAGTTCTGGCATAGTTTCCACTGATTTCATTTCAGTTTCTGTTCTTTAGCTTTGTAGGTGACTGCCAATTGTCCAAAACCAGAGTGTCTCGCTGGTGACTGCAATTGCAGGAAGAAAAGTTATCTGTGGTTGGGTGTAAATACTCTAAGTACTATCACAACAGTATTTTATGTGGGAATCCTTGTCTCCTCCAGAAGTCTTAAGCAATTTTGGAACCTCTGCCACCAAAGGTAAATAGTCCCAAGAAAGACACCTGTTTCTCTAATATGATCCTGTTCAGTGTCCTCAAGGACTGTAGCACAGCACTCAACACTCAAGGCCAAAGCCAAGCAATAAAGTGAACTTCAACCTCTGGCTTTGAAGAACAGGCATGTGTGAAAAGAAAAAGCTGTGGAAACATTTCTTGAAAACACTAAAACACTGGTATCGTGCCTAAGGTGATCCATGCACTTTCACCTAGGAACTCCAGTTGGAAACAAGCAGCTCTACCAAAGGAATGTCTCTCCTTAGAACCTACATCAGCTTTGTATGGTGACAGGTGAGAAAAAAACCACCGTAAAACCCAAGACTTGTATTAACCACTCCAGTTAACAAAATTGTATTAGCTATACAATTCAGCTAAATTTTTCTGCCTTAAGTTCAGCTAAAGGCAGAAAAAATACCACAAGAGAAAAAAAAAATCAGTATTGCTATTTTAAAGGAAATCCAAATTATGGTATTAGTTTTCCCAGCCTGTGAATCTAAAGCAAACAAACCCAAAGCAATTTATTTCATAAGACAAAAAAGTGTGACAGGAAAAAGTACTCAGATAAATCAAAAGGAGTAACAGCAACACCCAAAGACATAAAAAAGGATTTGTCGTTGTATAGGAGACAAAATACTTCACAGGCCACAGTGAAGGGAAGGTCGTCTGTCAAAAATCCTCAGACAATACAAACATTTTACAAGTTGCAACAAGCAGGAGCAGGAAGATGCACAATGAAATGAAATACCACAAAACGGCTTCATCAGCTAAACTTCAAATGAAACTGAAAATGTCAGAATGAATAAAGATTATCCACTTTAGTTGCTTGTTGAATAATTTAACCTGGGAGAAGGGTCTGGCGACAGATGAACTGCCTTTCCCAGACATGGACAGCTGGGCTGTCAAATGTAACTCATATTTCTGTGGTGACAATGAACAAAAGAGTAAATTCAGGCATGGCAAAGCCGTCAATGAATTATTCTCATTTTATTGCACTTTGTAGATTAAATTGCAAACCACATTGGGAGCTGAATTTTATAAATGGTCCTGTGACCACATTTCGCATGATGTGAGGTGGCCATCTGTAGGGTAAGCCCTATACAAAGTAGGGGTTTTCTGTCTTTTTCAGGTATATTATAACAAACATCCACTCTATGTATAATAAACTTGGTCTTGCCTTAAAAGAAATTTATACAGTATGTTGCAAAACGGCTATAAACAAAGTTGTTTATCCTCAGGCATGAGAAATCTACAGTGTGTCTGCTTGATACTTGCAGTACACAGCGCACACAAAGTAGGATAAATTGCTGAAATCCCATTATTAAATCCATCTAAGGTAACTAGTGAACGATATCTAATAATTTTAAAATGTGTAAACAGGAAACTGTTTGCATGTTAGCAGATTTTTTTGGATATTACAGAGAATTGAACATAATCCCTGATGTAGTAACAAATGACAAGCCATTTTAATTTATACTTTTGTACTACTCAGAATATTGCCAAGGAGGAGGGGAGAAAAAGCCAAAACAGTTATAAATGTGTCTGAGAACAGCACTCAGGACAATCAACTGTGCTCTTTTTGAGTCATATGACTCTTCAGATAAAAATTTACCATATAAAAAACCATATTAAATGCATATAGATTTTCTGTCTAGCTTTGGCTGTTAAATTATTGTCTGGGCTCCCTCTCTCCTCAGATGAAGTACAGGCATCTCATGGAGATCCTTCTGCTGGCCCTGAGGTTATGTTCAAGTCAGTTTGAACGGTGTTGGAGCCAAGCTTCCCTCAGAGGTGCACAGTGGCAGAAGCAAAGGCCATGGGCCAAGCTTCTTACAGAGAAACGATGAGCAGATGGAAGGAAAAAAATGTTTCTCCCAAGGGCTATGTAACAACAGAACAGGCACCCACAGTGCCACGAGACATCCATCCCCAGTGACCATCCACATTTCATAGCACAAGGCCATGAGCAGAAGTGCCAGTGTAGAAAAAACCCATACTCACAGTGAGTAAGCGTTTCAGAGATTTCTCCCATTTAAATTTAATGTTCACTTAGCTATAAACCAGTAAAACTCCGAATCACTGCCTCCCTCTTGAAGGCTGCTGAAAGAAGGGAGAAGAAGCTGTACCACTGCCACCTCCCTGTGGCATGGCCCATGCTGTACCCAGCTGGTGTGACACCCTCCTGCTACAGAGATGTGCAGGGGCTCTCGCTCCTCAGCCCTGTCTCCCAGAGCCTGCTGTCCAAGCTGAAGTGGCCAAGGGGAAGGGCTTTGTGCTTAGCTCGGTTCCTGACTTGCTGGGTAACATAAGGCAAGCCCATCAGGCTCTCTCTGTGTTACTGCTAAGCCACATGTTTGGTACCCAAGACATGAGTCTTTCCCCAGTGCAGAGGAGAGCTGGGGCTCAGCTGGTGTGTTTGTCCAGGTTTTTGACAGGGAGGATGCTACAGGAAAGCCAAACAAGAAAGTCCTAATGGAGTATGAGGCAAGGAAATCAGATACTGTTGCATTTAATCCTTTCCCCTGCACCTCTGCTTTGTTCTGTTTCAACTTGTTAAGCAGGGCAGAGCTGACATTGCAGGTCAGGGGAAGGTGTATGGGCCATGACAGCGTAACATAGCTGGAGAACACAGCTTTTGAACACAGCATTTATCAGGAACCTTTTGAACACAGTGTCCTGCTACAAAGCCTGTCCCGGGAAGAGGACAAGACCTTGCATAAGCAGCCAAGGGCTCTGAAGAGAAAGCCAGCTGTGCATCCCACAGTCAATGCACAGAACTTCCCAGAGGTGCTTTACCTTGGCACAGACCTTGGGGACACACCTTGCCTTGACAGCAAGGACAGCAAGGGGAACCAGTGGGACCTAGAGCTTATTGCTGCTAGAGAAGTAGAAAACATCTGGCACAGTTTTGCAATTGCTTCCAGTAATAACCCAGCCTTAACCTCCCTGTGGGTAGTGAGTCAAAGGGTAAGAGGCTGAAAAAATGTGTGAGGTTAGCACTTTAGCAGCATACACAGAGTCCTGTCAATATCCAGTGGTGATTTTTATTCCCTTCACCTCTGACTGCCTTGTTCATATGTAACCCCTCTTCTCTCCCAAAGAGGATTTTTGAAATCTGCTAGGTTACATACACAGTGTGACAACCCGGGGTCCAGGAGCCCTGCTGAAGCCGTGTTCTTAAGGGAGATCCTGGTTTGCCCAGCAGGAACTGTGATGTGGTGGAAAGGAGATCAGTGTGCTGAGCTGCAAGAGTATCAGAAAGGAGAAGAGTGAGACGTTCCCTTGAAGGAGGCTATTAGGTCCTGTATTCAATGTAATGCCTCGCTGTCAGGATTTTCTTGACACTCAAAAGGTGACCCTTTACGAGGTCGAGCAGAAAGCAGCTTTCTCTTTCTGTGAGCTACAGGATTAGCTTACACTATGTTGCTTTTTCACTTGATAAATTCTTGAGGAAAGTTTTCATTGTTGTTCTGAATAATAAAAAGTTAAAATGTACGAGTGATGTTCCTCAGGAAGTCCTTCTCTTATGCTTGGGTGTTTCACAGCCAGTGGTGTCAGAGATGTGACCGTGCTTCCGTGTCACCTGACTGATGCATCAGATGGTGGGGATCACTTGAATGCAGAGAAAGCCCTACCTCCCTAATTGTCTACCAGGTGCAATTAGGTTGCAAATGAACGCAACAAAGAAATATTCAGAGAACAAGGCTGAGTTGTTCCCTCAGAGCAATTTGACATCATCATTTGTTGACTGAAGGTTCTTCTGACACATTTCTGGTCTTCTCTGATCATTGAATTGGTTGGTCATTACTCACATTTCATATTTGACACAGGTGCTAAGAAGAAGACATGAACATCTAAGTCAGACAGGTGATAATCCTAGCTAAGCATTTGAGGGGCCTAAGCAAGAGAATGCTTCTACACTAGAGCTCATCTTTCTCGAGAGACCCATTGTTTTCTCTAAACTTTGCATCCTGCTGCTTGCACTGTGGATGAGACTCATTTTCTACTGTAAAAAAGTTTATGTTCACTTTTCAAAGCAAGTGTGGTCATTATAAGTGCTTTTCTTAACTAGGCCATGACATCAGCCTTTTGCAGATCCTGGAGTGTGGACTCCACATGAGCAGCAAAGCAATTCCCAAGGTACAAATATACTCTACAATGAATTATTTAACACAAAAGGGAAGTAAGCTTGACAGAGCATCTTAGTCAAAGACACTATGATGTGATTATACTTTGTTAACTCTTTTTCATTAATAAGAATTGCATTTCAGAACAGCTTTTAATGTACTTCTAGCAGAGCCACGCATGGACACATAGGAGATCCAAAAGCTTCAGAGCAGGTACAAGGACACTGGCAGACACCCACAGTGAAGCTGGGCGTTTCCCGTTTATCCTAGTGTTGCTGTCTCAGTCCAAGGTCCTGCACAACAATTTCAGCTTTTTTAAACTGAGATATGCAATACCAAGCACAGTAAACCAGTGCACGTGCCTTTGAGTTGTCAGCAGTGTGGTACCTCACAGCAGCTCTTGGGCCAGTGAGCCTGATTTTATCACATTTGGACAACACAGTTTGCTTAGTCTGTATGTCTAAAAAATTACAATAATTCTACCTTCTGAGACCTGGAACATTCTCCAGATCCCTCGCACCTCAGGATTATCAGATGACAGAGGAAGAAATTACATTCAGTCTAGTGGGTGTCCTATGCTTGTTCAGTCCACAAGTAATACACTTGCTTCAGTTTCAGGTGTGTGGCACAAAACCTAGAACTGAAACATGACACCAAGGTTCCAGACATCTTGGAGGTGTTGGAATGTCTTTTAAGAATATTGCTGTTCCCTGTGGGAGTGGAAGCCAAGGAGACATGATCTGGATGTAAAAATCTGGAGGAAGAGTGTGAGCATGGGATATTTATTAGATCTGACTGCAACCAGCAATTATCTGTTTGAGTCAAAGGATAAAATTGTGCAAAGGAATAGTGTGCAAAGGAAGAGATTGCAGTGGGAAATGAGCATTTCATGTTTTAATAGTCAGGTTTGGCCTAGCAGGAAGGTAAGGCTCCAAAAGAATGATAAAAATGCACTTTTTTTTTTCCCCCAGGACCTTGTTTCTTCCCAGGAAACTATGTTTGGCAGAACAGAATAATACAGTTGGCCAGACCTGAGGGGTTTTTTATGAGTTCCATGTGAAATGCTGAAGCCTTAACTTAATTGGCCTCACATTCCTCAGAAAGATACGTACCCTGTATCCACATCCACTCAGTCTGTTCTCCTTTTCTACCTTGTTACTGTAACTATTGATTTATCTTGCTTTAGTGCAGCCTGATGCTCATGTAAATCAAGTCAGTTGCTACAATCTGGGCTGTGTCAGGAATGCAAAATTCACAGCTGTTCTTGCTTTCCTCCTTTTCCTCCTACTGCCACTGATGTTTTAATTTTGGAACTTTGTGTGGAGATCAGC
The DNA here is from genome assembly GCA_013397815.1 of Aleadryas rufinucha. Lineage (NCBI taxonomy): Eukaryota > Metazoa > Chordata > Aves > Passeriformes > Aleadryas > Aleadryas rufinucha. The sequence goes on from VZTH01009669.1 coordinate 35,790, forward strand.
ACTGTACCTTAAGTTATTTCATACCCCACAAATCCCTCGTGTGTGGAACTTAAGAAAACAGCTTCTTATAACATCAGTATCATGCATATCCTGCGTGGCCAGCCCTGTGAAGTTCAAATTGTTTAGTGCATTTTGCAAAAAAAATTTGATTTGGGCAGAGGGACATTCTGTGTTGACCTGATGATTAATTTTCACCGGGAAAGAAATGCAAGCCCGCACGCAGCTCTTTGCAAATCTCCTGGCGGAATGCATCCTGCCGAAACACATCCTAGCCCTCGGCACTTCAGCAGTTTGCACTTAAATTCCTGCTCGGGCCCTTGCGCGGCGGGTCCCGTTGTGCCCCGGCTCCAGCCCGGTGCCTGCCTCGCTCCATCCCCGCTCCCGGGATGAGGGCGGCGCGGAGCAAAGGCGCCGGCGAGCAGGGACCCGCGGCACTGGGAGCCCGGTGGGATGGGCGACGGCTGCTGGAGCCGCTGCTGCTCCCGGGAAAGAGGAGCAGCATCTGTGTTTCTTTCCCGAGCCCTCCCAATGCTGCTCTGCTGGTGTGTTTGTGTTTGCAGAAACCATCACGACTCCAAGCGTGACGATGTAGGGGATGACAAGAGGTGCAGGAAAACGGGGAGGCTTGCCGCTGGTGGTTGGTACCATGATCCATCGTGGTCTGGTTTGGACCAGCTCTGGCCAGACTTGTGAACTGGAAGGCCTGGCAGGATGAGATCCAGGATGTGGGAGCAGGCACTCACCAGGCCTGGACTGCAAGCTGCCCCTTTCCTCATCGTGTCCTCTGCTAGCATGATGCACAGTCACTCTGTGATGTTCACACCCAAACGCCTACTCTTGTGCCACAGGGGCAAAGGCAGTGCCCCCACAGGGCTGGGGAATGGCAAGGGGCTGTGCAGCAGCCATGAGCTGTGGGTGCCATCTCTGGGTGTGGGAGGGACTGAACACGATGTGTTTTGCAGCAGTGGCTAGTGGTTACCAGCTGCAGCTGAGGGAGGAGGCAGAGCGCTGCAGGCACGACCAGCCATGTTCCTCTCTTCTTCCTTCCCCAGCCAGCAGTCATGACACGTGGACTATCATTAAAATGCCTGTTCTGTGACACTGAATAAAAGCCAATGCCCAGTGTAAAAGGGAGGTTTATTGGTGGAAAGGTATACATGATTATGCTACAGAACTGGAGAAACGTGCTGTGAAAGGAAACAGAGACTCAGACACTAGCTCAATCAATGTCACAGAGTCCCACTGTGATTCCTAAGGTGCAATGGCCCTTTCCAGGACTTCATGACAGAAGAAAATAGGGTGCTTGGCCACTTGTTCAACATTTATGATGCTCCTGCAGGTGAAAATCCAAAAGAAAACAACCTCCATGAGAACAAACCAATAGCTGCAGGTTATAAAACACAGGTATTTTTTCCAAGATACAGGGTAGTCAGATCTTTCTGTGTGAAACAGACAAAAGCTGGAACAAGGTCTTGTAGCAAGCTGTGCCTGGACTCCTCAGAAACTGACCATCAGATAACAGCCAGCAGAACTGCTGTGCTGAGCAGATGCAGACCTGGACCTCCTCTGCAGCCAGGTAGCATCATACCTCTGACTAGTTAATACACTGCCTCCATGATGCATGTCACCTTGTGTTCTCCTCAGATAATGTATTAACTGTCCAAGAAAATGTTAGTCCATGTGGAAAACCTTGCCTGGGCCTGGGAAGCATAGGCTCCAGAGGGAAGACTTCCAAGGATGGCCATAGGTGAATGATTCTTTGCTACACATCCATGCCTTTGAGGAAACTTTGAAGGTATTTCACAGTCCTTCCATAATTCTGCACTTTGGCTTTCATTCTAGAAGCTAAGCTTTTCCCATGAACAGTGATGTGGTCCCCACTTGGATTCCACTGGTGTCACGGGATAGGATCTGGCCACTGTCTCTGCCTGCTCCCTGAGAAGCCTCATGAAGACTTCATTTCTTTGAGAATAGTTACTGTTCTACTCACTCCACTCTTTCAGCTTTATATTTCACTTTCTTATCTGCTTGTTTGGTTTTTTCTGGCTTTCACTTACCTTTTTGGATCCTTAGTCCATTTCTGCAGCAACCTCTTTGCAAGGTGATGTGTATTGAGCAACAGCATACTCTTCTGGAGAAGAAGAATAGAAACGTTCCTGTTACCCTGGAGGTGGATATAACCTATGCATGCTTAAACTGGAGATCCTTGAAATGTCCTTTATCCTGGTGCATGTATTTTCATAACTTTCTAGTCATGCCTATTGGTCAACTTGGGCATGAGACCAAGTTTATTAAAGTGAAATAAGTCTCTCCCCTGGCCCTAGATTCAGATCCTGATGGAGTTCAGAGGAGTGCTGGTTGCAGCAGGGCTGGTTCTGGGTGTCCCTTAAGGCACACAGTGTCTCTGCTGTCCCTGTCCCTACCCCACGCTTCACAATGGTTAAAATCAAAGACCTACCTGTTTCATAGTAATCATAGATCTGCACAAGAGCTGGCTTGGGGTGGGTCACTACAAAGTCCTGCTCAACCGAGAAAGTGATTTCTTTTCTTTTCTTCTGTGAGATCTGGAATGGAAGGTCAGATATCTCATCAGTCTTTTTATTTGTACAACACCATCTGAAGCAGACAAGGGTGGTAACTGACAGGTTGAATATTCCAAATCCCACTGATGCCACACATACAGATATGGGATAACCATTATCTATACAAGTTTGGCGAGTCCAAAGTGAAACTGAACTGAAATTAATAGGTTTTCCATCCTGCTTGTATCACCTGATTCTGTAATTATTACATATCCTATTGCCAGAGGTGGAAAAATCGTCCAAAGGGACCAAGTTTAATTCTCCAGGATCTCCCAATGGTGAGGATGATGAAGTCTGGTATTCCAACCCCTCCCATTTCAGACATGAACATTCTGTGCCATCAAGAAACTAGGAATCAATTTACAGTGTACAGCACTGGGATATCAGCTTCTGTTAGTTCTACAGGGCCCTGAGCAAATTATTTACTATGTAAATTCTGATTCAGGGGTTACACTACAGGTAAAATTTTGCAATGTAAGAGAAGCAATGAAAATCTTTCCTGAGAAGAATGAAAGCAGTGTTTCCTGTTCTGTTGGAAGGATAGAGGTTTATGAGAAGCCTACCGAAGAGACATACACACAAGGGAACCTCTTTTCTGATGTTTATCTGCTTTTGACTGAAAGGAGAAAGAATTTTGATTAATTTCAATGTGCTTTTTTTTAATTAACTTTTTTGCTTTTCTAGTTGCTGGTAGGAGAGGTGTCAGTTTGAAGCTGTTTGGAAGGTTGGGATACATGCAGTTTGAGAACTAAGCAGCTTAGTGATTACAGTAGAAAACTGTTGAGGAAGAGAACATGGTAAATGCACCTTATAGGGTATATCCATGCTGTGGTTATACCCATTACATGCTGTTTCCATCCTTTGTGGAAATCAAATAGTTAGTGACCAGAACTTACATTTTGCAGATAAAGGAGGACGTGATTTTTCTTGTTTTCTACTTGCATCACTGTATGACTGTCAACTAGCTTTAAAACAAGGAAACGGAGATAAATATGTTTGCAAAACATTAAAAAACAAGTGCTACCTCAGACCCTACCACTGCATGTCTGTGGTATTCATTCTTCTCCTATTTAAATACCAAGGGCTGGAAGCTGACTTTTAGAGTCCAAATGTTGCTGAATAGATTGAAAGGATGGAGAAAAACCCATCACTTGATTTAGTTGGGGATATGAGCACTTTCCAAATGCACTAGTCACTGCAGTTCACTTGGGGAATACTGCCTGACTCTGGTTTGATCTACATTTCAGAGCTAGTCTGAGACGTTCCCCACCCTTTCCCTACCTGGGCAGTGCCAGCTCCCAGTTGCAGCTGCCAGCTGCTCAGGCTTGAGCTGAAACCCTTCCTAGTTTTAAATATAGGAAGGTCTGTGTGTTCGAAGCTCCCTGGAGGGCATTCCCTCCACCCAGTAAGGAGCAGTGCAGCCATGCAAACACCTCGCAGGGTTTGTGGCTGAATGATTCTTAACTATGCCTCTGGTTTTCTCCTCTGTCCCTGTGGGGAGCAGTTTAGTCTTGCTCCTCTAAGTTTACCTTATCCAGGGAAGACTTAACAGGAACAAAGCCAGAGAGCATCTTCACATCAATAATGAGCATGTTGGAGTTGCTGCGTTTGCCTGTGTAACTGAAACAACAGAGGGCCCTGTCAGTGGTCCTTTGGGATACTGTGTGGGCTGCTATCATCAGCATGTTGATCAGCTTGTGGTTCTTGACTTCAGAAGCTGAAGTGAAAACACACAGCAATATTCTCTGCGTCTCTCGTCATCTGTGCAGCTGATGGCACATTACCTGCTTATGAGGACAATATCAAATTTTGCTGGTCTATCCCGTGGGCAGGAAGCATTTGATGTTTGTACTGAAAGCAGAAATCCAAAGGACCCCTCTGGAAGGTGAATGTTATATCTCAGTGTTGTCTGGAAGAGGAAAAAACCCTTTTGTTCAAGCACGCCAAAGATTTTTCTCTGCATTCCAAAAAAAAACAAGTGTCAGAATTAGTGAACTTTTCTGGCAATGTTGCACTTGGTTTTATGTGGAAGATCCTTGCTTTCATCAATGATGAACACATCAGACAGAAGTCTCCTTAGCAATGAAGGTGCTTGTACCCAGAGTCTCCTCCCAGAAAGAAACCAGATATTGATCAGAAAAGACTCTTTTTCCACACCAGAACTCCCCAGGAGACAGAATGTGGGATGGGAAAAAGAGTGTTTAAATGGTCTAGGGAAATCAAGCAATTGGGGAAAATAAAGATAAGTCAGCTAGAAAATAATAAAAACAATGGCTATCTTGTATACAAAATGTGAGACACAATGAAGAAGAGAGCAGACATTTACTTGCACAAATACGCATCCACTGCCATTCATTGTCAGGCTGTATTTCCCAGGGACCTCTGGAAGGGGAGTTTGTCGCAGCAGGAGCCTGTTCTCATTGTTGACAGTAAATACCTTCTCAAAAGGCTTTTTGGAAGTGATCTTCACTCTGTTTTGTGAAGCAGAGTTGTAGGTGGCCTCACCATAAGCAGCGAGGGCTTGAAGAGCAATGACTGTGTCCTGAAGAAAAAGAAAATAATAAAAGACAATTGGCTGCACAGTGTGACCAGTGAAGAGGAAATCAAAGTCACTGTGGCAGCATCAACTGCAGTTGCTTCATCCTGACTTTGTGTGTAATTCCAGGATTCCCATATAAAAGGAGCCCTTTCATTCTCTCATGTATGCTTTAAGGAAGAAGAATCTCTCTCCTAATACAAAGGTCTCAGAACATAAAACCTGAGCATCAGAGTACAGTTCTAGAGTTTTTCGTAGTGGTGAAGCCTGTGTTTTCTGGGGAGCTACACACAACTCATGGGTCACCTAAAAGATGGGACTTGGTGTTTTCTAGACTCATCCCCGACACAAATATCTGTATTTGTTGCTAGTCAAATTACTCTTGTATGGCTTTAACATTTCTAGAGTTAAGAAGAAGGGGAAAATAAGTATTTCGATCTCCTAACAGAAAGGTTTGGTTTCTCTCAGAGACAGCAAGTAGAAAAGATAAACAGGACTAAGTAGTCAGAGCCCTGCTGGAACCCTGAAACAGTGCCCCAATTCCTAGGACTGGCTGTGGAGTGGAAGGTAGTTTTGGCACCTGGGTAGAAGAGAAACCTCCATAGGGATTCTGCTGCCTGATGATCCACTGCACAATCCCTGAGGCCTTTGTGAGATCCTCTTTATTCCGGTTGGGTTTGTAGAGCAATGCCAACAACACGTAACTGGTGATCTCAACTTCAGCTGAAGGGGCATGGTCGAGGAAGGAGGGAGATTTGTCTGATGGAGGCCTTTCCTCCTGCTCCCAGTGCTGTGAGCCATCTGAATAAACAAAGAGAGGAAGGAACAAATATTGATTACAGGTGTTGCTGCTCTGTGCTGCCTTGAAGTCTCACTGCATCCAGGCCTCTTCCTCAAAAAGGCTCTCTGCAGACCAGTGAATGCACTGCAGATTAACTCCACAGATTATTTGTGCAGTTTGGTTCATGTGCCCGTACTCTCAATATTGTCAAGGTTAGCCCCTCAGTAAAATCTGTTCCATCTTCCCACTTCCCAAATTCCCCAAATGACTGAAACTCACCAACTTCCTTTGCTGATTTCTGTAACTCTTCAAGGAATGATTCACATTTTTCTGCCTTGCCAGCTAAGCAGAAAGCATAGGCCATGAGTGCCTGAGTGTAAACATCTCCAATTCTCTTCTCAGATGCAGTCTCCAGACAAAAAAAGGCATTTTGGATTACAGGGTACTTAAAAACAAAAAAGCATATGGGTCTAATTCAGGACAGTAGTCTTCACCTGCTCAAAAATTCATTTTCCTTAAGCCTATTCCTCATCCTGTCACTATCACAGCAATGAGAGTGGGATTTCAGCTTGTATAATGACTCCAGGAGAGAGAATACAGAGTTCTTCAATAAGGGATTTCGCAGGAAACCAAACAAATCAAGTAGCTTTCAGTGGTGTTCTTAAAGAGGCTGATCTGTAAACAGAAGACTCTTCTGTTTCCTTCACAGGTAATTCCTTCTGCTTAACTTCATAATAATTTGGTCTGCATTTCTATAGTCAAGAGTTTGTTGTCTTGAACAATTCTGGCCTCGTAGTCTCTATTCTCACTGACTTTGGTGTAACTTTAATTTTGTGATGTTGTACTAGGTTTACATCCACAAAAAAATGTACACTTTGACTCCGTGTCCTCAGAAAGGATATGACAAAGTGGAGGCTAACTCATGTATTGAAGTCTAACATCTCCTCTGTAGTTGCCTTTGTACTACCAACTATTTGAAAAGGACAGATCAGCTTTTGCTATCATGGATCTTTGTTTTTCCAACATAGCTTTTAGCTCCATTTGTACATTTTATAGATTAACCTGCAACAACTGACTTTCTTGACTGGGCCATCTTTTAGGCTAAACTATAGTGTGTGTGTTACTACCTGTCATGTGTGGGTTTCTACTTGTCAAGTGTTTTTATTGGAAACTAAGGGGTGTCACTAAATGTTTTGTGTCTCTCAAACAAGGAGATCTAATCCCACTGAGGTTTGTACAGTTTCTACTCAAAGACTGGTGGTTTAGAGGTATAGGGATGGAGACTTCCTCTATCACAGCAATCATTGCAGATACAGAGCATGGTCCCCTACTCTGGGAGCTCTCTCACTCTCTTTCTCTCTCTTTACTACCTAGACAATTAAGCAGATGCTGGACCCAAGTCAACAACTGGGGACCAGTTCCATCTGAATACCAGGAGCTGAAGGTCTCCTTACCCAACTGGAGTGCCCAGCTTCCAGCATGGCAATGGTGGTGTAGGCAGAGAGCGACAGTTCATCATCCACTCCTCCCTGAAAACAACATGGAGAGAGGAATAATCAGCAAATGCCACAGATGAGAAGCCTTTAAATATGAATTGCCATATCCCAGCTGAGAGAATGTGGCCAGTTCTGGAGGCCATCCAAAGGGAAGGAGAGCGTTCTCATAGCTCTTGAATAGCTCACAAATCCAGAGAAACCCTTTGCTATTAAATCCAAAAACATCCCTCCTTCAAGCTTATAGTCCTGTAACCCTATCTCAGGTGCACATAACATGTAAAGTAGGTGTAGGAAAGCTGACTGAGCTGAAAATAGTAATTTTAAGACGTGGAGAGTTAGCCCTGGGAAGAAGACAGGCATTTGGAGTGAAACAGTTTTTGGCAGTAATAGAAGAGCATATTCTTAATGAAAAAGTGTAAATTTGGCAAAGTAGTAATTCTCTGCTACCTTCAAGGCATTGTTGAAAAGTGTCCCAACACTCCGGAAACAGCCATCTAGCTTCTGTTTGCTTGCCAGCCACAGCAGGGTTTGAGACTGGACGCTGTCATCAATATAGATTAAGTGGCCAGCTTGTGCAAATGACCTGTACACAAATGCAGTGAGCCTGCAAGGGAAAGATGAAGCTGTGAGATGAGCACTGGAAGAAACAGAAGAAGCCAACCCTCCTATTCGTGCTATTTGAGAGCATGAAGAGTTACAGCCAGCATATTGGTGGCTTCCTTTCTCTTTGTGTGCTCCTCCAAGAGAGAGTAGTTAAAGGATGAGTAGCTAAATGGGAAATGGGACATGGGAATGATGTCCAGCACGCTCTGAGGCTGATCCTGTCTACAGACCACCACAGTGCAATGTGTTTCATACGAGACAGCAGGAGTGTGAATCAGAAAGTCAGCTGGGTCTTTAGGGATCAACTTCTCTTCGTGCACCCTGCCTGGCAGAGGATGGACAGACATTTCTTTAGTACTTACCAACCCCCAGAATGAGACAGCTCTACATCTGATTCAGCCAGTAAACTGCCACTTATCTGCATTGTGATAATTGAATGCAAATTCTTCTCTGAGCCACTTCTGCTCCTAGTCACTCACCAGGTGTTCCCTTCTTTATCTCTGGTGCCAAAGGTGCTGTAGGACCCATCAGGATGTTTGTATGACAGCTGCTTCTGGTAGCCTGGAAGAACATGGAAGTGGTTTTGGATGTAAAAAAATCCTATTTTGTTTGCTAACATATTTGTCTGAAACCACAGTGGGAAAGAATGGAAAGGCCATGTATATCTACCAAGCAGGAGGAGAGCCCTGAGGGATCCTGTAAATGGAACTATGGAATATTTTGTCCTGCAGAAACACTGAGTCACAGAATAGACAGAGCTCTATCAGCGCTATGCTCCAACTAAACTAACAGATTCAGGATACATACTGTGCCTGAGTGGAAAAAGAGAAGGGGACTGAAAGACAAAACCTCAAAGGAAACATGGCAGTTGAATGGCAGCAAAAAGGCACAAGATAAGAAGATAAAGAAAAACAAAAAATGTCTTGATCAGGGCAAACCCTTGGGTTGCTGGGCTGTGCCACAACTGTGATGCCATCTGCCAGGGTAGCCATGCTGCTGCTGCTGCTTCTGCTCACTGGCCCTCAATAGGAATTTCAGCACACATTGCAAGGGAACCACAAAGCTCTCACCGCTCACTAAGTATCCAGTGGCCTTGGATTTGATCTCCTCACTCAGCTGCCCTGTCTTGTTCAGATAGTCCAGGACGTAGATGTTGGGTGCAAAGAGGGCCATGTTCTGCTCCCCACAGCCGAAGGGCATCTGGAGGAGCTGGTGCAGGTTCTGCATGGCAGTGCCCATGATGTCACCTGGGGAAGAGGAGATGAGAGGAGGGATTAGCACAACTCACGGCCACTGAAGTTACCAGTAATTTCCATTCCACAGGCAGAGTCATAAAAGCCTAGCGGGGGTTGGGAGCCTTCTGAACAAGTAAGAAGCTCTCAGTGTCAAGTTCTGTTGTGCTTTGCAGCCAACAAAGAGCTCCTTCCCTGTGACTCCTTACTCAGTCTAAATTGCCCTCACCAGAAACACTCCTTATTTTAGTGCCACTTCTAGCAGATACTTCTAATTGGAAATGAAAGGAACTTGCAGGAAACTTCTGTTTCCAGAGGATGGAAGGGAATAGCCAGAGATGCTACATTGCAAAATTTATTGCAGGATTAACAACTAATGCTGCAAAGGGACATTGATAATGCAGATGTGTGATAGATCACCTCTAAATTGTTATTTCTAGGAAAGGTAGCACAGACACAGCAAGGGATTTCTGGAATTCACCAACACTACAAAGCAAGGATTTTATGGGTAGTGACTAGTGTAACCAAGTCCATATCCTGAAAAGACTGAAAAAAGTCTACTGGCATCTCTGATTTGCAGGTGGGTGTGTAGAAAAAAGTCATAGTAGCATGAGTCTGGCTGAGGTCACAACTCAGAACTGTGCTGCTGCTTCAGAGAAAGACTTTCAAATGCACTAAATTTAAACCGAATAGTGAAGAGTGATGCAATGATATTTAAACTTCATCCTGATGATGCAGAATATTGCTGGATAAGAAAGAGAATCAGTCTCTTTTCTCAAAAGTTTCCCACACAAAGAGTGGAAACTGACATTTTGAATCCTGAAAGAGCCTTCTTTTCGTATTTTCTACATTTTTTTTATTTTTATGTTTTATAAATTATATATTTACCAACAACAGAAAACGAGGCTCTGGCTGATCCTTCCGAAACATTTGTAGGTAGCTCTAGAGCTATATCTTGAATAACTACATCATCTGTGGAGGAAAATATTTGTCATTTGTATAGGAATATTCATTATAACAGTGAAATGCTCCTGTTACAAACTGCACAGTACAAAATTGCACACAAGAGACAGCAATAAAGTTAAACTCACAGCATTCACCAAGAACATGAAGAGAGAAGGGGACACAGCAAAATCAAAATTTTGAAAAACAGAACAAATGATGCAGTCACTATCATTGCTCAATAGAAAACAATAAAACAGGGTAAGGCTGGTGCTCACAGGTTATAGTATCTGTGACCCTTGGGGAGTTCATGAGTGACACAGTGGGAAGAGCTGGCTGATGGGGGTCAGAACTGCTTTTTTGCCTCTTTTAGCCCAGCCAGGAAAACTTAAAAACTGTTTTCTGTTAGCACTGAGTTGGTGTGGAAAGGAATATTATATTTGGTTTTCCCACCAGAGGGTGAAAGCTGTAAGCTACAGGTATCCTTGGGATGGAGTACAGCAGTCACCCTGAGTGAAACACAGGACATATTTTGCACAGAAAGGCCATCTCCCTTTGAGAGTGTCACAGCAGCCTTCCTTCAGCGTCTGAGCACATCTGACCAAGGCACAGATGCTTCATCAGTGATGTACATCAGATCACACGGGAAATTGGTAGCAGGAATTTGAACTATTACACTTCTGCTAGCTGTCATATGCACAACTCTGGTGAAAAGGGAAGGGAAAACATCAACAAACTCTGCAGGAAAGAGTGCAAACTCCAAACTTCCTTTCAGTTCTTCTGAAGACAGCAGTATGTAAGACCCTTACCTTCTGTACAGATTAAGGAGTTTTGAGTCTTTTCCCTTCTGATTCCTTCAGGCTGCATGGAGATGGAAAGAGGAGACACATGCAGTGGATGAGACAAAAGCATGCAGAAGAAATTCAGTGACAGAAAAGGCCACCCCCTTTCCCAGCCTCCTACATCATAAAACAGGTGGATTGAAGCAAGAGTTTACAAGGTCATGTACGATGTGGCTGCTCCTAAAAGGGAGATCCCATCAGATGGAGTCCCTCATTTCCAGTTTCTCCTCTGCACGAGGGAGACATGCACTTACCAACACCCACTGATCCTCATGGAAGAGGACATCAGATGGCAGTGGACTTGGACTTGGATTGAAAAGCCAGACCATGTCCCAGCCAGTTGGAGCCATACCAGGAGTTCTTTAAGGAACCTGAAAAACTTTTACTTGCTTTTGGTACTTCTGCTGTGTTTTAGTTTCCTCATGAAAATGAGCACAGGACAAACAGGAAGAGCTGTCAGCAGTACCTCAACCAGCAGTGTTCTGATCTGGGTGTCCTTGTAATCAATACTGATGTTCCTGGGAGCTTTGTCTCCGCAAGCTTCATCATCCTTGGTCTCTGCAGTAATGCTGAACACTACATTGCCTTAAATAGCAGCAAAAAAGGAAAAAAAATGGACCTCTATTATGCAGGGTGATTGACAAAGTAAGAAATTTTTGATGAATAAGATGAAGTATTTCAACATAATGAATGGTCAGTCACTGTAGGTGAGACATGGGAAGAGAACTGGTCTCTAAAAATGAGAATGATAAACACACTGAAGTTGTGGAGAAGCTCTTGAACCCAGACAATTGAAAAGACCAGTAGTAGACCAAGCTCTCTGCATTGGAAAAGGATTAAGTTTTTTTAGGTGAGATATAAATTTGTATCGATCTCAGAACAGAAAGCCAAGTAGATTCAAAGTACATACCAATTTCTTTGGGGAAAATATTCCAGACATAGGTCTTTCTTTGCTTGGCACATACACATCCATCATCCTCTGGGGAGATGAGTTTGGCTTGATAATCAAGGGAATCCGACAGTGAAACATTAATCTGAGAACAGAAAGAGTAGTGTAATGGGATGAAGGTTTTGTACCATATGCAAATGGTGCTTTATTATGAGAGAGGGGTTGAAAGACTCTTTATGTCCAGATTTAACAGTGTAAAGCAGACTTAAGGCCTGAGATGATGGTGTTTGATTAATCCTCCATCAGATGTAACCTGAACAATTTTCCCTCTTGTTTCTCACAACATTCTGATTGAGATGTTAATCATCCTATGCAGACCTGATTCCTAAGGAAAAGATCCTGCTTAAACCATTGATGGCTTGCACAACTGTGGGTGGTGAATGATACTCTGCAAAGCACTTCTTCCCTTTTTCTATGGATCTTGAGAGAGTTGCTTTATAGACCCATTCTAGTTACAGTTCACACATCTCTTTTTGCTCTGTAATGGTTTAAGAGGACAAATCCAGTCAGGATAATCTGTTGTCAGCTAGAATGAGCAGTACCTCAATCAAGAGCAGATCCAACCACCTGCACCAATGATTTTGCTGCAGTTTCTTTGGAGATGGGGTAAGGTCTAAGAATGTGGGCAGAAGTACATACCTTAATGCACTGGTCAAGGTAGTTGAAGGCAGTGGCTCTAAGCAGGAAATCTTCTCCTCGGGTGATAGAGTACGGCAAGGTCAAATCAATAAAAAAAGGCTGTAAGGCTGTCAGGGTGGCAGGCACAGACATGCCAAATCCAGCCAGATCTTCCACACAGAAGGCACTGGCTTTCCATTTGGTGATGGTGTCAGGGATGGTGTATGAGATGCTGGCTTTTCCAGTAGAACTGGTGGGAATGGAGAAAGGATGAAAGTTTTAGAAAGGATAAATTTCATATAACTTGCTTCTCAGTAGAGGCAACAAGTTTTGAACCTCAGAACCACCCTTACTCTATCTCCAGAAATCCCACATACAATCCCTGAAATTTATCACTAAAATCTGAGAAAAGTCCACTTGAAAGTTCTTCTACCCATCATTTCCTTGAGTTTGGAAAGACAACTCAGAGTTCTTTCTCTGGAAATCCATATTTTAAATAGAGGTGTCCTTCTTCTGAGGAAGGGAATATGACTCATGGTACACACATTGTGGGAACAGGTGTCTTTAGGGACATCTTTGATAATTTGATCATGGAAAAGAGAAGGGCAGATGGGCAGCTGATGATTGAAAAACTGGGTCTTATGGGCCAAAAAGGAAGAAGAGTTGGCAAGGGATTGCCACCCTGCAGGACATCAGGGGACATATTTAGTAACTCCTAAAGCAAGGCAAAGGGATGAAAGAAGCAGTACTCACTTAATTGGAACTATATCCCAAATCCAAGCTTCAGGGAAGGATTCCCGAATAGTCTCAAGGATGCGTCTCCTCTCTCTTTCCTCCCTACCTGCTTCAGCTGGTAAGAGATAATGAGAATTTAGTAAAACCTGGTTCATGTAATGGAGACTCCCAGAAAGGACAGGTTTGAATGTTTGTGGGCCAGTATGAAGGACAGTAAGTGTTTTACCATTTCTTTCTAACTGAGACTATACATAATGCCACACAAATATTATTTAATGTTACTAATGTATCCCTCAGTTAGGTATAACCTGGTGTCAAAGGAAAAAGAAAACATTGCTTGAAGTGTTTTGGTGTCCAAATATGAGCACGAGACCTAGGGCTAGAACTCAGGTCACTTGGTTCTTGACTCTGTTTTCTGTCCCACTGTCACACAGTCTTTTCCAACTACCTCTGGTCAGAAGGGAATCAGTGTCAACAGTGTTAGTTTTGTGTGACACTACCAACTGCCAACAATTCCCAGCGTGAAACTGGACATGAATCAGAAGCGTAGACCTGAAAGACTCTTTTGGGCATTGGCCATTATCTTAAGCTATCTCATCCTATGCCAGGCCAATATTCAATATCAAAACCAATGTGGTTAATGAGTACTGTCCGTGTCCATATCACATGAATACCACTTCCTTTAAGGAGAAAGGTAAAATCTTCTTCCTGTCCCCTGTATTACCTGATGATTTGACAGGGTGTGCAGAAGCCACGTGTCCTGCGTTCAATACATATGGTTGACGTCTTACAGTCTCACTAGTGCATACCACTGGTTGTCGAACCTTTGAGTTGGTAAAAAATTTAATTCCCATATCCTGTAAAAAACACATTTTAGTGTTAGCCATAACCACACTGTAGCTGAGGTTTGTTCCATTCTTCCCTTTCCCATTACTGTGTTTCCACCACAGAGATGCCCAGAGACATGTATGCAGAGACTTTTGGGAACTTTGTGTGTGCTGAAAAATCACAGTAGGCACCAGAATCAATTGAGAATAGAGGTCCAAGAGGAGAGTTTGTCATGTATGAGTTGTACTAATAGAGTTGTTTGCAGAATCTAGCACTACATAAGCAGAAACTCACTTCAGCGTATTTAAGTAATGTACAGGACATTTACCCTGAGGAATTGATACACATCTGGGCCCAATCCAGACATTACAGGTGTGTAATACAAGCCTTTGTGAAAGATAGGGTCAGATGAGACACAGGGCTCTTGGGAATCTTCTTCTAGATTGAACCCATGGAAGACGTAGCCTTGAAAGTCTTGTAGGGGATGCAGGCTGTATACCTGTGAGGGGTAAGGAAACACAGAAACTGTGTGTGTAGAGATCAACCTTACATACACCGTCAAATTCTGCAAATTGCCAGAGCTGAGATGTCAGCTTGCTTGAAACCATGCTCGGTTTCCTGGACTGAGAAATGGCTGAATGGCTGGGTTTAGAGGGCAGTGGTCAGTGGCGCAAAGTCTAGTGGAGGCCAGTAATAAGTGGTGGTCAGCAGGGTACACCAATACTGGGTCCAATCTTGTTCAACACCTTCACTGATGGTCTGGATGTTGGGGCAGAGTGTACCCTCAGCAAGTTTGCTGGTGGCACAAAACTGGGAGGAGTGGCAGATATGCTGCCAGAGGGTTGTACTGCCAGAGACCAGTCACAGGTTAAACAAAATCCCACATGGAAGAAGACTTCCAACCCACAGGAAACAAAATCTCTTTCTTGCCTACCAGAGATGGTTTATGACCAGCACAGGCCTAAAGGTGTAGAACTCTAACACAATCTAACAATCTCAAGTGGAGAGACACTGTAATGGAGGAGGAAGAAGCAGTGGAAAGACACAAGGCATTTGGCAGCTTACCATTTCCCTGGACAGCTCTGTCTCGGGCTTTAGGAGCAGCACGCTCTGATCCACTGCCCTCACAGCACAGAAGGAGTTGGCAGCAGCTTCAATGACCAAAGTGACATTGGAAGCTGGGTGCATCTGCTTTTCAGAGAATTCGAAGTGGACCTGAAATTCATCAAACAGACGTTGGCATGGCTAACCCATGCTGCCGGGGGTGCTCTGACTGTGTGTGTGAGTGGAGAGCAAGATGGAGATTGAAAAGATTTTCTGTTAAAGCACAGAAAATCTGCCTGGAGAAGGATGCCTGGTCTCCACTGCAGCTGTTGACCAGGCCTCTGTTATAACAGGGCCTTAGGCAATAAGCCTACTTAAGATTCCTGGGATAGCTTAAATGAAGCCTACCTCAAGAGATTTAAAACAAAGTGTGATTCTTTTGTTGTTATCAAATCAAATCAAACCTTATTATGAATTGACTACATGCAATAATCACTACAGTGAACAAATAATACTTCTTCTAGGTCCATGGCCCATGTTAGCAAATATACAAAACAGATTCTGGTTTGTATCTCTTCAGAATAAAATCTATTTCACATCTGTCTTAGATAAGAGGAAAATAAATAGGAGGGGTAACTAGAAATGGGTAACTGGAAACATTTTTTAATGTCACTTGGTTTGCTTTGTCCTATAGTTTCATGCATTTTAGCTTTTAGGAGCTGAAGATTAGAAAAATCTTAATGGTGAAATCTGATTTTATAATGACAAATGATAAATGTACCATTAAAAAAAAAAACCAAAGAAAAACTTAAACCCCAGACTGCTATTTTTGCTATATTTTCTATGTGTATTTAGTTCTGGTAAACCTGAAGTGCATTTTTCAAAAAAAAAAGTGTAAAAAAATTAGACTGAATAGTGAAGCGGGATAAGTCTAAAGTGTGTTCAGTATCCTGAAGAACAGAAAGTCTAGAAACTAAATGGAACACTAGTAAAGTTTAAGAGAGGCAAAAATCATTTGGGATTCATGTGGGTTTACTGAAAAGTTTTTAACATTAAAAGAATATATATCTTTTGACAATAAGGCCAGGAGGTAGTGGAAAGATATAAGGCCAAAGAGAAAAAAGAAAAATTAAAGGAGTAATGTAGAGAGAAGTGGAAGGAAACAAGAAGCAAAACTGGAAATGTGTTGTGGATGTATACACAAAGAATTTGTATTTACCTGACAGCAGGTAAGACTTGCTGTATCTTAGTGCCTCTCACCTTGTTTTTGAAACACTTCTCAACTGGCAATTGAACACTGTCTGCCACCAGCTCCTTGTCAGGGTGTAAGGTATATACCAGCAACCGAAGGGCTGGAGCCATTTTCTCATTGACCACAAATGGAATGGTGAAAGTGCCATTTTGGCCTGTTAGAAGAAATAAAGACACCAATAAGGGAGGAATATCAAAGATTTACTGTAGTAGTAGCCAAACTCAACAGGCATGCAGCTATACCAGTCAGTGGAGCAATCTGGATTTGATGATAAACTGAAATATTTTCTAGGAGGTGACGTGCCAAGGTTTAATCCAGGTGGCCTCAGATTTATTGTAGATTTGAACATGTGGCCATATTCAGATAGGACCCTAAAGCACTTTGCTGCATTCCCTACATCATCCTTTGGGAAGATCTTTAGAGAATGCTATTTGACTAATATCAAATGAACTAATTGCTGGACTAAACCTGACTTTATAGTGATCTTAGTGGTAGTGCTACTATCATGCACACAGACGTGGATGACGAGAGATATGGCCCTCCCAACAGCTGCTATATTCAACCATCTGGGTGTTTGTTTGTTTGTTTGTTTGTTTTAATGCAAAAATATGGATTGGCAACTTAACTTACCAGCTTGGATATTAACTTTAATTTCCCCTGTAAGGACAATCTTGCCTTTTGCCATGCCCTGTGCAGAGAAGATCAAGACATGTAGGGGGTGGTAGAAGTTGGAGGGAGAAAGCAGCAACTGGGATCTTTGTGCATCAGCAGGACAATCTACAACGAGATGATCTCAAATGCTTAAGCATGAGCCTTAGGGCATGCTGAATGCTCCCATTGCTGCTGCTGGGGACCTTGTTGCTGGTCACAAAGCAGAAGCAAAAGGACGGGAAGAGAGAGGCAGAGAATACCATGAAGAGTTCTCACTGCTGTAATTCCTGTGGATGGATCACCAGATAGCTGCCCAGTAAAGCCCTGTCAGCAAACCAACCCACAGCCTCCTACTAACCACATAGTAAAAGTTCATGGTGTTGATCCTCTTGTATCCTTCTGTGTCTAAGACATAGTGCACAGTGATCACCTTCTTCTGCCCGCATTTCAGATCTTTCCATAAGGGCTCAATCCTCACAAAACTGCTAGTCCAAGAGTAGAAGCGCTGGATGGAGAGAGACGCTTCTGGGTAGTAAGGTTCTATCCAGCCTTCATAGTGGCAGTGCTCACTGGTTTTATAAATTGCCTGATCAGGAGAAGGAGTGGGGAAGAAAAGGCAAACAAACATGTATTTCTAGGGAAATCATTATCACATTCTGACATCAGAATGATTAGTTCACATAATGCATATAGAGAACAACTGCATCTAAAGCCAAACTAGTAAGGGAAAAGCAGCCTTGCAGCAAGCCATTGCATTGCTACGACTCCAATGTTTTCCTCACTCCTCTTACTATCATTTTTGAGAGCTCTAAACCGTGAAATATGATGGAGAAAGCACATTTTTATTACCAGAATTCAAACCTCATCCCGTCTTTTTTGAATACAGTTTGAGAGCAGCCATCTCTCTCTGTGTCTCTGTTCAGCTTTGTTTTGTACTCACTTTCAGACTGATCTCGGGATCAAACATTTCGGATGTGTCAATGCTAAACTCAGCAACACCATTATGATCTGTGGTGAAGTTGTCTGTGTTCTTGTTATTGACAAATAGCTGAATAACCTCATTGGAAATAGGAGAGTTGTCTTTGTCTACCAGCTTGATCTGTAAAAGGAAATGTGAAACATGTTGAGCATATTGTTTTTCTGTCTGAAGATACTGATATTTTGCACTCCTTTGCTCTCCAAACAGCAGAATTGCTTTTTCATCTTTCACAGCAATACTTGACAACTGAAATGTCTCTCTTCACTTTCTGGCAACTATCTGAGCTATCTTATGAGGTTTGGAGCAGGAGCTTCCTCAGCATCTGCCACACCATTGATAATGTCTGTGAAAAACGAGCCACAACTCTCTTGCTGTGAGGTAGAAAATGTTTATTGAGAGCAGCAAGCGTCCAAGGAATGTCCAAAATAAAAGCCAAAAATGGAAAGAGCAAAAAGAACCGGGAACACGGCGATTGGGCACCAGGGCCACCGCACGGCTGCCCTAGGACAGGGAGCTGTATGGTGCTGGGGTGAACTCCGGCTAGTCCGAGGTCCAAAGCAATTATAAAAGTCTCTCTTTAAAAGATGAGAGGCCGAACTCCCAACACCAGGCCTCACCACCACTAGTTGGAGGAGAAGAGCGTGGAGACTGCCTGCGCAGCCCCTTTTANAGCAATTAACAATTAGCAAATATGCAGCTAACTTCAACTTATGCAACTAATCCTCGTCACAGATAGGGCAAAATAACTATGCAAAAGATCAGCGATGATGTTCATATATGACAATGTCCTTTTGTGGAGCAAGAATTTGTCACGTCTCATCCCTTTCCTGATCAGTCTCTTCTGACTATACATTTCCAGTTTAAAAGTATATCTTCTTTTCTCCCTTCCTTTTCTCCTTTCTTAGTCTTGAGAGCCTGCTGCTGCTATTTTCAATGTCTGAAAGCCTTTTATCCACATCTTTGTTTTGAACATTTTTCTGATTCTGTCTACACTGTCTCTGCTGTTTATGTGTTAAACAAACAAATAGGAAAATAACAGGCCCCATTAAGTAAATTCTATGTTGCTAGAAATGAGCATTCATTTTGATTTTTTTAAAGAAGAGAACAGAGTGGGAATGGGAACCAAATAAGAAAGTTATATAGACTTTCTAGAGGGGAAAAATCCCTGCCTTTGAATGACAATCTCATCTCCTTTCAGTGCTACTGGTCCCCTTTATCCTTTCCTCATTGACAGAAGCTGAAATGAAGGAGAGAGCTTTATCCCTAGCCTTTAAACCACTGACAGAATTATGTGGGTATTGTGATAAAATAAAATAATGAAAAACCTTTTTGAGACAGAAACTGTTGTAATTCCCTTGATTTTTTGTGTGTCCTAAATTCCTTTCTCTCTTTCTTCCCTCATCCACCAGTGTTTTTATTCGTGTCTGGCTGGCATATGATGGTCAGTTCTGAAGGGAGAGGCAGTGATTTATAGGAAGCTTAAAATGCAAATTAGAGAAATGCGAGTTAATGAATTGTTCTGATTTAAAGTATTTCTGGCAGAATCAAACTCAGAATAAACTAAGAGTCTTCAGTATTCAGAATTACCAGTAGGGCACTGCATGTAGCAACAGAAGCTTGGGGAGAACACCCCCACCCCAAACAGTCCCCTAGATGTTGCCATCGTTGTTATGTGCTTGCCTGTCAGTCATCTTCAATACAAGCCCTCTAAGCTCTTGCTTACCTGTCCAAAGTAAGGAATTCCTCTTCTGTAGTGGTGATCCATGTTCTCAAACTGTATGGTGCTCATCACCCAAGTTATGGAAATGACCTTAGCAGCTGTAAATTGCAGGCCTGGAAGACATGCCCAGAGTCAAGAGAAGATACACTTTGTCCTGCACAGAGCATCATCAGAGTTTGCATGGACACAGTCAATGTGCTTGTAAAAGGGACCTTCCTCAGGGACACATTCTTGTACTCAGAGGCTGAGTATCTCCTACTCTCCTTCTTGACCACACCACTGCTGCTGTCTGTGTCTGTCTGGATTACCTGTTCCTTTCTCTGTCACAGTGGCTTTCACATCAAGGTTCCTCATGTATCCAGTGCGATGTAACTCAAAGATATTGGAGCTGAAAACCTGGGAGAGGCAACCGCTTGTCTCTAGCTGGAAAGGGAAGAAAGCAAGTCCTGTTGTCAAGGATCATAGCTTGCAAAGGGTGTTGACAATACACAGGATCTTTCTTTAGTGAGTGAAATCTTTTCCCAGTACTTTTAACATGATTTACACATGTTTATGGGAAACTGAGTAACGAAGAAGAAACATGTCAATCCTTCAGGCCTGCAGGAAGCCAAGAAGAGAAATGAGGTGCCCTGAGGTCCTAGCTAGGTACAAGCAAAGAGATGAGTAGAGTGAAGAGAAGCATCAAAGAGAGAAAGCAAAGTGTGATGGGCAAAGGGAGAGAAACAAGAACACAGGAGAGAGGACAAGCATGAAGAGGAATAATAATTATGTATCATACATTTTTGGTAATGAATTGACAAACTGGGCTCTTCTTGCACCTCCCATATGAATCAAAATCCCTGCACACACTGAGCTGGACTTTCCCTTCAACAGGCTGGCCATAGGTGTACCTAGCAGAAGAGGAAATATGAGCTGATGAGGTCTATGAGCTAATGACTGAAAAATAATCTTAAGCTAACATGTGTAGGAAAAGATCCAGGACAAGCATTGAGCTGGGGAGCCAGAGCATGGAATAGTTTCACAGGCTTTTTCCTAACTCTCAAGCTGTAAGAAATAAGAAAAGAAAACTCAGAAATCAAAATTAGTTCTTTTTCACACCTAAACCCAGGAAACAAAGCTACACCTTAAATGTAAAAACAAATACCTTTATAAACATAATGAACAGACATGGTTACTGACCAAATTAAGGCTGTTGTCTCCAATCTTCAGCTTAGACTAGAGTTCTAGACTCACTGAAACCAAAGCAAAACTCCTCATATCTGCAAGGGGATCAGGATTTCAACTCTGGATTCCAAATTACAAGATCTTGCTGTTGCTGTAAGCAAGGTCCTTCTGAAGGACCAAGCTTGGAGGTGGTGTTAGACAGCTGAACCATAAGATCCCTGCTAGAATTTAATGGTGCTCTGCTTTATGAAGGTCTTCCTCTGAAGTGGGTTGTTGGGAGTGGACACATCCTACTTTACCAGGGAACCTCTCAAAAGATTTATCCAACTCACAGAACACCATGTGGAACTGAATACTCATACAATAAAATGAGATGAGCACACAGGTAAATGAAAACTCCAATGACAAAGTCAACCCTGACCAACCTCTTCTGGGGCCCTACATATTTTGGTTTCTTCTCTAAGCCCCCTCTCATTCCCCAGTTCTTGGGAGGTTCTTCCTCTTCAGCATATTTCCTAACAGCTCTGCACCTGATACTTACAATCCACATACTTTCACTGTGAACTCTGAATCCAGGACTGTAAGGCTTTCTGGCGCAGTGACTGTGACATCAAATTTTGGCAACACTAGGACAAAGAACGGAAAGAAAAAACTCAACACTGGCATATTGTAAATTTGCAGACCTTCTTAAGATGAAAGCAAAAGTGAGGATATATCTCATTGTTAGTAATAAAGGGAATGGGATCTCAGAGCTGGAGGGGCAAAATGATTAAGAACTGGCTTGATCTGCAAAGGCTTACTAAAGTATTTCTGCAACACTTTGAAGAGAAGACAGGACTTCTGAAGTGAATCTTGTGATGTCTAGATGCCTGCAGAACTTTGGCCAAGGAAGTTCATGGACATAGGTGGGAAAAGTTTAGTTTGTCTCACTGAAATTTGCACTCGACTTGCTGATTTCTTATGCAGATTATTTTGCTGGCTGAGTATGTGAAAAATTGTTAATTTTTCTTCTTTCTTTCTTTGTTTTTTTTTTTTTTTTTACAGTTCTCTTTCTTTTTTTATCTCTTCAGTTTTTAATGGCAACTAATTGAAGCTGCATTTGCCAGGAAGCTGTTTGAAGTTTTAGCAGTCAAAAGGGTTGCTTGATATGGGCTCATCTCTAATAATATTTTCTATACTGAATAAAAAAAAATGGGTGGCATTTACCATATTCCGCCACAAGGAAGGAGTGATTTGTTTTATCTCCTGACTTCTTTGCTACGATAATTTTGTAGTTTCCCAGGATAGGCTCTTCAGTGAGTGGGAATTCTAGCTGAATAATATTAATCTCCGACTTCACATTTTGCCACTGCAAGATCCTGTTGCCCCTTGGATCCTGAAGAAAAAAAGAATACAGACTCACAGGTTTTTTTGCCTTGGAAATCTTTTGCTCTTAGCACACAAAACCAGCAACAAAGAAGAAAACAGAACAGATTGCTTTAACTCATTGGAGAAGCTGCTTAATGCATGTGCACTGAGTTAAATTACGCCTTTGTACTCTGATTATTCATGTTATTATTAATGTTGCTAGATTCTCATCTATTGTTCCCTGATTTAGACATCCTCTTCCAGCCTACTTATTAGTCTCAATCATCAGGGAAAGTTGCACAATACTGCTCTTTCCTGCTCTTTAGTATATGTTGCTCTAGATTTGTGTCAAGAGGGGAGAGAAAGAAAATCTTCTTTGTGCTTTCCCTTCAGACAAGTTTATCCCACACAAATCTTGGCCTTTAGCAACCCCAGCCTTTTTTTCAGCTGCCAGAAGAAGGAAGGAAGCACTTCTTCTGCATTCACTGGGGTGGCATTTTCCTCTCAGTATATGTTATGCTAGTTAGACTAAAGAAAACTCATTCACACCATTTCCTTGACTCTTTACAGCAACGTCTGGGAAAAAAACAGGTGGAGGGCTCAAAATATGTATGTTTTCACTGCAATGAAAATAAAGTCCCCTGACTTCACAATGTAGCATGAAAACTTGTAAGTATGCTATCTAGACATGAACTGCAATTGTTATGAAAATGACAGAAAATGCCATGAAAGTGCTGGCATAGTGAGTAGTTGTATTCACAACCTATATTGGTTCGTAGTTTTTAGCAGCACTAGAGTTGCCAAAAGATATACCCCAAAATAAGTTGAGCAATCTCGGGGAAGGGGAAGGGAGTCAAAGGCAGACATAAGAACACTACAACTTTTGGCTGCTGGAATGATTATAGATGTGCTTTCCATGTCAGTCAGGCTCAAAAAGAATCCTTGGTTTTTGTGAAGTCTCTGTAATTTCTGCTGGTGTACTCAGCAGCAATATTTGTCTGTGTATGGACACATACAAACCCATGTAAGCACATGTGCCCTGAGTAATGCAGTATACAGACAAAAATTTCTTACCTGAACTGAAATCAGCGGGTACTGAAATAGGAAAAAACAAAGTGGAAGAAGAGATTAGGTGGCTGATCAAAGAAAAATTATTTTTTCTCAGGACTATGAGAAATGTATAATCAATATTCAGTATAATACCATTAACCAGAGGTCCTTATCTCTTATTTTAATCAGTTTAACAGCAATTTTACTTAAATAAGAATCTTGCATAAAGGACAGAGATGAAATGAGAATGGTGGGACAGCTTCTGATCACAGTGTTTTTAGTGCAATCTCAGAGTGTATGGGCGAGCAGAGTTATAGAAGTGCACACAAACCATGATTTGGGCTTCTTTTTAGCACCAGCTCTTTTGCTACTGCAGTGCTGTCTCCTGCATTACAAGCACAGGAGAGGAGGCCAGTGAAGACCTTGCCATCGACTGGCTTACAGACTATGAGGATGAAGAGAGACTGCTGGCAGTGGAAGGAATACCTCTGAGGAGATAAACAATTGTGGCAACAATTTTCTCTTTCATTTCCCCCATTTCTAAAATGGGCAAAATGCCGGGTGGATGATTTACTGTTGCCTGCAAGCAACAATTGCTGAACTGGAACAGCAGGAGACTGAACCGTGGGCTTTCTGGCCAGAGCTAAGGTAATGTCTGTGGCAACAAAGTGGAGGGGTTTTTTAAGCCTCTTTCCCAGTGATAGCAGAAGGTGTGTGTCAGTTCCTGACACACTTGCCTTCTTCCCTGTGCCTCTGATGACAGGGTGGATTACAGCACGTGCTTAGGAAATCAGGTTAATTCTTTGGCATTTAGTCTCTGCAACATCTCCTTTTATCCACAGCAATCCTTTATGCAAAATTTGAGAAGAAGTTGTCTCCCAGCAATTTTAAATCCAGGAGAATATTACTGGTCACTCACCTTCTCCTGAACAGGTTTAAAATTGAAATCCAGGGCAACAACACGAAACCTCACTGGAAAGGCAAGGAACAGGGTGTTAGCCTTGACCAGAGTTTGTTTGGCTGAGCATGATTTTTGCATTCATTAGTACTCCCAGTTTCATGGGATCTTCCAACAGTCCCACTTGCATAGGATGCAGATAATGAAATGCATCTGAAGGTAGAAGAATCTTACACAGATTTTGATTATGGGACTTTTCCCTAGCATCAAGTTCTCACACTCTTTCATAAAAAGTTCCTTTAATGTTACTAATGAAAAGTTTACATTCATGAAAGTTTAACCTCACAGAAAGGGGATGACTGAACAAATAAGAATTGCATTACCTTTTCCTAATTTAAGCTCATCTGCTGCTTGCCCTAGCTCAAAACCAAGCCATTTAACCAATGAGCAACCCATATTGGACACCTTGGTGGCACCAAATTCCAACTAGTAAGCTTTCCTTCATACTATGTATCTATATAGACAGAACTCAGCCTAATTAAAGTAAAACTAATCTAGTCTAATGGCTGCATTATGTGACTAATCTCTGGGAAGGTGTCTTCTTTTAGTGTTTCCTAACATGTGTGCTAGAAGCCTTAAAGCCTAGTAGTGAATTGAGAAAGAGATCCAGATAAACAGAGCTCTGCTTGATGGCCAGGTGAGAAGCAGGGATAAGGGAATAGCATAAGTGCAAGGATGCAATATGAAAATCCAAAGTCCAAACACATCAGAAGCCAGAAAGTAAATAGCATGATTTTGTCTTTAACAACTTGTATAACTAATTTCAAAGTAATGGATTTCACTCTTGGTGTTTAGACTATTTTGATGCTGACCAGCACCACAGAGGGAAGATTCTGGAAGCATGGTTTTATGCCAGGTAGTGATCTAATCAACTCTTCCCACTATCCTGACCTGTTATCAGTAATGAAACAGCAGCAGTGATAGCTTCTGTCCCCAGGGAGGAAGGGATAAAGAAAAGAATAGAGATCGTGGGATGACAGTCTCCTGACATCCTGAAGATGATTCCCAAAGCTCCACAGCAAACAAATGTAATAGTTTTAACAGAAACTCTGAAGAAACTGCCTAGAATGTAGCTCAGCCTGAAAAACGCCAGGCAGAGAAATTCTGTCTGAAGAAATTGCCTCCTAAGGCCCATGTTATAGACAAAGTGGACATTCACCAGTCTGTCCTGGTTTGTAGATGGGTTTGTCTGTCTGCACGAAGATGATGCTCTTTGTGTTCCAGATCATCACCGACCGCCGCTCCTCTAGGCTGACTGTGGTGCCCTTGGCAGAGAAGGAAATGAAAGCCAGTGGTGTAGAGTGGACAGGAGGAATCTGTGAAAAAACAGGAAAACACAGGGAGGTTGTTAGTCCTGAAGTAATTTGCTCCAGAACCTGCTGAACAGCAATACCTGTGGCCTGGGCTCCTATGAAGAGACACAATCTCACTTCTACCAACTTCATCACCTTTCTTGGGTCTTTTCTTACTACTTTTGTCTATAAAAAATGCCTCCTTGTCCATTACTGTGTTACACTCCTATGCTTCCTTTTTCCTTTAACAAGTCTTATTTCTTTCCCTGCTTATTCCTCTCCTGTGCTCTCTGCTTTAATTTTCTTGTCCCTGTTTACATTTCTTTCCCATGGGGACGTAAATTAAAATTAACTTACCTTGAAATTGAAGCATTGTAGACCACTGCTTGCTGTTATGGTTTTCTTAAAAATAGTGCTATTAACAGAACTGTATTCCAGGATAACTCTGACGGACATTGTCTCGTTGAGGTTAAGGAACTGCAGGCAAACCTGACCTGGAGAGTCATTTTGGAGGACAGCAGGCACCATCAGGACATACTGCCTGTGAGATCCAAACATCAAAGTGATCACATCCATATATAAAGGAGAAACAGCCTCAACAGGATAAAGCAAACACATAATACTGTTATTATTCAGCGCCCACCAATTACTTTAGATTAAATACGACACGCTGCCAGTGCTCCTCACTCTGTCCTGCAGCTCTGAACCAGCCCATCCCTGGTATTGCCCCCAACTCTGGTGTTGCCCCTAACTCTTGCCCTTTTGCCATTTATCTGAGCCCTGGGCCCATCTGCTTTTAGCAAAGCACCCTACTGTCACTACTGCTATTGCCTTTTCTGGACACGTCAACTTCTATGGAAGTTCTGCAATAGGTGGAAGGTCTGATCATATTAAATGAGAATGATTCACTTGCCAACCCCATTCCACTTTAACTCTCCAGATACAAAAGATGAGCCCTGGCAGTGTATAATATTTAGAGCAAAATTAATAACACTGATTAGCACTGTCTTTAAAGCCTTTTCATAAATACTAATAGTAGCAATAGGGTAATTCTTACGGCTCAGGTTCCTTTGCAGCTGTTACATGCCAGAGAAGAATAGCCAAAAGAAACTTCAGCCACATTTTTCTCACTGGGAGACAGAAGAAAGAGATAAGTTCTCTTCACATGAAACAATTCCTTGCCTACTCGTTTACCAGCTCTGCAGCATTCCTCACCCAGTGCTCCAGAGGAAAGGAAGTTGGCTCTTCAACTCCTCCCTGGCTCCTTCCTTTGATGTTAGTGCCTTTATAACTGCAGCAAGGGGTGGAGATCCCAGTCTATCCTATTCCTTGCAAGAACCTCCCTTAACACTGCTGCAATCAAAATCAACCCACCGTCTCCAGACTGTAACACTTCACTGCAGTTCTCTGAATGTCTGCACAAAATATCTTTAGTGGTCTTGTTTTCAAGGGAAGGGGCTTTGGTTTTTACACTGAGACTTGTCGTAGCACTGAGAAGCACAAAGTGACCTAAACCAGAGTAAGTCTGTCAAACCAGATTAATATTTGAGGGTTTTCCCTATTGTTCTTAGAATTTACCACCTGGATTGACAATCTGGGTGAAGTAGACTAATTTTCTATACTTTGTCACCAGATTCTGACTAAAATAATACACTGATCTCTCTTTTCCCCTGCTTCCTAGGTATTTTGAAAATTGACGAAATGGAAAAATAGAGAAGCTAGAAACAGAAAGAGGTCTAAAAAGTCTTAATTATTTCTACCTTAGCCATTAAGGCAGTTAACAGCATTGTTGAAGTTTGATTCATTTCAGCTCAGAATTAGCCAGTTGCTGGGTCTGTGGGAATTTGTTAGTTTCCCTGGTTTCCAGTTTTCACACCTGTGTGGAAGCTAATTGAGTTTTTTTATTAGGGAGAAGGAAGTTCTTTTGTTCTTTTGTACTCTGAAGAGAAAACAAAGCACTCAGGTGGGCTGCTCCCCACAAGAAAAACAATGCTGGAAAGGAGTTATTTGATAACTGTAAATAATTTTTTTCCATTAATATTGGTACTGGGTCTGTCTGGGATGAGGTTATGAAGTCAGCTTTCTCCGCAGTAGCCTGCTGTGCTTTGCATTTGAGGCGAGAACAGTGTTCATAACTCACCAGTGTTTTGGCTCTTGCTGAAGAGTGCTTGCAGAGTGTCAAGGCTTTCTACCTCCCCCACCTCCCAGCCAAAAAACCAGCAGGCTTGGCATGGGCAAGGGACTGGGAGGGGCTACAGCCAGGACAGATGACCCAAACTGGCCGAAGGGATATCCTGTACCTACCATATGACACCATGCTTAGAAATAACCGGTGAGGGAAAGGAGGAGGAGGGACAACATCTGTGGCAGCAGCTTTGTCTTCGGAAGCAACCACTACCTGTGCTGAGTCCTTACTTCTCAGGGAGTGGCTGGACATCTGCCTGCCAATGGGAAGCAGTGAATAAGTCCCTCTTCTAGCTTCTCTTTCATGTGCACCTTCTGCTTTCCTTTTTAAACCATTGTTATGTCAACCCACCAGTCTCTTTGACATCCTTCCTGGAAAAGGGGAGTGAGTGAAAGATTGGGTGGCTGCCTGGCTGCTCTCTGGGGTCAACACACCACTGGATGATATTGTAGGCCTGCAGCCACAGAGATATGGGTCCAAAGGCCAAAGTATCTGTATGGGAGCATGATTTTCTCTAATATCCTGATATGTTTTATGCCTGGCCCTTCTAGTTTCTTGCTAGTGTGAAACCTTCTTCAATAGAAACATAGGGCACACAGGGCGGCCATGAAATATTTTTCGCTTATACCTTCAAATTTTTCACAGAAGCATCAAACCATATAGAAATGGAACAGGGAAGAAGTAACAGGTGGTTCCCCAGAGGTCTCTGTGACATGGTGTGGGTGCTTAGAAAACAGACAACAGTCTGAGGTTCTGTTCTGAAACCCCACCTCACTGTCATTTCTGTTGAAGAGGATCTCTACAGATTGTACAGTTTAGGAGCTTCACTAACGATCAGGCTTTATTTCCTTTTCAATGGGATACCCATACCAGGAGCTGCCAAGAATAGAAATTCACTGATGAAGGCTTGAACTTGAGCTGACATTGTGAAAAAAGGACATGATCAGAATTGCATGTTCTTAATTTTTGTGGCTTTTTCAGGTAGTTCCAGATTTATTGCAACATAATAAAACATGAATTCCAAACAAGTCAATTTGGCAATCATCACAATCCAGAAGATTTCTGATGCTACTTTTGAAAGTTTGATCAGAGGGTAAAGTAGGTTAGGTGATATTCAAAGGTTGTAAATGTGTATAACATACTGTTATAATGAGCAGGAGTTTTGCCCCAAATATAGGCTGGATTGTGGATTTGGTGCACTATTGTATCTCCAAGAACTGGCACTAGTCACAGTGTCTCCTGTGCACATATACCTACTGAACAGTAACCAAATTAAGGACAAAGATTACCCATGCATCCTATATCCAGATAATTCA
This sequence comes from Aleadryas rufinucha, assembly GCA_013397815.1. Classification (NCBI taxonomy): domain Eukaryota; kingdom Metazoa; phylum Chordata; class Aves; order Passeriformes; genus Aleadryas; species Aleadryas rufinucha. The sequence goes on from VZTH01009669.1 coordinate 64,892, forward strand.
CTGCACTAGTTTAAACCCTCTACTAATCACAATGAAGAAGGTGCGTCTGATAATGAAATAAACAAACAACATATGCAATTATCTCTAATAAAAAAGTTATTGCATTAATATGTTTGCAACCAAACAAGTCCCCTGGGTGAAAAAAAGACACTGTGCCTTATCACAACAAAGGAAACTAGAGGTCATCCCATCTTCTTGGCTACAACATAAGACAATTTGTCTTTCACAGGAAAATCAAACAACATTCTACTGGATACAACAAAAAGGTTGTTTTCAGGGCAAAGACTTATGAAACCATTGACTTTTTTTAAAATGGTTGTTTATCATTTTTATTTGCTGACTGCATGTCTTTTCTTTTCAAATCCTACCCATTCTTTTTAACTCAACTGTATATGTGCAAGAAGCTTGTGAAGATTGCTCTGTGGGGAAGTAAGAGAGATGATACTTCATCGCCAGGTTACAAGACTGTATTTCCCGGAATCAGAGGATGGTTTGGGTTGAAAGGGACCTTAAACATCATCCAGTTCTAACCCCTCTGCTGTGGGCAGGGACACCTTCCACTAGACCAGGTAGCTCAGAGTCCCAGCCAGCCTGACCTTGAACACTGCCAGGGATGGGGCACCCACAGCTTCTCTGGGCAACCTGTGCCAGTGCCTCACCACGCTCATAGTAAGGAATTTCTTCCTCGTATCTAATCTAAACCTGCCCTCTTTCAGTTTGAATCCATTCCCCCTCGTCCTGTCACTACCTGGGCTTGTAAGTAGTCTCTGGCCATGTTTCTTGTAGCCTCAGGTGCTGGAAGAGGTTCTTGGCTTTGGGTAATGTTGGAGAAATGTCTGTATACAGATGGATTATCTTGCATTCTTGACTCAAAAGGAGTTTCTTGCCAGCCTAACTTTGAGTGTTACCTGAGCCACAACTTCAGACCTCAGTTACTCTTGCTTAGCTGTAGCACACACAGAGAGATCTGTGGGTTTGTAGATGGAGAGCAATGAGAGGGAGCCTTGGCAATAGTAGAATGAGCTGTTTGGTTTAAATTTGATTTAGTTAACTTTGTTAAGAAATAACCCACCAGCTAAGTATAGATATCTCTCTGCCACTGAAACCGTCCTGCTGCAGGCATAGTTAGACAGGAAAAATTGTGCCTTTATGGTTGTGGTTTGGTTTATTTGAGGCACTAGATATATTCTACCAGTAAAAGATTATCTTTACAAATAAAATCTATCCTGTGAAAAGTTATAGTAATACTACTCAGCTGCAATTATTTTTTTCATATAAAGCTGCTCATTTACAGTAATTTCTGTGTCTTTCTGTGTGATTTCTTGACCTCAGATTTCACTCACTATTACTCAAAAGAACTCTATTTCTTTCCTGTAGGAATCATCAAATGGCTCTAGGAAAATTACAGCAGTCTCTAGGGCTCCAGGGTTTTTTCCTGGTTTTGAAGCATTTGTGGCTGCTCACATTTCATTAACTCTAGTACTCCTTCTCACTCATGCAGTCTAAAGCCAGCTTGGATGTGTCTGCAAGATCTGCAACCATATATTTGTGGTGTAGGCACTGTCAGCTTTCTTGTGAACGAGTTAATTGCTGCATTCAGAAGAGGATCAATGCAAAGAATCTCTTTGCGTTGATCCTCTTCTGTTATTACAGCTACAAAAATTAGTTGAAAAGCACTGAATCAACCTGTGATTTTGGCTATGACTGCTTCCTATAAAACCTTCTTTAATAAGATTAGATTGTAACAATTTGTTTAGACATCGTAAAGGTCGAAATGCTTGGTTTGGCCCAGGTGTTTGGGGAACAATGCTGAAACATGGTAACTACAGATAAAGCCCTGCTTGGTCAATAAGGTCTCCAGTCAAGCATGTAAGATTTCTTTCATTGTTCTAAGATATGTGAGCCTTGGCAAAGCCCTCTAGCAGCTCTGCGAGCTAAAAGGATGCTGAGGTCATAAAAGAAAGTAAGTATATCTCTAATGGAATAGTCACAGCTGGCAGAGATTGTGATGAGTGAGGAAATTTTTTTCAACAAAATGTGGTGGTGGGGAGAACTGCAGTTTATTGCAGTGGTCTATGATGCCTGGAAAAAGCAGCCATATAAAAGATGGAAGTAGTTGAAGGTCAGCCAGTTGCAAGGATTCTGTTACGCCAGTGACTGTTGAGTGTGGATGGGTCATCCATAACCTGTTTTCAAAACTGAGACCCTTCTCCACATACGTGTAGAGGCTGAGGTCTCAGCAGGCATAACTGTGAGCTGAAGTATTAAGACTGTCTTTGCTGTGCAGTTTTGGTGACAAATGCCAGTGAAAGGTGAGTGAAGCAGGGTTCTGACTACTGTCACTGCGCCTGCACAAGCGTCAGAGTGGATACCAGTATACAAATGATACTATCTTTCCTAGTTATACACAGATTACCTGGCAGCTTTCAGGCTAAACTACGAACGCAGTGCTATAGTTAGGCTAATAAGAGAGTCTGCAATTCTTCTGGGAGTGCTTTGCAGTTTTGCTGTCCTTGCATGGACAGGAACCAGAGTTTTTCAGGCCTCCTTTCTTGGTGGTCTTCATAGGCAGCATCAAGGGTTCAGTTCAAATGTGAAGAGGTCACAAATAAAATATGTGAATAAGCACCACAAAAATCCCTGGTATTCAGTAAGTTCATTCTTCACACTTGCAAATATAAATCAGGTTTTCTTAAAAAGGGAGAAGAAAATACTTAACAATGACTATCAAGAGGGGAACATTTGACTTGTAATTCATAAAATGTAACTAGTAACCCCTCTCCAGTGTGGCTGCATGTTGCCCCCCTAAACCTCCCATGCCAGCAATCAGCTCATGACTGGTACTGGGAAATCATCTTGTGTACCAAGAGCTGACACAAGCTGCACATGATGTTGGCATGTATTGACTCTTCTGGCTACCGGAAAGGTGTCTGAGACCAGCATGCTGAGGGATGCCCAACTCATTCTCTGACCTTTTCATCTCTGATCAAACCCTGAACCCTTTGTTTCTATTTCACAGCTATGCACAACTATCCTCTCTTCGTAGCTGCAACTTCTGCACTCTGAAGGTAGAAGTATTTGCATTCATTTCAGGTGACAACTTGTGACAGACACATGTAGAAAGAAGTAGCTCTCTGAGGCTTTCATATTGCAATGGCTTTTCTCTGCTTTATGGAAAGCCTGGTTTTTAATTTCTTTCTGCAGAAATTATTTATAAATGCATTGTATTGAGAGATTTTTAAGTGTTTGAGGCTCCATTAGTCCCTCTTATTTTCTTCTCCTTCCCTGGCTGATTGCCCTTCTCTGGACTGGCTTGAGAAGGGTCATACAGTTCTGCTTTCCCTTGGGATTTCAGCCATCAACCTACAGATCCTACAAGGGCTTTACTGATGTAATCATACCCCTAAAGTCCTTTCCTAGAGCTGCAGCAAATTAAGAGACTTGAATCCTCTGTCTGAACTGCAGGTTGGTCTGCGAGAAGAGAGCTATGGAGGAGCAGTGTTTGTACATGTGTCTTTGGATGCAGCTTTGCAGGCCGAAGGAAATTTCTTGGACATTTTTTTGGGAAATGCTGTATGTCTAATCCAACTGCTCTGAGAAAGGAAGTGTGGATCCCACTTCAAGGCTGTAAAATGCTGTTATCAGAACCAAAGGTTCGTAGTAGATGAAAGCAAGACTTAAGACATCTTTTAGAGCAGGGGCTACCTCTTCTTATTTATTTGAAGTCTATCTTCAGTGTAGGCATGATATTTCTAGGACTTGAATGTGAAAGAGAGCTTGGGGTTAGGAGTCTCTCACAACTGACCGATAACACTAAATGTTGGAGGCTCAGTCTTTGTGAGTACTTTGATGTTTTTGCCATTGACTGACATCTAGCTCCTAAATCCATTTTTTGTTGTTGCAAAGGCTTTTTCTTTCCACTACGACATACCAGAAATGGAACTTGTTCCAGACACATTATAGAAGGCATGCAAATGCTGTTCAGAGCCTGCAGCTTTCTCTCCCTTTATCTGTTATTATTATCTACTTGGCAGCAAAACAATACTCTTGTGTTACCCGATATATTAATTGCACTACTTTAAGGATACCCCCCAGGGAGAGCCTGTTTGTGCCTTCAACCCCTGACCTTATGCCTGAAAAGTTTTTTTAATTCATTCCCCTCACATAAAGGCTATTTCTGCTTTGTCTCCAGTGAAAATATATTCTGCAGCTCTATATTGAACTGATGAGCACTGTACAGAACAAGGTTGAGGATGAAGACTTGTCAGTCTTTATTATCTTTTATTATCTTCCTAAACAGTTGAAGTTTCCAAGTTGTCTCAGGGCAAGCAAGCTGGCCTCAGGCAAACATGGAGTCAGAGAAGTCCTGATTGTCCTCTTTTGAAGAGCTGGGTGGTTTTTATTGTTATTGACCCATAAATGACCCGTGCTAGGCAAAATTGTCTGCTGGAGAGCACTGTGTGGAAATGAGGGAGTGACTGGAGCATCACAGCCATGTCTAGTGTCACTGATAGTTGCTTGTAGCACAAGTGCTTTTGTAGTACACAAAACAGTGGCAGAGTCCTGGCAGTTTACACCTCTGTAAAAAGCCCCCAGAGCCTATCCTGGAACATTCCCATGAACAACAGCAGATGGGTCCTGTAGGAACTGCTGGAAGAAGTGTAAGGCAGTAGATGATCTTTTTGCACACTGAAAGTAAAAGGGAAGATTGATTCAGGATAATTTTGGAGTTCTAGAGCATCTTTCTAACTATAGCAATCAGAGTAAGGAAACTGAGTGAAAATGTATTGTATTTGGCATTTTTGGAGATGGGATACAGCCTTTACCATTTTCTGATTGATTTACATGGTCCTACAAGCTTGGTATCTGAAGCTCCTTTCGATTGTTACACCTTTTCATCTGACTTGCACTGAGGTTAAGCAAACTGAGTTTGTGAAGCAGCAGGTTCACATGATGCAAAATCACATGACTTTTTTTCTCAGTTCCATGAGAAAAAAAAATTGGTTCACTAGTTGCACTGCAGTTAAAAGAGTTAAAGAGGTAAAAGAAAGCCGTAAAATGCGGATTTTGGTAGGTACTGCTGACATTGTTCCATCCACTCCCTCTCAGCTTAGTGTTTTGGAAATTTGTAGTAAAATTTAAATGTTGTGCTTTTGAAAGGATCTGCATTTCATATCAGTTTCCATGTGACCAGGCTTGCAGTTGGCCATTCACTAGAATGGCATTAAACAAAGGCTTTTGTTTAGCAGCAGGCTGAGTTTACACAGCTGAGGAAGGTGGTTTGAAGTAGCCTGATTGACCCTTCTTGAAGCTCACACAGTCTTTTTTTTGCTGATAGGGATGGGAGAGCAAGGGGGAGTTTGGGGTCAGTGAAAAGCAACTTGTCCCCTTAACATCTTCAGAGTCATAACTTATTTCTCAGCATGTGTCTCTCTGTAGCAAAAGTCACCACAGGTCTCATGCAAACATGAAAACATTGCTTTCAGTGTGACTTTTTGGGTCAAGGGTTGTGCCCAGGGGTTGCTTCTGATGGGAAGAGAAATGCTGGGGGTAGAAACTGTGTTTTGAGCAGAATTGAAAGAGTTGAAAACCAGTCACCTCACAATATCTTTTTTTCTCAAAATGTCATTATTTTTTCACAAGGTAAAAATTCCACCAGAATCAGCAGGGAAGAAACTACTCTTGTTCATTGGTAAAACAAGCTTAAAAGCGATGAAAAAGAAAAAGAAGAAAAAGAAAAAAAGAAAAAGAAAAAGAGAAAGAAAAAGAAAAAGAAAAAGAAAAAGAAAAAGAAAAAGAAAAAGAAAAAGAAAAAGAAAAAGAAAAAAAGAAAAAGAAAAAGAAAAAGAAAAAGAAAAAGCACTCCTTTCCCATACTTCTGTCCATCCTAAGGAGAGTAACCAGAAATATAGGTGGCACATGTGCTCATAAATGTTGTTTGATGCATCGGAGTGCCCCTTCACTGCATGAACAGTGCTATCACATGAAAAGCTGCTCTGTGTGTGATGATTTCCCGTGCCAGGTGGTGTATGTAGAAAGCTGAGAGAATCAGTGCAGGGAGCCAAGTTCTCAAGGATGTTAAGGCACTTAACTCACATCACCCAGAATCTAAATTCACAAAGAGCCTTAGGTTCCTATGTCCAATTCCTCATCTCTTTAGGGCAACTCTCTAGCTGCTTCCCCAGGTTTCCTAGGTCCTGGTGTTGCTGAATTGCTGAAGTCTGCTATTTTTGCCTGGATCCCAGTGCCTCTCTCAAGCTGAACACCTTCTGCTGGTTAGTTTCTGTCACTGTAAGCTCCTTATGGCTCTCTTTATTTTTCACTCCCTCCAAACCATTTTATTTTTCTCCCTCTAAGGGCTCCACTGGACTGACCATTCCGCCCTAACCCCTTTTCCAAGTTTCTGTGCTGCGACTCTCTAATTTTTCCCAGCATTGGTCTTTGGATGGAAAGCTTCCATCACATGGGTCAGGGCCCCCATCATGGCTGTGACACAAATGTCATTGATGCCAGGAAGTCATTGATTGACCTGCCCAAGGTTTGAATGTTTTAGCTTATAAATACCTTCCTTCGCCCAGATCTAGACAGATCAAGGAGTGGAGACTGGGACAAATACCATTGCCAATCAGAATGTTTTATTACAAAGAGCAGTAAAATATGAGATGCTAATCTGAAGAAATCATTTCTTTCTAAATAGAGGCGAAACCTGCAAAAAAGTTGTCTTCCTGTGACTAGAATTCTGAGATCTGTAAATGATTCAGTTCAATTGCTGGAAAAGGTGAGGATCATAGTAATTTCTTCAGGATTTTCCTTCTGGATAATGAAAAGACCAAAACAAGTAAAACCTACAGATGCAGCAGCACATTATTCTCTGTGACTGGGATTTCTTAAGAGGAATCTACAGCCAAGAACACACATTTGAAGTGTTTACCTTTACACAAATCTCCCACTGGAATATGTCATAAGTTTCAAAACAAGATGGATGGTCAGAGTCAACAATTGCACAGTATCTCCCTTGTCAGGAAAAGCACTTAATCTGCAGTTTCTAATCCACATTGACCCCAAGTTCTTTTTGAAGTGTGGGCCAGAATGGGTCATTCTGATCTCCAGCAATATGGGATTTGGTTATTCCTCATTATTCTGCCTGTTTTTCATTGTGCTCCCAGAAACGACCAAATCTCTCATCCTCTTTTTGCTCTACAACTCCTCGCCTGATACTTTCTGAATCATTACCTCTTCTGGCACACATCTGATTTCAGTTGGAAGGTGGGGAGCAGGGTGTGTTGTACTCCGAAAGGGCATATTCATCTGGAAAGAAGAAAGGAAGAAGACATTCGTATGAGAGTGAGAAATCATTCTGACCCCGGTCTATCTGCGCCTGTCATTAACATGTTACAAAACAGAAAATATTTGATAAATTTTGTGGGAGACTCCCAATTGTCAAGGCACCCAGTTGCAAGGGTGCATAGTCAGAGACCAGTGCACTCCTCTGACTATGCTTGTCAGGACACATCATTGCTGTCACCATGCAAGATGTGGATCAGGTGGCAGAAAATGCACTCCAGGGACAATTCTCTGACTGCTGCTGCTAATCTGCTAGGATGCAGCTTAAGAAGGGTGGTCAGGAACTTATTTTTCTAGTTTTAGCTACTTAAACTCCTCTTTTTTTAAATGGGACTGTCATTCCTACTTAAGTATTTAAATTCCACTAAGGAAGGTCTTTTTGCTGCAGCCTACCATGGCAATATTAAGTAAAAGAATTAGATAATGCAGTTCAAGGAAGTCAGGAACACTGCTGCCTTTGAGTTATTGATTTTAACCATCATGTCCAAACTGTGGAAAGGAAGTAAAACCCCACTTCTTTTTGGATGTGTTTGGTAAGAAAGAAACTCCTCATGTATCACTTTCTTATCTGCTTAATGTTGAAATGAAGCAAGTAAGGTAAACACTGGAGGACAGGAACTGTCTATGCTCTGCAAAACCTTTGTGGTCAAGTAATCAAAACCAGCAGAATTGCTAAGTGGGTCTCCCCTTGTTTCTCCTTTGATCTCACAGGTTTTATTGAGGCCTGCTGGGGTCACCTACCTGTTTCATAATAATCATATATATGTACAGGCACTGGTTTGATGTCTGAGACAGGCAGGCTCTGCTCCACACCGAAGGAGAAGCTGATTTCCTTCTGGGACACCTGGAAATGGCAAGACAAGAAAATGCATCAGAACTTTTCATAACTATCCCTGAGGCTAAGGTTGAATAGATTAATTCCTGATTCAGACTGTGTGAAAATGTGCCATTCTACCCTTCCCTCCAGTTTGTAAACTTGATGTCAAATCAGATAATTGTTTAAAAGCTGTTGTTAAAAATGTTTTATTGCTAAAATTGTGTGCTCTTTTCTTTCTCCCTCTTCCTATTTCCATTACCAATAGGATTACCCCAACCTAATTCCCTGTTAATGTGGTTTTCAGCACATCAGCATTCATCCTGTAATTGAAAATTGCTGTCAGTTTCTTTCCTTGCCTTTTCCCAGCTAAAATCACCTTCAGTACCCCTATGAATCCCCTCCATACTTTTCTCTCTTTAATTACTTTGATCTCAACATCCCCATTCTCCCGTGATTCTGATCCTCATTCCATATTCTTGCAGCCAAATGTCCCAAACTACTTTCCTCCTTGCTCATCTTCCTCTGCTTTTCCAGCTTCTTCTGAGGTGAGAAGACTACAGATCTATCTATCTATTCATCTATCTAGCTCTAGCTCTAGCTCTAGCTCTAGCTCTAGCTCTAGCTCTAGCTCTATCTATATCTATATCTATATCTATATCTATATCTATATCTATATCTATATCTACATCTATATCTATATCATCTATATATATTTGATGTTGGATCGCGAGAAGTACCTTTACATCTTTAAGGCATGTGTATTGTTAATATGCTATTAATAAGATTTTTCTTTTATCTGGGAGCCTGTTTTAAACTTCCTGTTTAATAAAACCGAAAGAAAACCTCCCAGACCTACCTTCTGAAGGTAGAAGAGTATGTGGTTGTTCTTGATGTCTACACGATCCACAACAGAATTCTCGTACCGAAGCTTTAAACAAGGCAAAATACAGCAATGTTAGCACGGGAGACTTGCCAAGGAGAATTACAGATTCCACAGCAAAATGCATTTAAAGTGGCTGCCGCGCTCCTTTTATGCCACCCCGCCATCTAGTCGCCAAAAAAAGAAATGCAAGTTGAGTGTTTTTATAACCTGATGCATGCAGACCAGCCACAGTGGTAAACAGTTTTACCAGTCAGCTTTGATACTTGTGACTTTTATCATCAACCGAAGGATGCTCTCATTTCAAAGAGAATTTACAGTTAATTTCTGCTGCTCAAACTGACTCATTTGCTAGTCCATTGTATGTTTTAAAAACCAAAAGTTTAAAAATGTTCAGAAAAGAATGTGAACAAAATTATTTTACTATCAAAACATACAAACATAAAATATTCCAAACTTTAAAAAACAGCTATTTTTCGCCCAAGTGTATATGAAGAGGAGTAGGATGCCAAACAGAATAGCATCTCAATAGAAAAATCTTCCAAAGAGAATTTATTAATTTCATACAGTTCTAGCAAAAAAAAACCACCTCAGGCCTGAGTGCTGAATGATTATAAATACACAAAGGTATGACCAGACTCTATAAAGAATTTCATTCTTTTTATCTACTTGAAAATTCCAGCTCATGGCTTGAAGCTAATTCATCTATTGTGAACCTAAATTGCATTAGGAACTGAAATGAGGTGCTTATCAGTGTTGTCCCCAGCATTGTCATCATCATAACAAAATTTCTGGATAGTAAAGAAGGACGATAAATAAAGTTTGTTTTGTTTTGTTTTGTTTTGTTTTGTTTTGTTTTGTTTTGTTGTTTTTGTTTGTTTGTTTGTTTTTTGTTTGTTGAACTATAGAGGAAGAAATAACCCTTGTCAAAGGGATAATAATGCAAAATGCCAATTAAAGCAGTTTAACTATGGCAGAAGTATTTCTCACATAGATTCTGTTAGGCTGTGTGACTACAGACTCATACACACAAACACTAAGGGGCACAGGGAAACCCCAGTAACTTGAGCAGAGCCACTGGAGCATTTTGACCTGGTTCTCCTTGGGGCTGGACAGGGCAGTGACCAGCCCACTCTCTGGGAGCGAGACCCACAGGAGAGTCAACAGCAGAATATCCCTGGATCACCTTGCAGACTGAAGGGGAGTGCTGCCTACAGACCATGGGGCTGAGTATGGATTCTGGGACTCAAGAAAGAGTTATTGCAGGTTCTTCCCCTTACTTTAGGGGAAGAACCGAAGAGAGCAAAGAGAGTGATAAAATCCAATTGGAAGGAAAAAGGGTGGAAAATGAGATAAAAGAGGCCAGTTTCACATTAACAGGTTGCTGGACACCACAGCCTCTCCTGCCTTCTTATTAATCTCTGTTCCTGACAATTTTCCAGGGTGAAAGGCTCTCTATTTTGTGTGAAAGTGTGTAGGGAGTGGCAGTCACTGAAGAGAGGATCAGAGATCACAGAGACCTGTAGTGCCTGTAGTGCCAGGATCCTGAGACATCACCAGACTTCAGGGTTCTTGTGTGGGGTATGTATGTCAGTGTGTGGTCACTAGTGATGAACTGGACTAGCAGCCAGCTACTGAGTCAGGCATAAACCTGACTCAGATATTGAAGACACCAGAGGATCCAAGACAGATACCAAAGAGACCAGGGTGTCCAAGCCTTTTTCTGGAGTAACCGTATGGTCTTGGAAGTGGACACTGGTCAGGCTATTGGTCTAGAGCAGCTAGTGGAGACTCATTTGCCTATGCCTCTGTCTGTGTGTGACATCACTGTGAGACCAGGGGATCCCAGCCCATCTGTTGCATGCCTAAGATGGCTTAGAGAGGTCCCACCACACACACATGTGGGTGATGGGGACCCCAGTTCCAGGCAGGCACTGAAGTGGGGCTCAGGCCTTGAGCAGGCACATGTCCAGATGCCAGCAACTCAACAGAACAAGTGTTCAGGGCCAGCTGCTGGGCAGACTGAGTGCCCGAGGTCAGCTACCATAAGGAGCCACATTGTGTATTTGCATGTATATACGTGCATGTGTATATTTGTGTATTTATTTATTTATCTTTTCCACAAATAAGATTTTAATCTGATCAGGCAGAAAAGGGAACAGGATAAGGCCATTTGTACTATCTGTGTTTGTGAAAGTGCTGTCTTTCCTGTCTATGGATCTGTGTGGCCAGCATGTATATTATGTATATATGGATATATATATGTGTGTAGTGTGCATGTCTGCTTATTGGGAATGCACACTGAACCTTGCTGTTGGTTGGACCTGGGGATATGAATTCTTAGCTCTCCTGGGCTACTGGATTTGGCAACTCCTAACAGATTTCTCTTCAACACATAAACAGCTACAAATTTGAAACACAGGGTATGTGAGAGAAGGCTATGCCCAGGGACTTTGCAGTACTCCCATGAGCTCAAATTTGCTAATCAGAGGCTATTTTTATCAACTTCCTATGTTTTTAGGCTTTCTCATTCACTTTGGTCCCATTTTTTACCTTTTTCAGGGAAGATTCTTCAGGAACAAAACCTGAGAGCATTTTCACATCAATAATAGCCATGTTGGAGATGTTGCGGTTTCCTGTGTAACTAAAATGAGAAAAGTTGTGTTAGTCTGGTCTGCAAATGGAAAGGAGACCAGTGAATGACATTTTTAGCTCTAAATAATCCTGGTTTTCTTCCTACAGCTGCAGAGCAGCAGCTAACTGCCTGATCTTAAATCCTTTCTAGGATGCTTTACCAAACTGTGAATGCAAGGAGGTAGGTCAGTGAAAGGAAGTTACCTGGCAGAGAGGACAAGGTCAAACTTTGGATAGTTGCCTGTGCAAGACACATTTGCTGTCCTTACAGACAGAGAAAATCCCGCAACTTTTTCTGGCAAATGGATGTTGTACCTCAGGGTGGTCTAAAAGAGATATAAAGTGTGAGATGGTCACAGACTTAAAGGGTTTTATGTGTCTGGCATGACATATGGAGAGGAATAAAGCATGGAGAGTCCCCTGCTTAGTTCTCAGAGGGTGGTGCTGAGTTCCCAGCTTGCTCACCTGCAGATAGACACAGCCAGTGCCATTCACTTCCACACTGTAACTCCCTGGAATAGTGGGTAAGGAAGCCTGCTGCAGTAAGAAGCGGTTTTTGTCATTCACCTGGAAAATCTTACTGGGGGAGTCCATGAAGTGGACTTCGACCGTATTAAGATTTTTTTTGGAGAAGGTGAGATATCCATACTGGGCTAAAGCTTGGAGAGCAACCACAGTGTCCTGAAAAGAATAACATGATCCAAATTAGATATCCAGGTGTAAGGTGGTCCGTGAGATTAACATAGCTCCTATTTCCCTGATGCTTTGTCACTACTCATAAAGGCAGGGGGGCTTTGCAAAGAGCCAAGGAGACAAGACACAAGTTCTTGTAGAAATCGTCCTGGTGGACAAAAGGCTGTCCCTGAGCCACCAGTGTGCTCTGGTGATCACAGAGATGGTAATGTCATCTGTGGTACATTAGGAAGGGCTTCGGCAGCAGGTTGAGGGAGTTGATCCTGCCTCTCTATTCAGCCCTAGGGACGTGTATCTGGAGTGCTGCATCCAGTCTGGGCTCCTCAGTCGAAGAGAGACATGGAGCTCCTGGAGCTGGTCCAGAGGAGCATCATGACAAGAATGATTAAGGGACTGGCTCATCTCTCACAAGGAAAGGCTGACAGAACTGGGCCTGTTCAGGCTTGAGAAGAGACAACTGAGAGGGGATCTCAGAAATATCTGAAGGGAGAGTGTCCAGAGGATGGATCCAGGCTCTTCTCGGTGGTGCTGAGCAACAGGACATGAGGCAATGGGCAGAAACTGAGGCACAGGAAGTTCCACCTGAGCATGAGGAATAACTTCTTTGCTGTGCAGGTGACCACACGCTGGAACAGACTGCCCAGAGAGATTGTCACATCTCCCTCACTGGAGATGTTCAAGAAATGTCTGGACACAATCCTGTGCCATGTGCTCTGGGATGACCCTGCTTGAGCTGGGAGGTTGGAGCAGACGACCCACTGTGGTCCCTTCCAACCTGACCCATTCTGGATTCTGTGATCCTGGAGCAACAGATTTTAATTATCCCAGAAGACCTGGGATAATGTGCCAGCACTGACTGCTCTCCATGGCTAACTTGGAATTCAGGTAAATTCTCATTGCTTAAAACCAAATTATCTGTAAAGCTATGAAGAGCATGGTGTGCCTTGACAAGGCAACCTATGTGAGCACCAATGATCAAATATTACTCAAATCCATATCCAGTCAGAAAGATTTGTCATTTGTCGAGATTAAGCTTGCAGACTGGACTGCTCCCAGAAGCTTTCTTTTTCCCACACCCAGTTGTTACCTGGCTGGAGGAAAAGCCACCATATGTGTTCTGTTGTTTGATAAGCCAGTACACAATGCGGGAAATATAAGATGAGTCTTCTGGAGTGAGTTTGGGTCTGTTGAGCAGAGCCAGGAGCACATAGCTGGTAATTTCAATCTCAGCGGAAGGGGCACGGGAATAGAAGTCAGAGAAACGTTCTGCTGGGGGCTTGTTTTCCCTCTGCCAGTGAACAGAACCACCTGAAAACAGAAAAATAGGGTGTAAAAAGCATGGAAAACATAAGCTTTCTCATTTATTGGTGTCCTGAACTGGGTACTTTTTACTTCCAACATGGAAAAGAAAACAGGAAGGGATGGAAAGGGAATTAATAAAACAGGCTGTGTAAGCCAAAGAGGGATTGAAGTGAAGGCAGTGTAGCAGAAGGATGCTAAGACAGTTGCAAACAGGAGCACATAACATAGCCAAGGAAACTGGACTTGTTTAGTACGTAGAAGAAAGCTAATTGGAAAATTAGGTACAATCTTCCAATACCTTGGACTGAGACATGCAGGAGACTCTCTCTCCACCTAAATTAGTTCATAATTTCATAAACCTGCCCACAGCTCAAACTTTTGTGAAGCCAGAAGAGACAGACAGAAAAACTCCTAGAGATAAATTCAGTAGCACAGCAGGCATGAAATGGGAAGTGAGAGCATGCATGACAAAGCCGTACATCGGAACAGCTTCCATGATACAGCAGGTCATTCCATCAGCTGCACTGCCTGCACCATGGCCATGCTGCACTTACCAGCCCTGACAGCTGCCCCATCCAGCTTCTCAAGGAAGAACTGGCGTCTTTCCTCTCTGCCAGCTAAGCCATAAACATAGGCAAGGAGGGCCTGGTTATACAGGTTGTGGACCCCATTGCTAAATGCATTCTCCAAACAGTTCATGCCGCTCCGAACGACAGGATGCTGGTAATGCAAAACACAGTAAGGTGTCAGGTACTTGGATTTGTGCCTCCACTTCTCTTTAAATACTTCAATCATTGCTTAAGCTGCAATCTCTGACTCTTCATGCTAGAAATATACATGATCCATGGCATGTTTAAGGGCCTACAGTGTGTATCCTATAAAAAAATGCCCTTCCAGTCATGCTGCCTCCTTTCTGCATTTATTTAGAGGCAGCATGGCCAGAATAACAGAGCACTGTTTCTTTTCCTGACTCACATGATGACAAAGGATTCACTTATGCAAGTGAATCCTTTGTCCCTAGGTTGCTTTAGCAATAAAATGTGGAGCATTTTTACAGAACTATGTAAAGTGTGTTGAGACCTCATGATTAAGCAGGCTCTCTCAAATGGATATTGCTCATTTGCTAGCTATAACTATAAAGGTAACTCTTTAGACATTTTAGCCTTACAGACTATCTCTGTGAACTCTTCTTCTCAGACATCACCAGCACACTACTAATCATGTCTTGTCTCTGCAGCTTCACTTAAACATGTGGTACCAGGTTTTGGAGCTTCTTATGAAGGTATTAGAAACTAAATTGACGTTGCTGAAGCACTACTTGATTCTGCACAATGTTTTTATCCTGTTGGTCTCATGTACCTTAATGATGGCCCATACCCCATGATTGAGTGATGTTAAAAAAATCAGCACATCCAGAACATGTTCGTCAGATTTGCAACAATTATCCTCCTCCCCATTATACAAAGAACAAAGTCAGCATAAAAACAAGGTCACAGGGATATGCAGGAAATATGTTACAGAGAACAGAACTTGGCTCTCATTTCCCAGTGCCTAGTACTACAACCAGCAGCTCATAGCTTCCTTCCATTATTAAGATTTCCGTAGGGAAGTGGAAACACAACTTGGAACTAAAAGCACAGAGTGAGTTTGTAGATTGAAGATTTGGACAGCTTGAACTTTGGACTGGGCAAATTCAGAGGAAATTCCAAAGTGGACTCTGGATGGAGTGAGCAAATTCAGTCTGGATTTTGCACCTACTTAGACTACCATTGCCTGAAACAGCTGGATTCCTCAAGATTTTTCAAGTGAATTCACAGGCCCTGGATATGTAACTGATTTGTAACACTCATTAAACACTCGCAAGAGACTGCAGGGTTCTGAAAACTGCTGTCTACCATCAGCTAGTGTCCTGCAATCAGTATTTGAGTGCCTCATTGTAAAAGAACACTGATGTGAGGACTGTGACTTGCGCAGTTTGACAAATGGCTGACTGGGCTAACAGAACCAAACACCTACTGCAGCAGAGTGTCCAGCCTCCAGCAATGATGCCACAACGTAGGCTGTGAGGGAATATTCGGCTTCTTCTCCACCCTGATGAAAAACAAGCAAAGAGCTGGTTAGGACAAATGTCCTAGAAAGAAACATCATATGAATTAGTTCATAGTTCACATATCAGTTAGATTTGAGATCAGCAGTAATTTCTGTCTCCCTGTGTGCACAAGAACAAGATCAAGTTCATTTACGGCAAAGCCAAAATAATTGACTGCTTCTTCTTGACTTCGGTACGTGTGTAATAAAGCACACCATAGCTTGTGACTTAGCACACAATGAAGTGGTGGAAAATAAAACCTGAGTCTTATAACTCAGAGAGTTCTACTTGTTTTTACCTCATCATCAAGAGCACACATAAGAATCATGCCCTGCTTGCATAGGAGAGACACAAGATAACAGTACTAGAAAGAGTAAGGGTGTGGTGAAGAGTAAGCTTATGTCTGGCAGAAATTATCCAAATCAATCCAGATGGCAGGACTGGAAGTTTGTGGCTATACTTATCTCAGTTACCTTCAAAGCATTGTTGAAATGTGACCCAGCATTTTCAAAGCAGCCATCTGACTTCTGCTTGCTTGCCAGCCAGATCAACGTTTGAGACTGGACATTGTCATCAATGTAGATGTAGCGTTTGGCTTGCTCCAGTGACTTGTACACAAAGGCAGTGAGCCTGCAGGTGATCCAGAAACAGAAAGCAGGTATGGTGTGAACAAGAACAAGGAGATTTACCAGTGCATAGGATGTGCATAGAAAATGACATAAAATGAACTTCATAACGTTTGAGGTTAAAGAAGAAAGTGTTTTCTAACTTTAAAATAAATAACATATGTAAAATCCTGATACTAAAAATTGACCCGATGTTGTGCTGAAACCGTTCTTTTAGAGCAGCGGTAAAGTATAGGCACAGCTTGATGTTTGATGTTAACAATTTCTAGTCTTAGTTAGTTGAATTACAAAACAAACCAGGTTGGAAGGGACCTTTAGAAATATCCTGTTCAACCACCTGCTTAAACTAAGGTCAACTTCAGAGCTGTGTCAGGCTGCTCAGTATTTTGTCCGGTCATGTGAAAATCTCCAGGGGTAGAGATATTCACATCCTCTCTGGTCATTTGTCTCAGTGCTACAGCCGTCTCCTAGGGAAGACTTTTATTCCTTCTACCCACTTGGAGTCGTCTCTGTAGCAACTTGACTACGGACAAACTCTTGTCCTTACTCTGTGCAGCTCCGACAAGGGTCTAACTCTGTTTTTCCACAGTCCCCATCTAGGCAGCAGAAAGGTTTACCCAGGTCTCACATTAGCTTCCTCTTCTACAGGTTAAACAAACCCAAATCCTTCAGTTTCCCCATGAACATTAATATACTCCAGCTCCCAAATATCATACCATCATTTTGTTGCCCTCTTTCCAGGTATTAACCTCTCCTTTACTAGGAGATTCAAATTAATTGAATATATATTCACTTAGTCTATTAAAAATAAGAATCACTGAATATTTGGATCATTTTTCAAAGCCTGAAGATCCTGTTCTAGGGAAATAGAAAGTGTTGTCACTTACCATACACTCCCTTCTCTATCTCGTAACCCAAAGGAACTGTAGGATCCATCCCGGTGTTTGTATGATAGCTGTTTCTGGTAACCTGAAAACACAATAAAGAGGACATATTTTCTAATCCCAGAAAAGGATTAGTTCTGCTGTTTGTCCAACTGAAGCAGTAAGACTTTTGGATTTAGTACCAAGTAATGTGTGTCTGGCGAATAATGCCAGCTACTATGAATTCCAGCTGCTTTTACTCCTGGAAGAATGACATGCTGCCTTGGGGTGCTCTCATTGCCTGCTCCTATGCAATAATTGTGGTGCTGGAATTTAGAGAGGAGTACTCACTACGTAGAGCTGAAGAGTTCAATGCACACAATCACAATATTAGATCACAGAATCACAGTTTATTCTAAGCTGGAAGGGACACAAAAAGGTCATCAAATCCACCTCTTAACCATGCACAGAACCCCAAAAATCACACCATGTGCCTGACAGCATTGTCCAAATACTTCTTAAACTCTGTCAGGCTTGGTCCTGTGACCATTTCCCCAAGGAAGAAGATGGAAGAATCTGAAAACCTCTCACCTGTAGATAAATATCCAGTACCCCGGACTCTAATCTCTTCAGTCAGCTGCCCAGTCTTATTCAGATAATCCAGGGCATAGATGTTGGGTGTGAACAAGGCCATGTTCTGTTCTCCGCAGCCATAAGGCATATGGAGGAGGTTATCTAAGTTCCGCAGGGCTGTACCCAAAATGTCTCCTGAAGAGTGAAAAATGTAAGAAGTCAGCTCAGTTCAGACATGTTTTTATTACATAGCATTATACATTGCTGTATACTATCTTATTATGAATCCAAGGGCAATGAATGATACAGAGTAACATAGTAACCAAAGACACATAGAAGAAAAGTGATGAAATGGCCCCATTTTTCATTTCTTATCAGGATAATGGCCACCTATGAGAAACTAAGAATTTGAGAGGAAAAAAATGAGCACCAATACTGGCTGGCATGGCTTCTGACAAACAGCTACAAATCCTTGAAAGGGTTAGATTGCCCTGCCCTTTACAGCCTGCTTCCTGTTTTTGCCTGTACATATGAAAATGCTGTGTGGGGTACGATGCTGACGGGCCACAGAGGCTGTATTTGCACAGCATCAGCACAACTCACACAGACACGGGCATGCAAACCAACTGTGTTTAGAAAACAATCTGAGTTCAGAACCTCAAAAAATTTTCAGTGAAGAGAACCCTCAAGTCTTAATAATGACTTTCAGATTAGTAGAGCTGATTGGGACCTGAAACTTCTATGGAAACTTACTGACTTACAAATGGTTTTTATTATGCAAAATGATAAATTTGAAATTATGCAGTCAGCAAAGTTCTGAAGATTTCTTTCCAAGAAATTAAGATAATTTTTTTCAAAGAAGTCTGCCTTATGTTACTTTTCAGCTGAATTCTCTGTTTTACTGTACAGAGCTGGATATGCTAATGCAGTATAATCTGAAATGCAATATAAATGGAAATTATTGGACTATTTTGTCCTCTTTTGATATGAGAAAATTTTCAGCAACTTTTGCGTCTCACTACCATTTTGCAAAGTAGAAAACTTACCTTCTAAACTCAAGAATAATTACTTCTTCAACTTAACATAAGGTTTGTGTGTGTATACATGATGGCATTTGGTACAGCACAGGAGAAACACAATTTTGCTT
The DNA here is from genome assembly GCA_013397815.1 of Aleadryas rufinucha. NCBI lineage: Eukaryota > Metazoa > Chordata > Aves > Passeriformes > Aleadryas > Aleadryas rufinucha. The sequence continues at coordinate 83,860 of VZTH01009669.1, forward strand.
TTAGTCTAAACACCAAACTTACCGATGACAGAAAAATAAGCTCTGGCTGATCCCTGCACTAGGTTTCTTGGCAAGCTGAGAGACACTTCTTCAGAAATCTTTTTGCCTGATGAGAAAATGTGAAATAAGGAATTGTTAAAATTATGAGGTTTTTTGCAGGAGACTTTACTTCATAAGCAGAACTACAGTGACTGCTACAGTCTTCAGTCTGGGTAAAGAAAATGCTTCAGAGACTTGCCCAATGAGTCAAAGGTATCTGAAAAGTCTGAATTTTAGCCTAGCACCCTGACCCTGAAAATCTCTTTTCTCCCCTGGAAGGGTCTCTGGTTTTGTATGACAAGATCTACAAGACAGTGAAGCAGTTCCACTTTCGTCCCTGGAATGAATGAATGAACTTGCCTTACCTTTTGCACAGACGAGGGAGCTCTGAGTCAACTCCTTTTTAATACCTTCAGGCTGTTTGATTGCAGTGATGTGGTCAGGAAGAGAAAGAAAAGTGCAGAACATCACCATGAAACCGTGACAATTTAGCAGTGTAAGATAGTATATGAATGTGGTTATCCAGACCGTGCACCTAGCTCCGCTAGAGTATCTCTTGGTCCATGGCTCCCTCTCTTACCCAACATCCCATCCAGAGCAACCTCCTGCTTAAAAAGCAGTCAAAAAATAGGTATTTCCAGCCTCTGAGATACTCTTTCCAATTAATCCAACGTAGCTGTTGGTTTATGATGCTCAAGATAAACCCTTTTCCTTTTATAGCTTCCCTCCATCCTCCTCCCTAGTATTTGAGTCACAGGCTAAGGGTGCTTAAAAGTAAGGTATGGAATCTCCTCCCTCTTGGGAAGTTGGGCTGTCAGGACATGTGCTCATGGTCTCAAGAAGGAGACAGTGGGAGGAGGACAGTGGATGCTGTGATCACTGTGATTTTCACTCTTATTTTGATATGGAGAAGCCTACTGTACACAGGTACTGACTGTAGTCCTTCCTTATTGTACTGCCCTCCCTCCCTCCTAACAGCTTCTAACCCACAGCTGCTGGAATTCCAGTTTCCATGAGGCAGAAAGCACCTGCAGATTTTCTACCATACCTCAACAAGTAGGGTTTGAAACAAGGTGTCCCTGTAAATGGTTTTCTCTTCTGAAGATGTGCTGTTTCCAGTACCTCTGGTGTTCAGTTTGGCCTCAGCAGTAATCACGAATTTCACCTCACCTGGAAAGCCACCCACCAGCCCAAGAAAAGGAAGTTATCTTCAACGTCTACAATTTCCTTGGTTTTGATTGTCTCTTCTAAGTTGAGGAACTTCTGAGAAATGTATTTTCTTTAAAGACAGCCCAGTAAAACCAAATTTCATGAAGACTCCACATCTGTTTGTTAGTGGAAAGGAATGCTTGCCTGGGGCCCTGATACCAGGAATGAAAGAGGGGTGATTCACTACCAGTTTCCACGTCTTCCTATCCTTGTAGTGAGTTTTCTCTGGCCTAGGACATTGTTGCAACAGTTTAATCATAACTCTTCTGCCTTTATTTTATTTCAATTTTTGGAGCATTTACACATGCAAATAATTACAATTGCTTTTAAAAAAAGACAATGTGGACTTGAAGGCAGTGTGGATTAACACAGCTAGAAACCTGGGAAGGAGCAGTGTCCTTATTGCCCACTGAGAATCCAGTCCAAAATTATTAGCAAATTTTATTCTTACTAAATACCTTTGGTTACATACAAAAATGTCAGCTGAAAGGTCATAGGCACGTGAAATCCTGGCAGTGTTACATACATCTGGCAAGTGAAGAAGAGTTCTTCCTAAAATGGGCAGGAAGTGGACTAACCAAAAACTGGAAGAGGTGAAACACCAGAATATTTCACTGGTCTTTCAGCGCATGTAAGGGAGTTTTAGCAGAGGTCCAATGCTAAATTTGGAGCAATTAATGGAATTGTACAGAAATGCCTGCTTGTGGATTATTGATGCTGCCCTAAAGGGTGGGAGTAGAATGATCAGACAGGGATATATCAAGGTGATAAAAAGACAAACTTACCGAGTTTTTGGGGCCTAACAGCCCAAATGTAGGTTTTTCTTTCATTGGCACACACCGTTGCTGTGTTGTCCCCCGATGAAAGGATCTCTGCCTCATAGTCACTTGACTGTGCCAGTATGGCACTGATCTGAGAAAAAGAAAGAAGGAATAAGATTACAAATGAAGGAGAATGACCTTAAAGTCAGGCTGCAGAGCAAGGGAGGTTGCTGCATTACTCAATATTTACTGTGTTTTGCACAGCACAGTACCCATACCCTCTGCTGAGGTTCCTCCTTCAAGAGCAAAAAGATGTCTGGGAAACAAGCAAACTACATAGGAAGTAAAAGGGAACTTGAGATACCTGGACACACTTGTTGAGGTAGTTGAAGACATTGGCTATTAAATTAAATTTTTCCCCTCGAGTGACAGAGTATGGCAGGGTGAGGTCCACAAAGAATGGTTGGAATGCTGTCAGTGAAACAGGTGAGGAAATGCCAAACCCGGCATCATCCTGCACACAGAAAGCGCTAGCTTTCCATTCTGTGATGGCGTCAGGAATGGTGTAAGAGACATCGACCTCTCCTCTGGAACTGAAGAGAGTAAGAAATGAGAAATGATCTTTGGAATTTTTCAAGACAAATCATAGAATAGGCACTCTGCTTGAGGTAGAACTTCTGTTTTCATCTCACTTTCTACAAGATACCTTTCCGTATTTAACAAAAATGTTATAATGCTTGAAGAAAAGATAAAAGGTGTTGGTTAACTACATGTTAAAAAGCACTCAAATACTCATGATAAATTTAGAAATACCAATTGTTAAAAAACCAGAATGCCCAAACACACAGATTAGAGTCAACACATTTAGATTAATGTTCTAGGACAGCACCTGGAGGCATAGTTAAGATGGAAATATTCTCATTGCAGATGCTATGATAGCCTGGAAGAAAATAAACTGAGTATTTTGCTGCTGAATAAAAAATTGGATGAAAAATAACAAGTCTCCTTAAAAAATACTTTTATTTCACTCTTAGCCCCTATTTATTTCTCTCCATCAGAAAGACAGGGAGCAGAGCACAGAACATTTGTCTGCAACAGTCATTGATCAAGATGGGAAAAGTAGATCCATGTCTACAAAGCAAACATATGTTCCATAGTTCCTTCCTGGAGTCCATTTCAGCAAAATGAATCAACTCAAAAATCCACACAGGCAGAAAGAAGTGAAGATAAACAAACATACTTACTCAGTGTTAACCAGTTCCCAAATCCAAGTCTCGGGGAAGAATTTCCGAACAGTGCTGACACCACCACCCCCACCAATAGACGCTGACTCAGCTGCAAGTGAGGATATAGTTAAAGGATAATATTAGAGACATCATGTGAGAAGGATCTGAACTTCCGTCAGACATGCTTCACACCACCAATGAACACTAAATATCCCGTCTGAGAATTTTTTGATTTTTTCCCTCCCATATAATAGGGAAAATCCCAAGAAATATGGGGATATGCAAAGAAACAATTTCTTATCTATTCTCTTTTCCCATGGGAAAATACAGGAAAAATTAGCTATTTTACAAGGCATTTTACTTTGTTTCATACTGAAAATTCTCATCATTCAGTTAGAAAAGTGTGTTCCCCATCCTCTACAACAAGCTCTCCTTGATTTGCAAATGGGCAACAGTAGCCAGTATTGTCATAAAAGATTATTCATACTTTATAATGACTTAGAATCATATAATTACAGAATCACTGAAAAAAAATCTAGGTTGGGAGCAACCCCTGTAGTTCTCTAGCCCATCTTGAAGTAGGATTAACTTCAAAGTCAGATCAGGTTGCTTCTTGTGCAGCTCAGTTTTGAAAACCTGCAGTGATGGAAATTCCAAAACCTCCTGGAGAATCCTTGCTAGTATACCACAACTCTCATGAGGAAGAACTTTTTCCTGATGTTGAATAACACTTTCCCTTGTTGCAACTTATAACTGCTATATTTGCTCTTCTGTTGAGCAATCTGACTCGATAGAGAGATAATCATAACTCTTGCTGATCTCTAAAGGCTTAGGAGACTATGTGCTAATTGTGCTAATCGCTGTTTGAACCCTTGACTTTTAAATATTTAATTGAATTATGATTTGATGAAAGGTTCTGACCTGAAAACCCCTGAAAAGCCAATATCAGCTTATGAAAGAAGCAGCATCAGAGTATTCCCTGTCTTTTCTATATATACCTGCACCTAAGTGAGAGAAAATTGATTCTACTGCGAGGACTGCCAGAAAGAGATTATAGGATGGAGACTGGGACATATAGACCTATTCTACCCAATCCCTCAATATACTTGCTGTTCTTTTATACAGGCAACGGTTTTGAAGACCGCATAGACTGAGACTGGAGATACAGAGTGAACCTTCTTTTACCTGAGGCCTTGAGATCGGCGTGGTAATAGTGAGGAGGGTAATCTTCTGTAGCTGATCTGTCTTCATTGCACAGAACTGGTTTCCGTAGCACAGAGTTGGTGAACACTTTCAGACCCATATCCTAAATGTGAAAGAATCTATCAAGTCACTCGGGGCATTCACTAGCTGCCAGTGCATGACACTGGTTATCATTCCTCATTTCTCCCCTCCCTCATCACATTCCATCACATCCCATTCTTTCAGCCCTGAATGTCTCTACCTCTCCAAGCTCCATGTATTTCTTATGGAGCAGTGACACCTTGTGTTCTGCAAAGAGCAGTGATGATGAGTCTGATGTTGGCCTTAGGCCATAGGGCCAGTGGGCAGTGGAGTCCAGTGTATCAGGAACCAAGGGACATGCATCACAGACAGAGATCTTTACAAGAAATGCCTAAATTCACAAGTCAAGGCCATGGTCCTACGTAGGAAATGTCTACTGAACCATGGGCACCATCCCAGTGATCTAGCAGTGATTTTCAGACCTCCTGAGTAAGTGATGAAGACAAGAAGGCAGAAACGGGGTGATCAGATGCTTTAGGCAGTTTCAGGTATCAGTTGCCTTCTCTCAGCAGTAAGAAAAACCACCTAAGAAAGCTGAATGCTAATGTGCCTGAATTCTTCTGGAACCCCTCCCACTTAGCCTCCCACAGAGACCACATACCCTGAAAATCTTGTAGACATCACCATCACGACTGACATTCACAGGTTCAAAGTACAAGCCATCAGAAAAGATGGTTTTGGATGGGGTACACTCCTGTGGCCTGTCATCTTCCAGGTTGAGCCCATTGTAGTAATAGCCATATAAATCACCCCTACCAAGCTGGTAGTACACCTGGAGGAGAGAATGACTAGTGTAAGCACAAGAAAGGTGTCAGGCAGGTGCAAAACCACATATATTCAAAGCTTGTGATGGTCCCTGAGCAATCCTGTAGACTTTGGTAGGCTTGCCTTGTGATGCCTACCTGGAGATGAATAAGCAATTTGGACTGGACTGGACTGTACCCTCCTCCTTCTGAGCTGCAATGGCTTTGTGGAGTGAACTTGAGCACAAAGCATGGAGATACACTCTTGAGCTAAGCAAAGAGGAGACTGGAGTTTTACAAGACACTAGCTGTCATCTACAGCTTTTGTTCTGGGCCCAAGGCCTATCTGAGCCATAAAAATGCAATTTTGACATAATCACTCCACAGTGAGGAAATATGCTGTCAAAAATTTACATTAGGCATATTCTTGGGATACGTGTTACACTGCCATGCTTCCTAAAAGCAGAGTTGTGCGATCGATTTCTGTCTTTAAAGCATACAATTGCCTTGGACCTTCCTTTAATCACAGATGTCTGTTTCCAAAGGAAAAATAAAAATACAGTCAGCAGCAGAGACATCACAGGTGGGAACTGGGTGTTCCTAGCTCAAGAGAGCACAGGACTGGGGATATGACTTACACTCTTGGCAGACAACTCTTGCCCCGACCGAAGAAAGACGCTCTGAATTGCTTGAAGGGCACAGTAGGAGTTGGCAGCAGCTTCCAGGTGGAGGCCAACTTTAGAGCCCGGGAGACCCTGCTTCTCAGAGAAATTGAGCTGGACCTGGAAATTAACAAATCCAAGACAACCCCACAGAAATTAGGTGAATCAGATTGGCACACAGACCTAAATCTCACCTTTCACCGACACTCACTCTATTCCCTGTGGGACAAAGCTCCTACCGCTAGATGGCCTTCCTGGATCCGTTTGTAAAAATTCACATAATCCCCTAGCCACCCTTCTCTCCCCACTGTGTGGAGAGTTTTGTCAGAGTCTGACCATATATGCCAAATCCAGGGACAGCTTCTCATGATCCTGGACACACCTGCACCTTTCCATTCCTAAATGCCACCCCCAGTGCAGGGCTCTTGATGAGGTCATTTCCTGACTGTTTTTCAGCAAACCCTGATATATCCCTAACAAGAAAGCAAAGGTTTTCACCTTGTTTTTGAAGCATATATCACTGTGTATCCTGGAGCTGTCAGCCACTATCTCCCCATGAGGATGCACCGTGTAGACCAGCAGTCTGGCACTGGGGGCAAGCTTCTCAGTGACAGTCAGTGTGATGGAGAATGTACCTCTGGAAGCTGTGGAAGGAACATGGACCAGGGAAGGACAAGCCAGCAAAAGAGATTAGACAAACCTCAGCTTTGGTGGAAGGACCGCATATTTATTCATAGCATATTAGCACCTTAAAAACCCGGGGAATTGGATATTGGAAGATTCATGTCTCACTGGCTGAGGAACAGCTCCCATGAGCAAGACAAAAGACACGAAAGGGAGTATGCTGAGACCAGAGTGCTTTGCAGAGAGAGGTCTAAGCTGGGAAGAAGTTCAACATGGAAATCTGTGCAGGATTGTTGCAAGGAGAGGACAACGTTGCCTTTGGGTCTGAAAACTAGAAACTCCTACCTAAACCAGAGGAAATAGAGCAATATTCTGAGTTAAAAGAGAGTTCTCTTAACACTAAGAAATAGGGAATTCTTCTCTACATGGATAAAAACCACAAGCACGTGGACAGGGAATTAAGCTTAAGACCAAAGATGGTAAATATGAAACAAGTCCTATATGTGGAGAGAGGCTTACTTAAGCTACCTTGTGAAGTCTGCAAATAGACCAGGTTCTGCAGGAAAAGTTATTTTCAACAACAAAATAATGAGAGGATCACTGTCATTTGTGGGTATTTGGAGACTTCTGACAGAGAAATGAATTTCAAGAGCTGACTGCTAAATCTCCCTGTCAAATGGGTCACATATTATTCCAAACTTGGAAAAGTGTTATTATTCTAACTGGTGAAGACTAGGATGTCACACAATAACTGTGAGACCATAAATACTCCTTGGCATTATAAAATAATGCAATAAAACAGATGAAGGTTGCATTCCATGTGTTTGATCACAACAAAATATCTCTCTATTAACAAGATAAAATTGATTATAATATAGGGGGTTGGCTAGATTCTGCAGCAAAAGAAAATGATCCTGTGAGTAGTAACAGGTCATGGGAATTAGGAACTAGTACCTGATTTAGCCACAGTTCTCTGTTTTCGTCACTTCTTGCAAAACTTACTATGCTCTGGTGCTCAGAATGATGCTCTGAAGTACAAGTAGTAATATGGTCTGGAACTTACCACCAGAAATGCTGACTTGCTTCTGGCCACTGAGAGTAATTTTTCCTTGTGTCATCACCTGGGCATAGAAAAATCTCATGAAAGTGGGTCAAAAGCACCTTCTCCCTCCCACCATGAAATCATTGATTTTGAGTATTGTTCTGAGAAGCCTCGAAGGCCGTCAGGTTGAGCCATGATCTGTAACCACTGTCTGATTGTGAGATTTCTGCCTTATAGTGTGTCCATGAGAAGGTGAACCAAAGATGTTTTAGGAGTAACAGCACTTACTACATAGTAGAAGTTTGTGTGTGTGGCATTGCTGTAGCCCTCTCTGCTCAGGACATAGTGAACATTGATCGTTCTCTGCTGGCCGCAGCTGAGCTCCTCTGTCACTGGCTCAATTTTCAGAAAGCTGTTGGTGCGTGAGTAGAAACGCCGGACAAGGAATGAGGCTTTGGGCTCGTTATCAATCCCCCAGGTAAAGTCTGCACATTCTTCTGGTGCCTGTTTGACCTATGAAACAGAAAACCATATATGGGAAACAAACAGAGTGGAAAAAAAGAAAATGCGAGGCAGGTGAGAGGCAAAGGCGTCTTTCCTGTAAAATATTCTGTTACCTAACTGATTATGTGAGGCTGTTTAAGCCACAAGAAAGAACTGGTGTGAAAAATTTATGCTTCACCAATGCAGAGTGAGCGACCTTCTGGATACCTTAAAGTGTCCAGCTGCCTGTGGCACTTTGCAGTAGCGGGTTTATTCCAGTTTCTTTCAGGCTTGGGACCAGTTGCATTAACTGCTGGGACTTACTGTGAATTAGAATGGCATTGTTCTGAAGCATACACTTTTTCTCAGCTCTTCCCATCCCACCAGAACAAAGGCATAACAGTACAAGAAGACCACGTGATGGTAACAGACATGAGTTTGTGCCAGCAGAAACGCAGGGAAGCAGGCAGCAGCAGTGAGAGATGCTGGCATGCACCAAGGCTAGATGGGGAAGGCAGTGCCGTCTCTCCGGAAGGTTGTCTAACACACAGAATAAAGAGAAGGAAGATGAATGCAGAAAGAGCTTCTGAGAGGAGGGAAAAGCAGAGAGGGACTGAAGATCACTACAACCCAAAACCACAGCTGGGGTGCAGTGTGCCTCTTCTCAGGTACTGCTGTTTTCTCATATGAGTTTCACAGTTTGCAGGTATTCCTTCTAAACCCTCTCTCCTGTGAGGTATTTATTCATTAATTATACTGTAGCCTGTGTTTACTTACTGTCAGCTTGAAACTGGGATCAAAGAAGTTGGATGTGTCCATAGAAAAGGCAACGGTGCCATTTTTGTCGGTGGTATATCTGGCCAGATGATCTCCATTGAGCTCCAGCAGGACAGTGCTGTTGGCAACAGGCTCACCATCCACATTTGTCACAGCGATCTGAACACAATGAGTACCCAAAGAATTCAGAAAAAAACAACAACAGCAAAAAAAGAAAAGCTGTGTTTACCAGAGGATGCTCACTTAAACACTAAGGACAATCGCCGGGAGTAGAAATCCGGAGCAAAAAGTATTGAAGGGGCAAATGTTCCTCAATATTTTGAGGGAGCAGGAGTTCTGTGACAGGAAAATTCCCATTAGTGGGAAATTCCCATGAGTGCAGATTAAACTATGTGTCACAAAGGGAGGAGGACTATTCATTGAAGAACATTAACACACCTAAAGCAACCAGATGACTTCACGGCCACAGGCAACCTGTGGAGCGCAATGGCACCTTTCAGCTCCTACGCATCTGTGCACACTCACTGTCTCCACTGCATGTCAGGATGATGCTGTACAGGTCATCATCCTTTCTGTGCCTGGGTTTATCCAGCATATGTAGGTTGCTAAGAAGCGGGAATGTGCTCCAACCTCTATACTGCTTTAAGTAAACATCCCTGGGACTATGTGATGCAGCACAGGGTGAATTCTACCTTTATTTTAGGCACGATAGTTCCTGAAGTATTTTCTTGAAGACTCCTCTTCCTCAGTCATATGACCTTCTACTTATTCCCTTCTTAGACATTCTCTGACTAGACCAGAAAAGAGACCCTGACACTCCAGGTGTAATATAATTTTCTTTTTTTCTCTAGGAGTATCAGGAGAGCTGTGCAGTCACTGTTATGCAGCATTATCATGGGAAGCTGACAGCACAGTCAGGGGACAACCATAAATGGGGCAAGGCGAAGATCATCATGCTGAACCTCAAGGAGTTTGGGTCTAAATGTATCCTCTCATGTACCTACCTCCCCCTGGTAAGCAATTCCCCTCTTGTAATAGGAATCCATTTTTCTGAACATCACTCGGTCGTTTCCTTGGTTGACTGAAACATAGTCATAGGCCTTCATCTGGATACCTGTGAGACACACCCGGCACAAAAGAGAAGAAACAGAAATCAGACGTGGGCAGAAAGCTGTTCTTTTTGATAAGTTGTATGGAGTGGTGATGCTCTGGAGGGAGAGCTACACAATGCAAATCATGTTTGCTGCTTGTTTGCCACACAGATGGTGGAAGTTCCATGAATTAACTTAACCAGCTACTCCCAACCTCCACTTGGTGTTACCTGTCCCATTTTCAGTGACGATGCTTTCTATGTTGAGGCTGGCATACATCCTGGCATAGCTGCGGTAAAGCTGGATTTTTTTGATGGAGATGACAGTGTTGAGGCAGCCATCCTTTCCCAGCTGAAAAAGCAGCACAAAGGGGAAAGCCCATTTGTCTCAAGATTTGGAAAATTGCTACTAAGCCTATATTAGTGTGTATCTGAAGAGCTCCCTACCTACGTTACATTTCTCACTCCCCAGCTCCTGTCACAGATGACTGTTTCAATACCACTTAACTCTAGCACATGGAAACTTCTCTCCTTATCCCCTCTAGTCTTCTCTACGCTCATGCTCCTTCTAAACCCATCTTACATGATGCCTGTGCTTTGTGACCACAGCACACTGAGTCTGAGCTAGTGAACAAATTAATCATTCATTTAACATTATCTGTCCTCAAAGACTCCCAGTAGAGGTCTGCTGATCAGATTTGGTAAGAACAAAATGCCCCAGTGTTTTAGAAATGATTACAAATTTACAGTATCGTAGGCTTCGCTGCTTCCTACTGATTCTTTCTGAGGGAAAAATCAAAGTCTTTTAGTGAGGTCGTTGGTAAAAGCTACATTCATGGTCTTTCAGCAGTGCCTGTGAGATAGTGAGAAAAACAACACCACTGAGATTGTCTCTCTGGTGTCCCCTTGGAAATTAATGGGGTCACCAAATACTGTGCTACATGTAAAGCTGACGGGGAGGAACAGACTTGTTATATATCATACCAGTCCAGTGACAGCTTCACAGGCTTTTTTCCGGTTTTGTTCACACAGTGGACTGTAAAAGCTCTGCCGACACACATTGATTCGGGCATTCCCTTGTACTGGCTGGCCATAAGTGTACCTAGGAGAGGAAGAGACCCAAGAATTCAATCATGTGGATTAAACATGAAACCTGCAAAAGCTGCAGAGCAATGCAGACTCTAAATCACTCTGGAGTGCCCAGAGAACAGACAGAAGAGCAGTTGAGAATTACAATCAGCTAGCCCTAGCAGAATACCCTTCTACTATTTTTAGGCTGTTTCTGCCATCTTGTTAAAAACTCCCGGTTTATCACTGCCTTGGTGCAGTCATTCTTCAAGGTCTGAAGCTGGAAAGTGGTGCTGGACTCAGGACATCATTCCCTGCTGCTTTTTCTCGTTAGTACCTTACACAGAGCAGAACATATTGCAGAAGGACCCTATTCAGCTTTTAGCTCCTGGCACCCTGCACTTCGGCAGTGTCACAGCCAGCAATTTTAATGATAGACTCTCCTTTTCGGTAATAATAAAACACAGCAGCTAGCAAGTATGAAGTGCTTGATTTGGACACACACAAACACTCCCAGTTTTAATTCTGCTGTGTAGCAGGAGAAGAGTTATCCTATTTTATATCATGAAAGTCATAGCTAAAGGAATTGCTCTAAGCCACATTCTGAACCAGCAGCAGGATCTCTGCTTCCCAGCACAGCACACCATCCAACACCTATCCCATCTGTTGTGCACAATTGTGTTGTCTTCTGATACTTACGAAGCACAAACATTCACCCTGACTTCTTCATCAAAAAAAGAAATCGTCTTCGGCCCAGTGGTTGTCACTTCAAATTTTGGCAGCACTGAGAACGTAATGTGAATATGACTAATCAGCAATTGCATGCCATACACAGGTGTGCGTGTGAGACAGTAAAAAAACAGTTGGCAAAGACATTTTCACCAACAAGAGAGAAGTAAGGGATCAAAGAAGAATCTAACTAGGAACTGTCCGTAGTATATTACGATAGGAAAAATAACCTTCAGTGGTAAGATGAGTAACTTCTTTAAAATTAAATTGCAGTCATGCTAATAAGTATAACAGTCACAGCAAAACCCATGATAAATCACTTTAATCTCTTTTCTTAAAGAAAAATGAGTAATGCCAATGTCTCAAACTAGTTAAGCCTTGGAGAACAAAAGTTGTTGTGCAATCCAGTAGCAGTGAAGGAGAAAGGCTACAGATTAAGTGAAATAATAAAATCAAATAGATCACTGACACTGCCTCTTTTCAACATATCTTTTATCCCAGGTCACCAAAAATCATGGCAACATAGCTGGGAAAGGCCTGTTTCTCATGCAGCAATCCACCCAGCTCTCTCCATGTCTTTCTTTTCCACGCATGAAGTGGAGAATTCAAAGGTCTTAAACTCTGCACTAGTAGCTCTCACCTGACTTAGGCTGAGCCTCACTGCTAGCACAGGGTGGTTTATGAGCCTTTGCTAGCACAGGGTGGTTTACGAGCCTTTGCTTACCGTATTCTTCCACTCTGAAGGACTGGTACTCTTTTTCACCTGACTTTGTCTCCACAATGATTTGGTAGGACCCCAGAATAGGCTCTGGGATTAGTGGGAAGGAGAGCTGGGCGATTCCGTGCTTGGATGTTACCTCCAGCCACTGGAAGATTTTGTTTTGCTCAGGATCCTGGAGAATAGAAGAAGGAGATGTAGCAAAACCTTTACCACCCTGTTTCTTGCTTTCTTTGAAGTGCTCTCTCCTGACATATTGGCTAAATGCATCACAGGCTGAGAGTGCTTTGGGGCTGATGACGTGCTCTGACTTTCCATCTCTAGTTGTGGATTAAGCAAACCTAAGTTTATGTTTAACTGGGAATGAGCTACACTGACAGATGGCCTCAGATCATTCAGAAACAATTCCTGATTGGGACACAGGTTGCGTATCTGTTACTCTTACAGCATAAATCTTTCTGACTCAACTGCCTCTGTAAAACAGGAATATTATGCTGGCCTCTCTCAGAAAGTGCTTGGAGACGTAGTGATGTGAAATGTGGTACAAGATAATTCATTGTTAGCCTGTGTCCCCATGAGAACATGGCATTTCAGAAAGTCACTACTCTTATGCCTTATGTATGAGAATGAGGCTATTTCACCAGTTATTTACTGTAGTCCTCCCAAAGTAAGACTGGACAGAACACTGCTGTTTGAACTCTAATGAACCCCAGCAACCCCACCCTGTTTCTGACTATCAGCTGCAGTTCTGCCGATTTCTTCTCCTCTACTGCTTGATAGTGGATATTGCCCCTGTTCAACCTCAAACCCATTGGCTTTAAATGGTGTGCTCTGGATGAGTCTCCCTCAGCTGTTGACTCTATGGGGAATGATGAAGCATAGTCTTTACAAAGGAACTAGTGCTTTAATATCATGTTGTATCTCTTACCTCAATGATGATTCTGGGATACTGGAGGAGGAGAAAAGGCAGAAAAAGAAAAATTATCAAAACATTAATTAATTGACCGTGGAGGTTGATAAATACTAGAACATAAGGAAATCTGTGAACAGCTTCTTCTGGATAGAGAAGACTGGGCCAAAGAAACAATTTGAAACTCACGTCTGTAATTAAAGAGATAATCTTAAGAGGATAACCTGTTTGTGAATGTATCTTTACTGCAAAACCATCCAGTCTTTTTCTACTTATCTGGGACAGGAAAAGTGACTACCAACCTGTGTGCTGTGAGAGATTTCCAGAAGTGTTTTCAGAGCTTTTCCTTTCTATTAAGGCAGGGAAAGCAAGGAGTATGAAGCTAAGGACTAACAGCAGTTCTCAAACAATATCAGGAGGCCTATCCCAGGCCATTCTTCTTCTTATTCAATATAATATCTCTCTAAGTGAGAGAATCTCAGTGAAGAGGCACCTCAAGAGGGTATTGAAAAGTTTTGACTATCTCTCACCGTCTCCTGAACAGGTCTGAACTGGGTGTCCAAAGTGACCACACGGAACATCACTGAAAAAGACACAGGACAAAAAAGGATTACAGAATCATCAAGGTTGGAAGAGACCTCCAGGACTGTCTAGCATAACCATCAATCTGGCACCTCTGTAATCACCCCCAAACCTTAGCCCCAAGCATCACATGTGGATGCCTCTAGTGTTTATTTTATTAGCAGTGATAAATAATTTTTGGTACACAGCTTTGCCCAGGCTATTTGGGAAAACTAAAGAGTGCCCAGAGAACATGAAAGGAATTGATTATCTTAGCCAGTGAAAAAAGGAAACCAAAATCAGCTGAAATATCTCTAATCATGACCCACTAAGACTAAAGCAACCTCTGTAGTAAATGCAGTTTACTGCCTTCAATCCTTCTTGAAGGACTCCATTCTTCAGAGCATTTTAAAAAAACCCCCTCTTTATACAAACCAGTTCAATGAAAATTCATAGAGAAGGAAGAATTTGTCTTTCTTCTAAGTGTAAACTCTGTGCAGCATTGAAATACAATTACGCTAAAGAGATAGCTAACTCCACCACAGCTAGTACTGTCATTTAAATATTGTGATGGAATCAGCACTTTGAAATAGATCAGCAGTTAAGGAGAAGGAGTTGTTGACAGGAAGCAAGGTGCTTGCATCATTTTTATATAAATTTTAATAGCTCCAAATGTAACCTGTTATTTTCTGTATTTTTAAGGATGCTTTTTATGTGACTGTCCTCAAGTAAACCTGACAGAACAGGATCCTGTAAATGCAATTAACCCAGTACAAACACATGAGCTCTACTACTTCGTTGCAATTATGTGAATTGGTTCTATTTTTCACCAACTTTGATGATCCCAAACTCACTTTTTTTTTTCCACAAGAGTAAGTTTCTGTCATCCTAGACCCTTGCACTCAATTTCTCACTTCTCTAGCTGACTAAAACTCATCATCCACCTGTTTGTCCTGCTTTGTAGAGGGGTTTGTCCGTCTGGACGAAGACAGCACCATCCACATTCTGAATTGCCACTGATCTTCTCTCAGCTAAGTCGACTGTGGCGCCTTTGGCAGAGAAGGAAATGAATGCCACAGGGTCAGAAGCAGCAGGAGGAACCTGGAGAGGAACAAAACCCAGAGGAAAAGTGGTAAATGAGACATGTTGAGGTTCCCTGATGCCCAGGGTTTTTGAGAAAGGTACTGTCAGTTGAGTCATAAATAGCTTATGCAAAGTCATGAGAAACCCCACCTTTGTCAGTGAGTTAATTTCTGGGAATTTCTGCTGTGGAAGTCCCATGATCTCTCACCAGGCAATAAGATTTGAAGCTGTGCTCTGTCCTATGCATTACCCTGCTTACTTGCAAGTTGCCACAACCATATACCCTTAATTCTGAAGTGTTTTCTCCTGCTATATTCTGGAAGGCCTCACCTCGGGACTCTGTCTTGTCTGTACAGGTCTTGCAGAGTCACAGAGAAGGGAATAAGCGTGACCCATCTGGGTTCTCTTGCTTGATACTTAAACAGTCTCCTAAGGAGCATGCAACTGTGATGACAATCTAAAGCTTTTTTTTATTCACTCTGTGAATGGAGAGGGAAAGTCTTTCTCTAGATCCCTTCGACCACCCATATGTCTTTTTTTCCTATTTTGTCAGCCTTTCCAACAGCTTATCTTATTTTAAACACTTTGTCCTCTTTCCCTCACTGACAAGGGGAGTTGCAATCAGAACTATTTACAGCTACTACACCCTCTTCAGTAGTCTTGAAAGAGAAAATACCTTGAACTCGCTGCACTTGAAGAAGTCAGTCACTATCACGGGTTCGTCAAAGAGAGTCTTTTGGACACTGCCATATTCCAGGAAAACGCTCATGGACAGAGGCTCGCTGAGGCTGTGTAACTGCACACAGGCAGTCTGGGGAGCGTTGCTCCGCACAACCGACGGGACCAGGAGCACATACTGGCTGTAAGGGGGCAAGAGCAGATCACAAAGTTCAGTCATGCAGCAATGTCAGACAAACAGGAGAGGAAAATACCATGGAAGTGCCATGGGAGTGAAGGAAGACATGATCCAAAGTTTGCTCAAACCAGTGGAAGGATTTCAGTTTCTTTCAATGAATTTAAAGTAATATGCTAAGACAGTACAAATGTTGACATTTCAATCCCTCACAGTTCTTTCTGAGATGAAATACTGGCTTCATTCTATGCAGTGTCTTATCCAGCATGATACTGCACCTCTCCACTCCAGGTATTTACACAGCTCCAATTAATGAAGTGGCTAAAGCATAGTTGCATTTGTCCTCCCGTGACCTAGGTGTGCACTTAAACCTCTGCAGCCTCCCATAGGGAGAAGCAATATTCAGCTTCTTCTTGGGATCAATGACAAAAATACTAGTTAAGGGTTGCAACAGTTTTTAAATTTCTTTTTCTCTGGGTATCTCTCATATAAGAACTGATATAAGTTAATTCACTTAATGCACAAGAAAGGATCTTGCTTTTCCATTTTGCAGAAAATTCCAGAGAACGCTCAATCTAATCTGCATGCTCAATTCTGTTTCCATGCCTCTGCTTCCATGCTTCTCCCTATGTGGTTTCCTTTGTTTCTTTCTTCCATTGAACTTTTTTATTGATACTTTGGCTCTCTGTAATTAAGGCAGCCTTTCTCCCCCAGTCTTCCTCTGAAAAACTTTGTTTCATATTTGCTATGTTTGTCTAAAATTCTGTTGCTGTTCACCAATTTGCTACCCAAACTAGTCTTTCCAAATAGTGCATGACAGAATTCATGAGTTAATTTTGTAGCACAACATGAATCACACAATCCTTTCTTTCTAATCTGATCCTTTCCCTTTTTTTCTCCCACAGCTTTGCCAGCTCATATTGCTTTTATTTTCACTTGCCCAGTTCAGGCTGCATGAAGTTCAAAGACCAAAATTAAAAGTATTAAAATTAACAGTGTATTGGAGGAAGCTTACCTGTCTTCCACAGTGTTTTTCTTTAGAATTTCTGAGAAGGGGGTTTAAGATCTAATGTTGGCGTATTTTTGAAAGCTGTGGCTGAAATCTTCTGTTTCTATAAAGCCATGGACACTGACAGTGCTAATATGAATACTAATTGTAGTGGGTTTGCCATTCAGCATGATCCCTAGTCCTAGCCACTATCTGACGTCTACCACCTCCTCACACACCGTGCTCCCTCTGTGCTGCTGATGCATAACGATCCTAATTAGCGTTACTTGTTAGTCTAGTCCTGTGTCTCCTTCCCACTTTACCCATGCACATCCCACTTCAGCTACTCAAGTTCCAGGTTTCTGTCATTTACACTAAATTTCACAGCAGTTTTATGATGGAGAGCACCATTCCAAACCATCCTTCAACATCATCTACCTCCAAGTTGACACATTTAAATATCTAGGTCTCAAATATCCCATTTATTATATAGCAGTGTCCCAGAAAAAATAAGCTGGTGGGAAATACAATAAAATATGTTATCATAAAGACACAGAATGTGTGACCACTTACGTTTCAGAAGACACTATGGGAAACCAGTTCAAGGACAGAATACCGAGAAGAATACTTGACCACATGTCTGTGCGTGAAGAAACAGAGAGACTGATCTCAATCTGACAGCCTGTCCCTGGTTTTAAATTGGCCTGAATTGGTGCTCCTCCTCCACGGCTTCATCACACTCTAACAAAAGATATCTACATAAAATTTGCATACATTCAATTTCCTCTCTACTGTCTGTTCTCACAATCCTTGAACTCCCAAACAACAGCTTTGGAAAGCTCTCATATTTCACATAGCTCTGTGAGGTATTGCAAGACAAACCGGTTCCTGCCTGTATGATTGTTTCATTGAAGCTTACCTCTTTGATTATCGTGTCATTGGCTGAAGATTACCTAATGTTTCAACTTGTTTGTAAGGAAATACTGCTGAAGTATTTCCTTATTCTGCAAAGGTGTCCTTTAGACACATGTCACACAGCACAAATAACCACAACATGGTACTATTGCATGTCTGCATGGCAGCCAGGATGGGTAAAAATACAGCATCAATACAAATACAGCTATAGCTGCATTCAGAATGGCACAAAAGGAAATTCCTAATGGTAATCTGGATTTCTTACTGCAGACACTGATATTCAGCAAGGAATGATGTTGGCTAGCAGTCTATCATTTTTTGCCAGTGGTCAGGACAAGTATAACGCTAGGAAAAGGAATCTGATAGCATTACTCCATTTGTTCACTCATCTGTCTGTCAGTCTGCTTTTTCTACCTCATCCCTGCTGTCCCTATTAAATGACTTGTGAATCCATCAGTGAATTTTAGCAAATCTGAGAAGAAGTTTCAGAATAATTAAGATATAGAGTCACAAAATAATTTAGATAGAAAGGAACTTCCTGACGTTATGTGGTTGAATCTCTCATTTTAAGCAGGGCTAGCTTCAAAGAAATAATGTTTTGAGTATCTGGAGGAATGGAGAGTCCACATCATCTCTGAACATCTCCTCCCATGCTTAACCATCCATGCTGTGAACAGTTCTTTTCCTTAAATCAGAATTTCCCATATTATAACCTGTGTCCATTTTCTCTTGCCCTTTAACTGTGCACCTCCAGGATGAATCTGTCTCTTTCTTCTCTATAATCCCACTTTACATTGTGGAAGACTAAAATTACATCCCCACATAGCCTTTTTTTCTCCAGGCTGAATTAAGTAAGACAGTTTCCTTCTGTAGGTTTGTCCCAGTCCCTGATCATCCCAGTGACCTTCCACTGGACTCCCTTCAGTCTGTCAAAGCCTTTCTTGTACTGGATGCAGAACTTCATTGTGGTCTCACAACCACTGAATGGAAGGGAAGAATCAGTTTCCTTGATGTGTTGCCTAAACTCTTGGCAATACTACCAAGCAGACAGAATAATCTATAGTAACTGGGGACTGGATTCACACTCTTACATAGGAAATGGAAAAAAGAGCCAATCTGAAACAAAACAAGGTAGCCAAACAACAACAGTTTGTAACTGCAACCCCAGAGAAGTAACTGGCAATTTCCTTTCCAATTTGTCTTCTCAACAAATGATGAATGGGAAGAGGAAGTTGAGTATATTCCAGGAGTAATTAGGAACATGAAAAAGAGCTGGGGGCACTGAAAAAGGTGTTGAGCAATGCAGAGAGGGCCTGAAGTTATTCAGTGGTAAAGGGTATGAGGAGGAAATGGGAACTACTATAGTAATGTGATGTGGAAATTGCTGTACGGCTGTTAAAAGCCAGAGTCTATCAATTTCAGCTTTCATGACAAAACACGTTATTTCAGCCCTGTAGCTAATGATTCACCCATACTGGGGTTATTCTTTCCATCAGCATAGCTGATGTTTAAACTACGTATACCTAACCAGCTTACTTACTCATCTTTTCTAAAACCTTTCTGATGACCAAGTTGGGACACAAAGAAAATTTCCCTGGATGCTGCTGGCATTATGGCAGCTACTATTCCCACTGCATTACTAGTGAGAAATATTACACAAAGCTTCCCAGAATGACGTGACCTTACAGTGACAATGCTGAGTGGCAGGTGTGTGGTGTGCAAACAAGGCAGTCACATCATGAAGGAAACTGCCTGCATTAGCTGAAATGAGGTCAGAAGACAGTTAAAAGTATGTCATAGATATTTGCAGCTTCAAAGCGCCTCAGACCCCATCTCTTACTCTGAACAGGTACTAAGTAACAGGCAAAAAGAATTAAGGAGGGAGGAGGAAATAGCAAACAACCCCAGGGTCCTGGTGTAAATTGCTCCAGAAACTCACCTTTATTTAAGTGCAGTGTGCCTTCAGTAGGAAGGTAAGAGGGCTTTCTTGTTAACAACCAGACATCGAAAAGAAAAAAATGAAGTGTTTGAAAAGCTGAAACCCTAGAAGACACTGTGCTTGGAACAATTGAAAAGCACATGTTCCTCTGGAAACGAGCAACTGAATTCATTACTTTACTGAAATTACTGATTCCAGAGGACGCCCTTGTATTGTAGCAATGTTGTGATAAGAACACATCAGTACCAATACAGGCATAATTCTCATGATCCCAGAGCAAGGAGGAAACTATTCTAGGTGTCTTTGGCAGGAGGGGAAAAAGAAGAAATTTTCAGTTGTATGATTAAGAAACTAGAAGCCAGAGAGGATAGATTTAGAAGCACAAAGATCAGGATTTAACATGGAGAGATAATCAACCTCACACTATGCAACAGTTACAAGAAAGACACATATAAAGTTCCTTGATGCTGGAAATCTTAAACCAGTCTGTGGACATGCTTTGTACCAGCATAAGAAAAGATGTAATTGGATATCACAATTTGGCTAGAAATTTGATGAAATGAGGAGCAGTGTCAACTTCAAGACCAAAGCAATGCAAATACAGATGTATGCTTGGTTTTCAAAGTAGAATTGTGTCACATGCCTTTTGGACAACAGATAATCAACATCTTCAACTCACTCCGTCCAGACTTCAAAAAGTTACTGCATTAGCTCTCTGTTATTAAGGAATTTTATATACACATACTTTTCTCCCCTTCCATTCTTTCTCTGGATGAGTCAAAGTGCTGACTGGAGTTGCATTGAAAATGTGTTTTTCACAAGTTAATTTTCTTTTGAATAAGGCTGAATCTGCCAACCCATTTTATCAGACTAGATGCCTGCCTTCTTCTTCTCTTTCCTATTGGGCACACATACAGACCAGGGCAATGTGAAGTTTTTCAGCCAAAGCTGAACCCACTCACTTTCTGTATTTCAGTGTCTAGCATGTACACCGCACTAACAACAGAGCATTCTGTGAGGCTGTGACTAGTCACATCCAATACCCCAATTAGCTTCTGCAGATCATGTCAAATATCCCTACACTGTCCCAAAATGTCCAGCATATCTGTATGTGCAGAATCTAGGCATGAGATAGAGTCACAAATTAGAAAATAAACCTGTTGAAGAATATCCATCTGGCATGCAGAAAGCTGCGTAGTCTGAATGTGGAGCTGAGACATTAAAATTCTTGGTCAATATGGATCTAAGACATGCCTGTTTTCCTTTTTGTCAGAGAAGCAGCACGAAGTTCAGTAGAAATATGATCAGCTTTTAGCAGTGGAGCTTTGGATTTTCCAGAAGAGTGAGTAATACATAATTACTTGTTTCTGCTCTATGGCTTCACTTTATGTTTGCATAACACTGCATAGCAAGGACTGCAAGTACTTTCTAAGTCATTACTTCACCTGAAATGACTTACAGACAATCCACCACACCCAACACACTCCAGTCCCTATTTTATTGACTGATTTCTTTACCTGAAGGAGGTGGATATGGGATCAGAGCCCCAACTTCCATTTGACTTGGGCAAACACTCTCACAACAGTCCCAGGCTGTTTATTAGCCTGTGATTTTCTCAGGAAATTATAATCTGATATATGCTTTCCCACAACACATTTATCAAATGCAGTGTGATGAAACAGCTTGTTTTAAAAAGCCAACATATCTCTGAATAGTGCTGTGCATGTCTTAAACTTTACATACCTTGGATAAATTTGCCCACACAGCCTTCTATTTTTCCAAGACATATCCTTTTCCTGAAAGCTTTTAGGTTTGCAAGTGAAAGTGTTTCTCAGAATGTTTGCTGGCAAGAGGCCATAGTGTGGTTGGTAGAGTATTCTGTATCATTTCATGTTGAATGGATTAAACATTTTTCTGATATTGCTCATTTTCTGTGGGAATAAATATCAGGTAATGATAAACATTGTAACACTGTTCTATTGAGAAGAACAAACCATAAGCTGTTCAGTACCTGAAAGGTCTTTGTGTTGAAAGCTTAGCATTAATTTATTAACAGTCTATCTGTAACAATCTTTATTGAATATCTTTTAGTTCTGCTTCTGAAAAATTAACTATTACAGCCTCATATGTCACAAAACACTTGAAATACCAACCATTTTTCTTTATCTCTGAAGTAATTTAATGCATAGAGACATACTTGACAAATGCTCGCTGGGTCAAATGATGAAAATAGGAGGGTGTAAACATAGCAAGGCAGACTAAGAAAAAGAACATTTAAAAAAGAGCAGCAAAGACAATCAAAACCAGTCATCAGTCTTTCTTCAGAAACAACAGAAATAGGAAGCCTGCTAGGGAATCTGCAGGGCCACGTAATGAGAAGAATAGATGAAATCAAGCAGAGTGCAGAAACAGTGCAAACAATCAATATTGTTACGTATTGGTTTAGTTAATCTAATTATTATTAAACATTACTGTATTTAAATGAAGAACTTGGTATAAAAAATTCATTTATCATAAAACAAAATACCCCATAATCTATGAAGAGGGCAATTTTTATGTAGTAATTATATTGCTGACATTCTGAATTAGCTCAAAATCTTGAAAAGAAATGACATATTGATGAAACTCTTAAGATTTGGTTGTTACAGACCTTTGCCATAAGAAACCAGGAATATGTGTTTCATTTGATCACAAAGGACAAAAATATATGACAGTGAGCCTTTTAAAGAGTAAAAAGAATTTTTAGTTCAGTATAAAGTCTTTCCTGTCTTCACTTATTCAACCCTTCACTTCAACCCTTATTCATATTGTTCTGCTCTTTAGGTCGACATGGGCAGACTCACCGGGCTCTACAGCACTCAGACAGTAACGGAGTTAAAATAAAGAAACCTATTTGAGAGGTGCCCTTTTGAAATGTTTTCATTTCAAATTTTGGATTCTGATGCAAAGAAAATGAATCAGTTCATGCCAGATTCAGGTTCTGAATGACCTCCCACTCCTTGTGGTTAAAGGACCTCATCTGGGTTTTACATCTTTTTGTTTTTTAAAGAGAGCAATGCACGAGCTCCCACACTAGTCCACTCAAAGCCCTCCCATTTCATGGAATCCTCTGGTTTTACCCTTTCAGAAACATCCAAACTATACGAGTCAAAGCAAGAGTTTGCAGTCTTAGAAAACTGAGATGGATACCCCAAAAACATTGCTGGTTTTACTTCTCTGAGTCGACCCAGTTCTGGCCCCTCAGTTCAGGAAGGACATTGAGGTGCTGAAGCATGCCCAGAGAAGGGCAATGGAGCTGGCGAAGAGTCTACAGGGTCAGTCCTATGGGGAGTGGCTGAGAGAGCTGAGGTCGTTTAGCCTGGAGCAAAGGGAGACCTCCTCACTCTCTACAGCTGCCTGAGAGAAGGCTGTAGCCGGGTGGGGATCGATCTCTTCTCCCAGGCAACCAGCGATGGGATGAGAGGAAACGGCCCCAGGTTGTGTCAGGGGAAATTCAGGCTGGACATCAAGAGGAATTTCTTCATGGAAAGGATTTCTAAACATTGGAATTTACTGTCCAGGGAAGTGGTGGAGTCACCATCCCTGGAGGTATTGCAGAAATGACTTGACGCAGCATGCTATGCCATGATCTAGTTGAGAAGGTAGTGACCAGTCAGATGTTGGACTTGATGATCTCAGAAGTGTTTTCCAGCCTTACTATTCCTATGATCCTTGCCAGTAGACATTTCACAAGATCTGCTCAGGCTGAGGCTGTAGTTGGTCCATGAGCCAGGAAAGATCTGCTCACTCTAGAGCATCAGCTAGAATTGAGGCAGGGCAAGAACCCATGGGCAACTCTTCCCCAGCTGCAAGGTCCAAAGAAACAAAAAGACAAGGGGACTGCCCCATGAGGGTAACCAAGCATCTTGATCATGAAACTTCAAAGTATAAACACTACAAAGGCCAGATCATTTCATGGATAACCTGAGAACTAGTTAACATGGTCTTATGTGATGCCAATTGTTCAGGAGAATTGGTAGTTCGAAGACAGAAGAGATCTTGTATAAAGTGAGGTGATCCCTCCCTGTATGTTAAGACCTCATTTTTCCAGTCTTTTGAACAATGGATAAGTAATGGCTCTAAGACAGTCCTCGCAACTCCAACATTTCCATTTAATACAAAGCATTTTTCAGGGATGTTATTTTATCTAACAAAAACTTCCAGCTTTCTTTTGGTGATGTGAAACAGCTGCCACATGCAGTTTCAAGTCACATGCACCTGTTGTGCTGTCTGCTGTAATTCTGCAATGGACAGCACTCAACTGAACTGATCTGTAGGCAACAGAATGCTGAAGAAGGCTTTTAAGAGTGACTCTTCAGGCAAGCACCAATAAGTCTCTTGTATTCTTCCTCATTTTTCTGAAGAGGCAGTTATTCTTCCAGTGGCCAGGGACCAAAGACTCTGCAGATCAAATCACTTTGTGTGCCCATTTCAGTTTTTCCAACCAGTAAGATCACGCTGCAGGTCATTTCCTTAATGACCTTGCATTTTCTATGGGAATCACTTTTGGTAGTACAAAGCCCCGACAGCTGTTGCTGGCATTTGGGATCGTGGGTGTGATCTGTGTGTTTGTGTAGAGCTGTGTGGTGGCCATGCATTTATGTGTATCTGTGGTGTGTCCGTGCATGTGTTTATTAGGAATAACAACCTCAGCCTCACTACTGGTTGCATCAGGAATTTCACCTCTGTTGGCTGGCAAATTCTGCCCTCCATAATAATCTTCTGCACTGTGTCCTTTAAAAGACACATTTAAGGACTCAAGCACAAGAAGAGGGCTCTATCTGATTAGAGAAGACATTTCAGTAGAAGGGATGTTGAAGACATGAACAGAGTTTGAAAACCTGTTACGTTATTTGCAGAGTACTGCTGTGTAAACTCGTTATTCCGGCCTTTTCCTAAGAGGAAAAGAAAATGAGCAGAAGCACCAGTGTCCCAGTCTCTCTCTATTCACTGGTGTAAATCTTAGAAATTTTTAAGCAGTCCTAGCTGCCGAGTTCCTAAAAATAAAGTCACATGGCAAAAAAAATATTCCATTAATTAACAAATTCTCTGATATATAATTTGTGTTCAGTGTTCCTAGAGATCCTCACTTATTAACTGCATGACTGAATATGGGGAGCCCTTACACTGAAGACCATGTCTCTGGAGACAGCATATTACTAATTAGGGGCCAAGAAACATGTCAAACCTTTGCAGCAACAGGTGGAATAAGAAAATAAGTATAGATGTGGCCCAAACCTGGAGTTTATTGTATGCATATTTACTGTTAGCAAAAGCGCTTTTAATTTTACAAACAAGACCCATTTCCTTCACTTAGATCAGTAATTGTTCTAATTTTGTGTACCTGAATCTGAAGGGAACAAATGATCTCTCTCTCAAAGCAGTGAATACAGTTCAATCAATGCTAAAAGCAAATGCTTTGAGCCACTGACTCTTAAGGAAAATTTGAATATCCTAAGAAGTGGCCTATGTCACCTCCCAGTCTACAATCAATTTCTCTGGGTACTGGTGCTGCAAAAGAGTGTATTTCTACACACTCCTGTCAATGCCAGATGGATACTTAATGAAATCCTGGATTACAGTGTTGTGTTGCAGCTTTCTGACCCTTGTTCTGGCTCCACAAAAGCTAATAAAAATAGCAGTTCCTGAGTGAATACAAGAACAAGTCCAGCTACATAGCTCAGGACTCTCCTGCACAGGTGGGAATGAGGTCCTCCAACCATAGACCAAATCAGAGCTGGTTTGGAGACGATTGTGCAGTAAAGTCTTTGCCTGGCCTAGTGAACCACACTAACAAGGTGTGCAGGAATAGTATCATGTCAGGATTAAAGTCTTGGGATGACTACCCAGTAATTAATGAGCAATCCTGCACAGCTCTTGAAATGTCCTCACCCACTCCTGTCAGGAATCGGGAGTGGTGGCCACGGGTGTGGTGAAAATGCACCAGCAAGCAAAGAGAAACTAAATGCTCACAGAACTGCCAAGATCAAAAGCTGTTGTTAGGCCTCAATTTCCCCAGGCATCCCCATCCAAAGCCACAAACCCAGAGTTCTGTCTCTGCTCTAACACCTAACCATGTTGAGGACAGTCTCAAGTTGCGCCAAGGAAAATATAGGTTAGATATTAGGAGAAACTTCTTTGCAGAAAGAGTGATAAAATATTGGAATGGCCTGCCTGGGGAGGTGGTGGAGTCACCATCCCTGGACGTGTTTAAAAAGAGATTGGATGTGGCGCTCGGTGCCATGGTTTAGTTTAGTTGAGGTGTTAGGACAGAGGTTGGACTCGATGATCTTGAAGGTCTCTTCCAACCTGGTAATTCTGTGATTCTGTGATTCTGTGATTCTGTGATTCTATGACCACAGCTAGCAAGAAAAAGGCCAGCTGCCAGCGAAGGCTTGAGCAAAAAAGAAGTGCTCAGCCCTGAGGGCTATTGCTATTGAGAGCCTATTTTTCAGTCCCACCCAAACCAGAGTTCTGGCTTTAACACCTATCATCGCTATCACCTGAGCCTGTTGAAAGGCTACAAAGCCAAGATGAAGAACCTAAATGCACCATGACACTCTGCAACTCTCCCCAAGTACAGATCCAAAAGTGAAAATATCCGGTGAGTGCTCCCACAGAAAGATGCCAGAAAGGTCCTACTGGCTTTCACCTTTCCCCCTGTAGCTTTTCAGCAGCAGCACCAACACTACAGGCTATACACTTGCCTAGCCAACTAAGTGTACAGTCACAGTCTCTGAATTTAACAGAGATGGAACTCCAAAACTGAAAATGGCTGGTGACTGCTCCAACACAAAAGGAGGCAGAATGAAAAGCTGTTTCTGGCCTTATCCTTCCCCATGCAGCCTTTCAAAAGCACATCCAGATGGGAATATGAACTTGTCTAGCCAGCTAAATGCACCCCCACAACAAACAAGCTCAGATAACGGAAATATCTGGTGATCACTCCGAAACAATAGGTGACAGATCAGAAAGGTGTTGCTGGCCTTTACCTTCCTGCTAGAGCCTGGTCTTTTCCTGTGCATCCTACAAACTGCAGCACCGACGCTGGGGCTATGCACTTGCCTTCCTAATTTAGGGGTGCGATCACATTTTTTCACTGTTTCAAACAGCTCGTGGTACTGGGTGAGTTCACCTGGGATCTTAGCCTGTGCTGGTAGTGCAGTTTACCAACAACTATAGCAATTTACAGGCTGCAATAGGAGAGTGAAGGCCAGCAAGGGTTTTCTGTCCTGGCATTTTTGTGGGGCAGAAATTCATAAAAGTTTACCCTTTTCAAGCTTAGTCGCTGGCTATTAAAAAAACAGGATTGCACATTTAAATGAGAAGGAAAGCACATAGCCCCACTGTTTCTGGTGTAGTTTACAGGCTGCGTGAGGAAAGAAAAAGCATGCAACAGGAAAAGCATGGCACGTTTTCTGGGGGAGCAGACGCTCGACGTTTTCAATTTTGGAGCTGGAATCTGACATGAGTAAATAATGTTATGTACATTTAGGTGGGAAGGAGAGCACATAGGCCTCCATAGTGTTGATGGAGCAGTTTATAAGCTGCGATGGGAAAGTGAAGGTCAGCACTGCGTTCTGCCTGGATGTTTTCTGCGGGAGCAATGTGTGGTGTGTTCAGTTTTGGAGCTGCCCTTGGGGTCCGTAAGGGAACATCACGGTACACTGAGTTTGTCAGGCGAGTGTCTTGCCCCATCTAGTGGCTATATCGAGGGGAAGGTAAAAGCCAGCAACAGCTTTCCATCCTGCCGCATTTCATGGGGCTGCGCTGCAGTTCCGGAACACAATAGCAGCAGAAGCACCAGTGATGCCAAGAACGCCTGCCAAAGCCAGTGTTTCCATTCCCACTCAAGCAGCTACCATGCCTGCTAGGACACCACAGGTAGCTCTACAAGACCTTAGAGTGCCTTCCAGTACCTCAAAGTGACTTTCAAGAAGGCAGAAGAGAGACTTTTCACAAGGGCAAATAGTGGTGAGACAAGGGGAAATGGTCTTAATCTGAAGGAGGGTAGGTTTAGATTACATTACATTCCTCACCTGCCCTAAACCTTCCCACTGAAGCTTTTTAGAAAATTCTACCAAAATTTGGGGTAAGTTCAGAGATTAATATAATTATTTTTTCTGGTGCTTAAAATTATTGATAATATTGATAATATTAGTTTTCCCATTTCAGTTCCTGCAGTACATAATCATAGAATCAGAATCACAGAATGGTTTGGGTTGGAAGGGACTCGAAAGATGATGTAGTTCCAAGCCCCTTGCCTTTGGTAGGCATGGCACCCACTAGACCAGGTTGCTCAAACTCCCATCCAACCTGGCCTTAAACACTTCCAGGGATGAAACAGACACAATTTCTCTTAGAGACACATGTCAGTGCCTCACCATCCTCATAGGAAAAAATTTCTTCCTAATCCTTAATCTCAACCTTCCCTCTGTCAGTCTGAAGCTGATGCCCCTTGTCCAGTCACTCCATGTCCTTGTCAAAAACCCCACTCCAGCTCTCTTGGAGCCTCTTTAGCTACTCAAAGGGTCTCTAAGGTCTCCCTGGAACTTTCTCCAGGCTGAACAACCCCAACTCTCTCAGCCTGTCTCGATAGCAGAGGTGCTCCAGCCCTCTGATCGTCTTCATGCTCACCTCTGGACTCACTCCAGCATGTTCACGTCCTTCTCATGATGGGGGCA
Organism: Aleadryas rufinucha; assembly: GCA_013397815.1. Classification (NCBI taxonomy): domain Eukaryota; kingdom Metazoa; phylum Chordata; class Aves; order Passeriformes; genus Aleadryas; species Aleadryas rufinucha. Next base: position 112,287 of record VZTH01009669.1, read on the forward strand.
CCAGGACTGAACAGTTCAGTTTTATGTTATTCTTAGAGTAGCACATGCTCTTGTGCAGTTCAGACCAAGGTTAAGTCCTTCCTAGGATCTATGATGAGTGTCCTTTGCAGAGATTTTTTTGTACAGCTGTGAGATCAATCCTATCACAGGCTGGTATGGGCTCCCCGATGGTGCAAAGAACTATTTTTTGTTTCCTCTCTCTGGGTGCACCTCTGTGTTTCTAAGAAATGAGCTATTGTAATTCACACAACTCAGGTTTATTCAGCACACTGTCAGACCTGAGTGCCCGTCAGGCTTGTTTATTTTTTTGTGTCCTTTCAGGCCTTTTGTAGGAAGGCACAAAGAGCCTCTCTTTCAGCACGTACACTGCTCGTATCAACGAAGTGCTGAGTAACACTGTTGTTCTTCCTCTGCGTGATGGCTTGTTAAATAAAACTCATGTCTTGCTTTTGTTTCTGAAGAATTGGTTTCACCTCCATAGATGAAGAAGACCCAGAAAAGCGGACACTTTTCCATTATATGTTCAACACTAAAATATATTAGTTTGCATGGCATTTCTCAAATTTGGGTCAGCAGAGACTCAACAAAAAGTGATTTGTAAAGAAAAAGTTTTTTATATAGTCTTTTAAGATTTTTCCTGCTAGTCAAGGGCTTACTCTGTTTGAGTAAATGCTTCTGTGGAATTTCAGTAATCTCTTCAGTTGTGCAAATCTTTTGAGTGTTGCTCTTTCTTGAAATAGGCAATGTTGAGATAAAATAAAGATTTATTTTTCAAGGGGGTCTACAGGGCCCTTCCTGAAGCCTACAGCAAAATTCGTGCAGCTCCTTGATCTAAAACGGAAACACACTCCTCATCCCCTGCACAAGTCTTCCCACCACTTGCAGTGGTGACCTTTGAAAAGTGGGTTTGAAGAAGGACGGTTCAGAGGTTTGGCAGCACAACTCTGCTGACCTTTACCGAAATGCTTCTTGCTGTTGAGCTGTCATCACTGTGCATGTTCCTGCTCTCAGTGTACCTCAACTGCACTGGGAGATGCTCATGCTGAAATCTCTCCTCCACCACTTGTGTCAAAGTGGAGTTGTGCTCTTGCACATTAAGAACGTGCACAAGCCAAGTACCAGAGCTCAGCTGACAAGCTGTAACTTCTTAACCACCCACTTAAACTATATAACTATTTGCCTAAGGGCTTTCATTTAGTTTTTGACCTGCTATGTTAGTGATAGTATTCATACACTTATTTAAACTTTGTGTACCCAAGTGTCTGATGTCAATTAGCCCACTCTGATAAATGAAGTGTAGAATATGTGTAAATGTTTGCAGGAAGAAAGTTTAGATCCTGTTTATATCTTTCATATCTCTAAAGCAAAATAATCTATTGCCTCGTAAATCAGTCTCTATGAAAAACTTGTCACATCGTTTTGCTATTGTGCAACAATATTGCTGCTGCTGTGGCAAGAGGACACAGACTGAGGGCTTGAGCAAGTCAGTCCTAAGTAGAATCCATTCTACAGCATTTAAAACTGGGTCAAAAATGTCCAGACTGAGAAAAAGTTTCCAGAGTTCAGACACTGGGGAAAACTTTTGTGACATTCAAATTAAAACTTAGCTATGCCAGAATTTTATCACTGTATTTGGTTTTGAGCTTGTTAGAAAAATGTATGTCAAATTGACAACATACAGTGCAAAGTTTGTATGTCATCAGACTTAGAAATGAGGTGGAATAGGGGTTAGATTTCTTCTTGAACTGTGTTGAGATGCTCTTCCTAGAAATGGCTGGGATTTGTAACCCAAGAGGTACCATGCACCTGAAACTGTGGTCACCCATTTTCTGACAAGACTGATCTGTTCCATCCCTGCTCCTTTTCGAGAGGCCCATTTAGCATAACATTGTGAAGGACAGAGAGAGAAGTAGTTTGCTGTATTAATCCCTGATTTGGCATTTTGGTGAATGAGTCAGGGGTTTAAATCCTTTTCCATACACTCAGGAAGAAATCTTTGCCTTCTCCAAAGACTAATTCGATTAATTGCTTTGGCTTTTATGCACTGCACTTATTTATCCATCCAACTTCATTGTAGCAATATGGTAGAAGGGGGTCTTCAATTGATTTTTAAATTCATTCTACCTTAAAATTCAAATAAAATTGCTTTCATCAGACTAGTTTATTAACTACTGTCTGTCAAAGCCAGATCATAACTATTCTCACTGCTATGAATTTTCATTTTGACAGAGGGTGCACATGGAATTTCTCTCCTGGTACAGTTTGAAGAAGTCCAGTGATTTATAGTCACACAAGATTCTGGAGAATGTGCAATCTTCAGTTCTACATTATCATCCTGTCCTCAAACTTTCCACGTACTCAGTGCTAATCATCTTCTTGCTTAAACATCTGGTCTCTAGACAACCAGAGATTGTACTGAACTATAAACTGTGAGGTTGCTCTTCAACCTCTCACATTATCACTCAATAACAAATATCAGAGAGACTTTACTTTGAATAAATATTGTATGCACTGCAATGGCTTTGAAATCTTTGTCCTTTGCTAGAAAGTAGGAGATACAGAGCTGCAACATCAAAACTGTAAATATTTGAGACTAAATTGCACAAGATGTGCTTTCTATTTGAACCATAATGGTGGGATTTGCCAGATTAAATATAAACTTATTTGATGGTGATGTTTGTGTCTGAGTTCACTTTTTTTTGCTATTGGAGAGAAAGAGGGACTTTTACAGACTGATTGTAGAGGACTCTGATCCAGCAGTTGATCTTTATTCCATACAATATTATACAGGTGCAGGCTGGGAAGATCTGAAAGAGGTTACCTGAGCCCCCATTCAGTCTCTAGGCTGAATCAAGCACTCCTGGACCTTCCTTTGAAAAAGTTTGTCTGAGCTGTTATTAATATAAGAGAAAGACCAGGTGCTGTGTTGACTTCAGTGGAAAAGACATGCACAGATGGCTTAATCCCTCAAAAACTGATGATTGTTTGTATCTGACACTTCATTTCAGCTTCTGAAAAGTTATGTACTTGCTTGAAGTTGTTCTGCTATTGGCCACGGAGAGAGAAAAGAATCTCTGAACAACATCTTTTCTGCCCCAAAATGTGTAAAATCATTTCTTGGTGATGTGACCCCTCTGGAGGTACGTCTGTCTCTCTTTTGGTTATAGACCAACACCTCAAATTATCTGCCCAGCTGTAAGCATGATGGAGTGAGATGGGATTATTCTGACCATTATCAGGCCAGAACTCAGAGCCCATATCTGAAAAAAGATTTTCATAAGATGACCCTGAAAATGATTCCAGACTTAATTGGTGACAGGTTTAAAAAAAAAAAAAGAAAGAAAGAAAGAAAAAGAAAATAGTCTCTATCAACATAAAGACTTAAAACATGTTTCTGAACAATGTGAGCCCATGTACCTTAAGTGGAAGAGATTATCTATACATAAGAAAAAATACCTGCCAGTAACAAGCTAAGATCAGATCTCCTTAAATGGGTAATTTGATTCAAAAGTGTCATAAAAATTCTTGCAAGGTAGAGACCAAATGGGAAGAGCTAAATGACCAGATCATCATCAGTCTTCTCTCCCACCTGCTATTGTTATTTTTCCATCGGAGCCTGATGGATAAAGTGCATCTTAAAAATTCAGCACTCCACTCTGATGGCAATAGGAAGAGTTTTTCTGTCGTTTGCAGTGTACACCAGGGTATTATCTTGACTCTCAGGATTGTAAATGCTGCTGTCATATCACAGCTTTAATGGGCACTTAAAGGCACTACTAGGGTAAGCTGAATTCTGTGTTTGAAAGGCACTTCTGAGTTCTGGTTATGTTACTAACTATGCAAAGTGCATAAGAAAGTAAATATTGTGGAAAGGAATAAGAGAACAACCATTGTGTAAATAAGGGAATTGTTTGTGTGTCTAAAAGAGAATTTCAGATGACCTATTGTTAAGCATTACATTATTCTGCAATTTCTATATATCATTAATAGTCTCCCTTTGTAATCTGCATGTTTTTCTTATATAAGATTCCTTTTATTATGCTTGGTGATTTTTCTAGTTACCAGAGTCAGTGCATCATTATTTTTGCTGTTATTACACTCATTAATAATCTGTGAAGATCTTTTCCTTTTGGATGTTTTTCCCAGCACAACAGAACACATTGCAGTAAGGGGAAGTACTATTTTGAGAACCAGAGTAATTTTCCTAATAACTGTTTCCTGATAATTTCCCATTTTCTGTTGATGTCCAGACACAAGTTTGTAATCTCTCTAGGTGTCAGAATGCTGTCTACATGTTCAGGAAATGCTGAGACCGAACACATTCTCCAATAGCAGTGGTGCAATAATTTATTCTGGATCCTTTTAAGACTGACTATTGGTGTTTTTCATGTGCTCAGTCAGTGGAGCTTAGGTGAGTCCCAGGTATTCTTGAAATCTCAAGCAATGCTTTAGAAGTAAATGATATATTTCAAGTGTAAAATGGTGCACTTGAGACTTGGAATACCAAAACTAAAATGCAATAAATCTGAATTAATTCAGAAAAATATCTGCTAGGTCAAAAATGAGAACACACATTCCCAAGCACAGACAATAAGAGAAAGGAGAAGAGATTATAAGGAAAAATGAGTATGGGTTTTACATTGTTTATAAGAAAACAAGTCCAAATACAATATTCTGGGTATCTCCTTTATGAAAGAAACACAAACCAAGTTTGGAAGCACAGATCCACTCTCAGTTCAGTCTTTGAAATATGGATCAAAATTGTCTGTACCATGGAGGCGTCAGTCAGCTCTTCTGTGCTTATGTTTCTTGAAGGCATCTGCTTTGTATCTCATTGGGACTACTGCAAAATTTTTTGCTGCTATAAATTTTGAGTGACTTTTTTTTCCCCCTGAAAATGAAAGACATAAGTGGCATCTTACTAGCAAACCAGTAATTCCTGGATCTGGCTAAGGCTGTGTGTGCTGCTCTGAAGGGTGACTGCCTCTGTCTAGAATACAGCTGGTGGAGCTGTTGTTGATAAAGATTAACCCCATCACACATATTGCTGGTTCAATTACCAAACTAGAAACTAAGCGGTTAAGTTATATCAACTTGAAATGAAATTTTTAAGCCATTTTCTGTTGAAGTGGTCAAATAAAACAGTTGGGTTGAACTGTACAAGTTGATATATTTAGATCAGAAGTCAGCAGAAACCAAGGCAAGGATTACGTGCCATTCATGAAATGGAAGATTACGAACAGTTCAATATCAATCCCAGGGAAAAAAATATCCCTGGTGTAGAGAATAATGATTCAAATGCCTCCAAGTCACTTCTAGTGAAGGGAGCCCCACTCCAAAGTTTTGGATGTGTCCTCAGTGCTAAGTGCCATTCACTGTGCTGAGCTGGACAGAGGACACCGGCAGCATCACAGTCTCTTCCGCACCAGTTAACCGTGGTTAAGAGGTTCATGGGTTAAGTGCCCCTGGAATGCAAGTACAGCTCCAAGGTTTAAGTATTATTTGGGATAGGGAAACCTGTTTTTCCTTCATAAGCCTCCTTCAGAGAGCTCTTCCTCCGGATCATCCTTCTTCTCCCCCTGGTGTGCACAGCAGTCTGGGTTCATGCTTGGAGATGAGAGATGGGCATCAAGATGCTGTGTCTGCCTTCCCATGCCCTTCTCTGGCATGAGATCTGGGTCCCTGGACCAGGCTGCCCCATGAAAACACCTCCATAAGTAGAATCTGGAAAGCTGTCACATGAGTCATCATCAGTCCTCAGTGATATCAGCAGCTCCATGCTGATTTCCTACGGTTATTCATGCAAATTTTCATGTTGAAATTTGGCAGTACATACAGTCCAGGTGCAGCTATGATTTCAAGGCAACCTGATGTGATTTTTAGAAAAAAAATGAGGTCTCTTCAGCCATGTGTCTGTGCAGTGAGACTTCTCAAGTCCACAAGCTGTGTGATCAAAGCTCCATTCTGCTTCCTCTTGTCCCAGCTGAGTGGGATAATGCAGAGACCTTTCCCTCGATTTTGCTGAATGACACATATGTGAAGCCGCATAAGTGATTCTGGGATCATGTTGGCACATTGGGTTAAGTCAGTGGAACTGAGGACTGAGGCTGTTATTTCTCCTCATCTCCATGGAAATCTCTCACAAACTGATATTTTACCCATATGCAAATGCTTAACAAAGAGCATATGCAATTAAATGGTATAGGTTGTTATGTTAGAAAACCTCCTATACAATAACCGTGGCTGTTCCACTGTGAACTACACTCTGCAGTTGGACTTCAGGCTGATAAGCTCTTGAAATCTTTCAAAACTGTAATTTTCTATCTCAGGTGAAGTGGGCTAAAAATATGTGTTTCGCCTGGTTCCCATAACAGCTTGTCAACACACTGGAGGAAAGGGATGGTCAGACTGAAGAGGTGGACCTTTAGTGAGCCTCATGAAGTTCAACAAGGCCAAGTACTGGGTCATGGACCTGGGTNAGTCTGGGTTCATGCTTGGAGATGAGAGATGGGCATCAAGATGCTGTGTCTGCCTTCCCATGCCCTTCTCTGGCATGAGATCTGGGTCCCTGGACCAGGCTGCCCCATGAAAACACCTCCATAAGTAGAATCTGGAAAGCTGTCACATGAGTCATCATCAGTCCTCAGTGATATCAGCAGCTCCATGCTGATTTCCTACGGTTATTCATGCAAATTTTCATGTTGAAATTTGGCAGTACATACAGTCCAGGTGCAGCTATGATTTCAAGGCAACCTGATGTGATTTTTAGAAAAAAAATGAGGTCTCTTCAGCCATGTGTCTGTGCAGTGAGACTTCTCAAGTCCACAAGCTGTGTGATCAAAGCTCCATTCTGCTTCCTCTTGTCCCAGCTGAGTGGGATAATGCAGAGACCTTTCCCTCGATTTTGCTGAATGACACATATGTGAAGCCGCATAAGTGATTCTGGGATCATGTTGGCACATTGGGTTAAGTCAGTGGAACTGAGGACTGAGGCTGTTATTTCTCCTCATCTCCATGGAAATCTCTCACAAACTGATATTTTACCCATATGCAAATGCTTAACAAAGAGCATATGCAATTAAATGGTATAGGTTGTTATGTTAGAAAACCTCCTATACAATAACCGTGGCTGTTCCACTGTGAACTACACTCTGCAGTTGGACTTCAGGCTGATAAGCTCTTGAAATCTTTCAAAACTGTAATTTTCTATCTCAGGTGAAGTGGGCTAAAAATATGTGTTTCGCCTGGTTCCCATAACAGCTTGTCAACACACTGGAGGAAAGGGATGGTCAGACTGAAGAGGTGGACCTTTAGTGAGCCTCATGAAGTTCAACAAGGCCAAGTACTGGGTCATGGACCTGGGTGGGGGCAATTCCATAGCACAAACACAGGCTAGGTGGAGAATGGATTGAGAGCAGCCCTGAGGAGAAGGACTTGGTGGCACTGGTGAACAAGAAGCATGGCTGAAGCAAGTCCAGAGGAGAGCATGAAGATGTTCAGAGGGCTGGAGCACCTCTGCTACAAAGACAGGCTCAGAAGGCTGGAGTTGTTCAGCCTGGAGAAGAGAAGCCTCTGGGAAGACCTTAGAGCTCTTTCCAGTGCCTAAAGGGGCTGCAGGAGAGAAGGACAGGGACTTTTGAGAAAGGAATGGAGTGACAGGACAAGGGGCAATAACTTCATATTGAAAGAGGGAAGGTTTAGATTAGAAATTA
>VZTH01009669.1:120382-283104 GCA_013397815.1 Aleadryas rufinucha
TGGTTAAGAGGTTCATGGGTTAAGTGCCCCTGGAATGCAAGTACAGCTCCAAGGTTTAAGTATTATTTGGGATAGGGAAACCTGTTTTTCCTTCATAAGCCTCCTTCAGAGAGCTCTTCCTCCGGATCATCCTTCTTCTCCCCCTGGTGTGCACAGCAGTCTGGGTTCATGCTTGGAGATGAGAGATGGGCATCAAGATGCTGTGTCTGCCTTCCCATGCCCTTCTCTGGCATGAGATCTGGGTCCCTGGACCAGGCTGCCCCATGAAAACACCTCCATAAGTAGAATCTGGAAAGCTGTCACATGAGTCATCATCAGTCCTCAGTGATATCAGCAGCTCCATGCTGATTTCCTACGGTTATTCATGCAAATTTTCATGTTGAAATTTGGCAGTACATACAGTCCAGGTGCAGCTATGATTTCAAGGCAACCTGATGTGATTTTTAGAAAAAAAATGAGGTCTCTTCAGCCATGTGTCTGTGCAGTGAGACTTCTCAAGTCCACAAGCTGTGTGATCAAAGCTCCATTCTGCTTCCTCTTGTCCCAGCTGAGTGGGATAATGCAGAGACCTTTCCCTCGATTTTGCTGAATGACACATATGTGAAGCCGCATAAGTGATTCTGGGATCATGTTGGCACATTGGGTTAAGTCAGTGGAACTGAGGACTGAGGCTGTTATTTCTCCTCATCTCCATGGAAATCTCTCACAAACTGATATTTTACCCATATGCAAATGCTTAACAAAGAGCATATGCAATTAAATGGTATAGGTTGTTATGTTAGAAAACCTCCTATACAATAACCGTGGCTGTTCCACTGTGAACTACACTCTGCAGTTGGACTTCAGGCTGATAAGCTCTTGAAATCTTTCAAAACTGTAATTTTCTATCTCAGGTGAAGTGGGCTAAAAATATGTGTTTCGCCTGGTTCCCATAACAGCTTGTCAACACACTGGAGGAAAGGGATGGTCAGACTGAAGAGGTGGACCTTTAGTGAGCCTCATGAAGTTCAACAAGGCCAAGTACTGGGTCATGGACCTGGGTGGGGGCAATTCCATAGCACAAACACAGGCTAGGTGGAGAATGGATTGAGAGCAGCCCTGAGGAGAAGGACTTGGTGGCACTGGTGAACAAGAAGCATGGCTGAAGCAAGTCCAGAGGAGAGCATGAAGATGTTCAGAGGGCTGGAGCACCTCTGCTACAAAGACAGGCTCAGAAGGCTGGAGTTGTTCAGCCTGGAGAAGAGAAGCCTCTGGGAAGACCTTAGAGCTCTTTCCAGTGCCTAAAGGGGCTGCAGGAGAGAAGGACAGGGACTTTTGAGAAAGGAATGGAGTGACAGGACAAGGGGCAATAACTTCATATTGAAAGAGGGAAGGTTTAGATTAGAAATTAAGAAGACATTCTTTCCTGTGGAGGTGGTGAGGGACTGGCACGTGTCTCTCAGAGAAGCTGTGTCTGGTCCATCTCTGGAAGTGTTTAAGGACAGGTTGGGTGGGGCTTTGAACAACCTGGTCTAGTGGAAGATGTTGAAACTAGATTGTCTTTAAGGTCTCTTTCAACCCAAAACATTCCATGATGTATTTTTGTGCCTTATCAACATGAATGCCTTCAGAGATCCTAAGTACTGTGTATGTACAAGCACTGTTCTTCCCCCTTCTGCAGCAATCGTGTTCTACTGTCTAGTTTTAATTTGTAGTTCCCCTTGAGCTCCTTTAGCTTCCTCAGTGGGTTCTCAGCTTTCCTGTCTGTCTTGGCAGTGGTGCCCTGGCCAGACTCTTGCCACCCTCTGCCAACCAAAACCCCACATGGCCCCTTTTTGTTTATGCTATCAGTTAACCTTATAATGAAAAGCAACCTCTCCAAAAAGCAGAACCTTTCAAACTCAGGATGACAGGTAACTGCTTGTTGTATGTATTGGTTAGTCTTTAGGGTATTTATTTCTCTGATCTTAATTCTAGATTCTAAATTCTAAATTCTGTCTATTTCTACTGGCCTGGCTAAAGCTGCCAGTTTTCAGAAACTGAAGGTCTGAAAACAGTACAAGCAGTGCAAATAATACAGGGAAACGAGAAATTGACTGTGACTCACAGCTTCTACATTCAGTTTCCACCTACACTTCTATACTCAGTTAACTCCAAGGCTCAGCTTCAATACTCTACAAGAGCCCAGTAGTGGCAGAGGAGTATGACGGTTTGAGCAACCTTAAAAGAAAGGGGCTTAGATATTGACACACTGAACATTAATTTAAATGCTGTAAATAAATGAAAAACATTTATTAGTAGTTTTCTATTCTTACCTAGTGATGTCAGCTACTTGCTGTCTTCCAGACCTCTGCCCTCTGAGCAATACAGTTCATGTGAACTGTGATTCAAGCCAGAATTTGTGGGAAAAATTAACAACAGAGATCCTGCTATCTCTGCAGCGAGAGCCACCTGAATGGAGAGCAAGGACACAGCAGAAGGGAAGCTATGCCAGAAGGAAGGATGCTTAATTGGCCTTGCCATCACTGCCAATAAATGGGTGGAGAAAAAAATGGTGGCAACAGAAAAAAGAATAAACAAATTGTCCTGCATGGACATGTTCCTGTGTCCACAAGCATCCCAGTCTGCACTACCTGGAACTTTGCAAGTGGAGGCTGAAGACCTAAAACTACCCCAGGAAGAGAGTCTTCTACCTTACATGATTTTGGCTGCACTCCAGCCAATTTCTTGTGCTCGTTTGGGCATTTTCCAAGCCACCCCAATAGGGACAATCCTCCCACTGTGAGAAGAATGTAATATTTGGCTTGTTAAATTGAGTATCACTTCTGCAGCTGATAATCAGGGAACTACTTATCTGTTAATCATCCCAGTCAGGATCAGGCAGCCAAAGATTCTGCAGTAGTTACATTGCTGAATCAGCCAAAAAACTCCTCCTCTGGGCTGCTCTATGGCCCCTTTTCACCCCTCCCAGCCTATCTTCCCTCACCAGTACACAGAGAACAAAGGGCTGTGGTCTGCACCCTTAAGCCTGTCCCATCTATCTCTGTGCTTTGCTGGAGTGCAACCACAACATTGCAGAGAGAACAATATCCTGGTGAGGCCTGGGTCACTCTTCCTCACTGGGAAGGAAAGGACTGCACCTAACACAGTCCTTAGGCTGCAAAACTAATTCCATCCTCACTTGATTCTTCATCCCCAGGCACCAAATATAGCTCTTCTCCAGAGCATTGCTATCCTGCAAGTGCCACAGCTTTCTCCAGAACCCTAAAGGGAAATGGGACTGCTTGTGTTGACTAAATATTGATGATTTATAACAAGTCCTTATCCGTCTCATCCCAGCTGCCCATCAGTCCAGCTATCCTGAGTGTGTGATGTTAGCAGCAATCTTTGGATCGTTTTGCAAACCACATGTTGTGAGACATGCTAGCACACTATGCTGCCCTTACTGGGGCAGCTTCCTTTCACTGGATAAAAGCAGCACTGGACATCAGAGCAGTCTGTCTGGCTACTGAGCCATTGCTGCCAGCCCAAGGGGACCGAGGGGTTGGCCAGCTAATTCCTAATTTAATAGAGTGAAGTGCTGTAGGACAGCTTCATCACCTCCTGGCTCTTCAGCCTTTGACTTCACTTCGGGCTTCTCAATGTAGAGACACGGTAGGGCAAGAGCTGTCCCTGTCTAGGGCTGTGCCCATGAAATCTCCTTGGTGGAAGCTGTGAGCTCAGGCACACGAAGCCATGCATATCCCAAACAGAGCTGGCTTGAGGCTGACCAGCTCAGCACCAGGGAGGAGCAAATATACAGCTCCCTGCATCCACCCATGCTGGGTACCCTGGGGGAGGTCAAAGGGAGCTGCTGGCAAGGGTTGTCCAATGCCTTTTCCCAGAAGCATTTTCCCCGGCACAGGATTTGTCTGGAGCGACCCTCCCTAAGGGTCTGTTTCATTAATGGAGGAATGTACTTATAGCCTGATACAATGTTGACTTATAAAAACCATGATTTATGACACATTTTGCTGCATGAAAGGAAAAGAGTAGCACCAAGTAGGTGGGGTCTGGGGAGAGCATGATTTATTCCCTGCAACTCTATTCAAAAGCACTCTGGGAGGCAGCAAGTCTGCTGATAAGCCCCCCTGGATATGTTTTCACTGCTCCACCCCTGTCTCATTCCCTCCATGGCAATGGGGAGCTGCTCTTCAGTGTTACATAGGTATTGCTAAACAATGGAAAGGTGCTTTCTTTCACAGCATCCTAGGGTCCAGCTCTCTTCTGGCAGCCACACACGTGCTTTCCCAAACCAAGGGAAGGTGGAAGGCAACCAACCGCCTGGACAGCAGAACAATATGGAGAAGTCCCATTCCAGTGAGCTTTGGACAAATAGCAGATTGTTGGTCTGGTTACTAAACTGGAAGCTTCAAGTTTAGCTTCTACTCCAGGAGATCTGGAAACATGGGGAATGACTGCCAAAAGGAAACTCAGTAAAAGTGAGTTGAGATGGGTGCAGAGCCCCTGCCTTGAGCACAATTTCATCCTTGGCAAGTGCAAAATGCATTTTGTTGCAAATACAATGTGTGAGCTACTGATTCACATTGCAGGGTGAGAACTGTGTGCAAGCTGATGTTTACTGTACATGGATGCTCCAAATGGAGTCACCCTGTGCAGTTTCTCTGTGTCCTTGGAAACACTTATTCTAGTCCTCCCCATCTGTGAGAGGAACCAGGTTTTGCCCCTCTCCAGCCATTTTTGGTTGAGTTTGACTGGAAACTTTTCAGACGTGTTTTGATACACAGAACAGTCCTGATTCCTGCAGTCAGTGGGACTGAAATATGGACAAGTTCTCACTTGAAGCATATAAAAAAAAAAGTTTCTTTTTCTCTACCTAGGTTCAAAGAGTGATTTATAAGTGGATTTTATGAAGGTTCTGATGACAAATCTGGCTTAAAAGGAACTTCACAGGTTTATAAGTTATCATTGCTGCTTTGAAGTCCTTTACACGTACTACAAATAACACACTCCATGACACACTGGATGAAAGAGTGCTTTCAGCTACGCTTGGTGATCCAGACCCCTACATTGCAGAAATCAACAGATTCAGGGGAACATATTACAAAAGGGAAAAAAAAAAAACTCCCATGAAGATTTGACCTTCTACCTTTTCAATAGGACTATGGTGGTATTACTATGCCTACAGTATGAAAAGTCAAGAATAGACACCATTTTCCCTTGGTCAAAAGTTTTTGAGAACAGCTGCATTTTTGACACAATGCCAGCCCACAATTCATGTTTACCTGCACCCTTTGCAGCACAGACTTGATTGATACTATAATATTTTGAGATACTGAAAAGACTGTTCCAATTACAGTAGATTTGTTTCTAGTCAATAATATTATTTCTAAAAATTTAAATGTTCTAGAAATAATAAACAAGGAAGAGAGGCCTCATTTCTTGATGAAATATGGGTGCATGAGTCTCCCTGACCTAATTTCCGGTACACTCAAATATGATACAGTTCAAAAGTTCAGCTTGGGTTTAAATTTTGTTAAGTTTATGCTCTGTTTGAGACAGATGGCCTGAAACTGATGGGAGGAGTCCAGTGAAGAACAGAGGGAGAGGAGGTCAGTGGTCAGGATGGAGTATACAGAACAGCTGGAGAAGAAAAAGCAAGAAATGCATTAAAAGAGTGAATATTTTATACAAAGCCTCACTTTTGATGGGATTTTCACCTCAGTGTCACCAGCTTTCACTTTGGTTGTGCTCTGAGAACAGTTCAAAAAGTTGCTGGATACATTAAACCTGATGAGCATCACCTAATGTCATCAGCTGTCCCATGCATGTTGTTGGTAAAACAAAAAGTGAGCACCAATGGCAGCAGTGCCTTCAATGATGTGACTGAAGCTGTCCTGCCAAAGGCATTCCCCCAGTCACAAACCTGGATGTGCTGGTTTAATTGTTCTGGGACAATTTTCATGCATGGAAAAAGAAGGATTCAGGCACTCAGGCTGGTATGAAAACCACCCAAGATAATTAGAGTTGTCTTAGAAGTCCTGAACAATTTACATTTCAACATCTCTAAGTCCAAACTGATGAGAAAGCATCCACTCCTTTCCCATGCAAAAAGCCTCTTCCAGGAGGCAGACTCTGCTGGGTTCCCCAGGTTCAGGATTGATCCCAGCATACCTTTGCATCTATGCAACCAGTGAGACTGTAAAAATCTACCCAACATTTGACTTACGTTTTCTGTGAGTTTCCTCCTTCTTCCCCTCTGATTCAGAATTTCCCTTTCTGTTTATACGCTTTAATTCTCTCCCTTCCTCTGTGAACCAGCTCCCATAACCTTTTTGTAAAGGTCCCATTTTTCACACCTTTCCCAGTCACCCCTGGATCCTCTCTGAACTCTCTCACAGTGTCTGGCTGGAAAACTTTGCCTGGATTTTTAACCTCATTCTTGAGACCATGGTTCTTGAAGAGCAAACCTGGGAGCTCTGCAAAGCAAGACAGCACAAGGCAGACAGAAGCAGCTGCCACAGAGTTGTTTCCTAATAAATTATCCCTAGTCCGGTGTTAATGACACTGCAGATAGGCTTAGTCTGTCCCATTTGTCAAGTAAAACATGGAAATGTTTTAAACTGCTTCACAAGCAAGGAGAGGTGTAGAGAGCTGTGAGGGCTCGGCTGGTGAACAGATTGTAAGTTGACCTCGTTCATTTACAGCTGAGACATCTTCAAAAACTGCACTGGTTTAACCAGAAAAATAATTTCTATGAGTTCCCAATGCGGATAGCATGCTGTGGATTTATTTCTAACTTGTGGGATGTCTGAAACAGTGCAGTGAAAGAGCAAGAGGGGTTTGGATGTTTATATAGAAAACTTCACTATATGCTAGGCATGTCTTTTATGCTTTATTAATTGAATAAAGCCTCTCTTTTTATTATTAGTGGAGGAGGAAAGATAGGACGATCTGCTCATTTTATTTAATTCGAATAAAGCAAATCTTTCTTTGAGATAAGATTTTATTCCCATAACAACTCTTGCACAAGACCAAAATCGCAACGAGCAAGTTGTGAAAGAAGAAGAGGTTAGAAAAAACACCCTTTGATCAATGAGGTACTGAAAGCATTGCTCCACAGAGAGCAGTCAGCGATTTGTTCAAGTGTACATCAGTTGGGCACTCTGCTAGGAAGCATCTGAGAATGCTTTGTGTGGGTGAATCAAGAGGCCTACTGAAAAGCAGCTGGAAGTACATGACGCAAAACAAATTAAGTGACTCTAGTGCACAAACATGTGATGTCATTGCACTTTTATTGCATCTACTGGAAAGCCTCCTCACGAGCAGTCTAAGGAAGCAGGAGGCTGGAAAAGTAAACAAAGAGGACAACATGACATTGGGTGTGCACAGGCAGCGAGCTGTGCAAAACCTTCTTTGATGAAAATTTATCCCGATTTCTAGTTTTGGTTATCTTTTAAGAGAGTAAGCTGACATTAGACTTCAGAGATCAGGGCCAGCATATCAACCAGCACTTGGAACCTCTGTTTTTCAAACTAATTCTGACTTCTTATCCAACAGTGAGCTGGAGTGGATACCCACAAACTGGTGTTCATTTGCCTTTCAGATACCCTGGGGTATGCTGATGTCATACTCCTGCAGCGTGGTACCTTCATTTTATCCTTCCTCAGTTACTTAAATGCCTCAAAATTTGGGCTAGACAGGGAGACAGGTTGTTCACATCCACAGACCTCCAACATGAAACATCATGACTGAAAGTTGTGGTAACTTTTCTTTCCCTTCTCTCGTACAGCCTGGTGTTCAGAGCACCATGCAGAGTGTGGCACACCGTGGCTCAGTGTTCCCTGCAGGAAGGGAATTGCTTTAAGTAGTACATCAAGAAATATGGGAGGATGGTACTTCCCAACCGTCTTGCTCAGGCTCCTACCCTCTGCTTCTGCAGTGCCAGTAGCCAATTTTTGGTGTTCAGTTCTCCAGAGATTACTTAAATGTCCTTTAAAGAGCATAACATTCTAAAAATTGAGACAAAAATGAGCATAAATTGATAGGATCCAGCTAGCGCTCCCCAAGGACTGCCAAGGAAGGCACCACTTGGGGAATAGAAAATACCCATCAGGGTAGGGAGGAAAATTGGTTTGGTCATGTAGGCATGGAGTTATCATGGCAGCTCTATTTCCAGCTGCATTTTGTACAGAGCTTTTTCTGGCAGTGACGTCTTGGCAAACACTTACCCGCTTAGGAGATATGGTACAGGGATTCCCAACGTAACAGTCCTGTTGGGGTTTTCACAGATATAAATGGTTCTGTGCTGTTTGTGGCATTTCTGAACATGCCAATAAACAGACTGTGGAATTCATAGGTAATTTCAACATTAAACACAGTCCTCTGCAGACTTTAGGCGCCAGATGGAAGAATCAGCAACTGTAGAAGGACAGTAAAGATTTATATTTTGGACTTCTATATCTAGAGAGGCAATTAAAGACCTGTAACTTCACCTAACTGGGCATCATTCCCTCCAAACAGGAAGGAAGCTCGATTAAGGTGTGATTGGTCCAGTTCAGCAATGCAATAACTTGCCTGATGTCTATTATGAAACACAAGGGGCAGATTAGAGGAAACATATGGTCTCAAATCCCATATGTAAGGCGAGAAACATATGCTGAAGTCTGTTACATGGAGCTTTTTCCAAGAGTAAACAACAATTAATGAAGCTGGAGGTTTGAAATTCCTCCATCTACGACTCTTGCCAGAATTTTTTGTAACAACACTTTAAAGTGAAAGGCAGTGGAGTCATAAAATCTGTAAATATTTTTAAAAGCATGAATTACAATATAAGTAATCATGATGGAAAGAAGTTTTATAATAAAAAAAATTTTTAAACTAAAATCTTACCCGATAAGTTTCTTCTGGAATTTCATTAGTTTACTACCTTTGTTTTATTTTACGTTCTTCCTGTGTCCCAGCACTAATTGAAGTGTAAAAATATGAAAACATTTACATAGTTTCAACAGCCTAATATATTTTTTTACTTTGTTTTGTTTTATTTTGCTTTGGTTTGTTTTAGTGATGGCTGGGAGGGATGTTATTTAGGATTAGCTGACTGAAATGTTTCCTCATCTACTCTTGAATAAAGATAGTAAAAGCAAACAATGTTGCAATGATTACTTTTTTTTATTATATGAAAATGTGCTTGCTGCAGTAGGAATATCTGAATTCAAACTGAAGCTCTGGTCTTACAAAGGACAAATTTCCCAACCCCACCTTTTTCAGAATTTTCATGGAAAATTTTGAAAATATTAATTCTAATTTTGAGCTACAAAAAAAATGAAAACAAACAAAAAAGAAAGATGATGTGAACTCCGACTTCAATAATCTGACCAGCTCTGCCCACATGTGGAATCATCAACCACTTCTGCCATCTCTCTGGACACTTCTACTGTCAAACCCCTTTTACTGCATCAGTGCAGGGAGCAGATACTGCTTGCAGGCTCTATTGCTCCAAAGTTTTCTCTGCTACTCTGTTCCTCACCTAAGTTCATGACCCATATCTGTTCTGCAAAGACTTGGAGAATAATTCAAATTGAAGGAGCCTCTGGAAAACCTGGTCCAGCTGCCTGATAAAAGCAGGGCCAACTTCACTCTCAGAGGTGGTTGTTCAGGGCTTTACCCTGAGGAGTTTTGAAAGTCTACAAGGATTTCGTAGAGTTCAGCCTCTCTCATTGTTAAGGATTTTTTTCCTCATGTTTAATAGGATCTTCTGCAGTTGCAACTTGCAGCAGATGTACCTTGTCCTTCAATTGAATCCTCCTTGGAGGAGCTGATGCTGTTTTCCTTGTAACTGCCCATCCAGTCTCCTTCTCTGGAAATATTCTAGGTGAACCTGCTCTAGCAGAGGAGTTGGACTAGATGATCTGCAGAGGTCGCTTTCAGCCTGAACCATTCTGTGATTCTGTGATTTGTATTCCAAAATCCTGGTTTATGTATTCTTACTCCTCTTCTGCTCTCCTCATGCGACACCTCCTACCCTGTTGCCTGTCCCAAAATTTCTTCTCTGTGTTGGGTTTCCTACCTGAAAATGAAATCCTCTTCTTCTCTGGTCTTGTCTCCAGCACCCTGGACTCCCTTCTCCCCTCCATTTTCTGGGAAAGTCTGGAACGGCAGAGAGGAATCTCCTCCCTAGCCACTTCCCAGAATGTTTCTTTACAAAGTATACCACTTATGAACTGGAAAATAATAAAATTACAAAATGTTTTGGGCTGGAAGAGATCTTAAAGATCACCTAGTTCCAATCCCCCTGCCATGGGCAGGGAAGCCACCCACTAGGTCAGATTGCTCAAAGTCCCATCCAGCCTGGCTTTCATGGATGGGGCATCTACATCTTCTTGGCAACTTGTGCCAGTGCCTCACCCCCCTCACAGTAAAGAATTTCTTCCTCATGTCTAATCCAAATCTCCCCTCTTTTAGCTTAAAATTGTTCCTCCATGTCCCATTTGAAAAGCCCATTTAAAAAGCTGCTCTCTTTTTTTACAAAGCCCCTTTAAGTACTGAAAGGCTGCAATAAAGTCTCCCATGTGTCTCCCAAACGTGTCTTTGGTGCAATGACTGCTAGACACGGACAGGAGGAAATCTGTGGAACTAGCTTGGCTCTGTAATGCAGCAGGACTGCCATGAACAATAGCTTGGGAGAAAAGTGACTCTCCCAGTGTTGCCGGACTGTTCCCTCATATTTGCCAAAATTTTCATTAGTATCATGTTGCATCAGCCTCCCAATATCTTTCCTTGTGAAAGAGTGTTGCACAGTCTGACAGACCCTCCTCAGAAAATTCTTCAGTCTCTTTTTCCTCCCACTTCAGCTTCATCCCATTTCCCTGTTCACTTTACACTTCTGTTTGCCACCCTGCATGAACTGATGTCCTCCTCTGTTTTCATGCATCACATACTTGTAAGCAGCCAGCATGTTGTCTAACCTGTGTCTCCTCCTGCTCTGCACAGCTCAGCTCCATCTCTTTGCAAAGCTTTTGCTATCTCTCTGTCTTTGATACTCTTCAGTTTCCTGTTACACTTCTCTGTTACCCATCATGAAGACATGAACTGTACTAAAACTTTATTCTCTACTCCATTTCCTTTTCATCTTTCACTTCTTCCATCATCCTTCATTTCTGTTCCATTATTATCTGTCTCCTAGGCTCTCTTCTCACCTTTCCTCTACAAGAGATGGGGTGAAGCTTCACTGATCTTCTCTAAACTCTTGGGGAGAGGTGGATAAGTACCTACCACTGCCTGTTCCTCTGGAGTATTTTCACTTCTTCACTTCTCAGAGGGAATTACACCAACACTTTGTTTTCTCCTTTTCCCATCACTCACTGTTGAGCACTTTGATGGCTCTAAACTCTTCTCTTTCCTCATTCCTCTTTTTTCTTGGCAAAATCTATTTGGACCTTCACCAATCCAGGACCCATGGGACCAAAATCTGCTCTGGCTGCATAACTGCAGCATGGACAGGAAACTGCAGACACTACACCTAATTTTTGTTCTTTTCTTATGACTGTTTTTTCCTTTTTTCACTCAAATTTACCCTCAACGATAGCTGAGGATGGGACTGGGGGGGGGGGGGGATAGTTAGCTTGGGTTAATATGGTCCTTCTGAGGGCAGACTACAGGGCAGAAGGAGGTGTTGACAGTAGCTTTGCTGTGTTTCAGCTCTTCATCTCAGATGCTCCAAACAACTGTCATTAGAAGGCTCTAAGTGAAATAATTATATATACATCTGGACAACCTCATTTTTTTTTCCTGGGGCTTGTATACGACATACCACAGGATCTTGGTTTTGAGAGGAAATGGACCCAGTTTTCTGGAAAATATGACTGGTTTCAGGGTTGGCAAGACACAGGCTGCAGACTTAGGCATCTGAAATGAATCAGTGAACACTTTTGAAAATCTTGATCAAAATGTTTCACATGGACAGGCATGAAATAGGAATCCACAGGCTGTTTGTTATTACAGATGATCATTTAGCACAGGCTGTTCTAATTTAGGTTTAACAAAGCTAATCCTGAAATTATCTATTTCTTAAACTAGCCCGCATGTGTCTGTGCCCTTGCACATCTGTGCACAAACAGAATAGGTAATTGTTTATGGAAAATAATACGGCCAGAGGATACCTTGCCTGGTTTTGTTTATTCTGGAGATATAGGGTATCCAAGTTTTGTCATTCTTTTTTCTCCCCAGGAAAGTAAGAGGGTACTGAATGACATGAGGATTAGCTAGAACAGGAAATCAAATGCTTTGGGCTCCCAAAATATTAGGAGGCACTTACTGTATTGTATACTAACCTACTGTGGCTAGTTTAGGGCTGAGAAGAGTCCCTGCAGGGAAGTCTGTAGCCAGAGGCCCCGGTATTCTGTTCAGGTACTGTCTTGGCTTTGCAAAAAAAAAAAAAAAAGCCAGTACTTCTGGAAACTGAGACTTGATTTTCCATGGATGGCTAACATGAGTCATGACTTGCTAAACTTTTAGGGTCTCTCTCTGTTTCTAGTCTTTCTAATGTTTCTTATGTTTCCAGTACTCATCTCTACCTCATACCAGGCACATTTAGATTAGATGTTATGAAGAAATTCTTTACTCCGAAGGTGGTGAAACACTGGAACAAGTTGCCCCAGCCCTGTAAGTGTTCGAGACCAGGTTGGATGGGGCTCTGAGCTATCTGGTATAGTGGAAGGTGTCCCTGTCCATGGCAGGAGGGCTGGAACTAGATGATCTTTAAGGTCCCTTACCATTCTGTGATTCTGTGTTTCTACTGTTCTATACCATGCAAACACCTGCAGACAGGAAGGCACTTGTTGCATGAAGCAGTTAAAAAAACCCCAAAACATTGCATTTGTTGCATGAGTCCCAAATGCTTTATTACATATCCCAGAATCAGAGGATGATATTCCTTGGTTCAGCATTATAAGCATTCTTTGCATCAACAAAGTCAGTGCAAGGACTTTATGAAAAAGCAGTGAATGAGGGCGTAAACTCTTGCTTGCAAAATTCCAGTCAAAACAGCTTGTATCATGCCTACTATCCTGGTGTCAGTTGGGACAGGGTTAATTTCCTTCTTCATTAAACCATGCCACCCACCTATTAGGAAAATGGGGCTGACTGGTGGGAAGATGTGTAATGTGTGAGTAATGTCCACGTTTGATGCAGGATCAGGTGCTTTGGCATTTGGGCTTCTTGCAGACACAGTAACAGGGGAGGCGAGAGATGGGGCTGTCAGTTACACACCCCTATTTTGATGAATAATATAATGCAGGGCTCACATTTCTCCATGTTTTTCCTCTCTGCTATTTTATTCATGTTTTTTTTCCCCTCTTGCTCCTCACCCCGTCCAGAATAATATAATTGGCTATTTAGAGGAGCAGGGTCACGTCACTTCTTGGTTGATTATGCTGCTAACAGAAGAATCCAAACAAGCCATGCTGCATTTTACTCCTGAGGCTTGTTCTTGAGAAAACTGTTTCTGCTCCCAGGGAAGTCAATGGAAATCTAATTAGTCCCAGATGTTTAGTAATAACAAGCACTTCCTTCTGGGAGAACCAAACAAAAGTGGTGTGAAAACTATTAATTAAATGGATTTGACTCTGTCATCAGGTTATTAACCAGTTCCAGCCATGCTAGTCAAGTTAATACTGCCTCTGAGAAGGAGATTGCCATGCTTGATACAAAAGCCATAAACTCACTGTGTGGAAAATTAACCTGTTTCTGGGCACACAGCTCAGCTTGCCTTCATACCAAGGGAAAAGCTCAGCAACTTCAACGTCAGACTTCCAACTCGTTCCTGGGACTGCTGCTTGTGCAATGTACTAGACTGGAGACCAGAGACTAAAGACTAGACTTTATTTCCCTACTTGAATAAAGGCTTGAGCTGATGATGGGCTCAAGCATGGGCTTCTGTAGATGTTAGATCAGGCCTGATTGCTGCTAATGGTTTGTGCAAATTTATAGAATCACTTAATCACAGAATAGTTTGGGTTGGAAAGGACTTGCAATCTAGTTCCAGCCCTATTTCCATGAGCAGGGACACATTCCTCTGGACCAGGTTGCTCAAAGCCCCATCCATCTTGGCCTTGGACACTTCCAGGTTCTCTGCAAAACCTATTCCAAATTTTTGCCTACCTCTTCAGTAGATCTCCCTGGTCTCCATTGGTTCCACTCTAAGAAAAGGAGCAGCTGTCCCTTCTTCAGGACCAGAAGGTAAAGGTTTAGGGCGGAGTCTGAACACTATAGAAAAATAGGAAGGCTTTTTTTTTCATCTGTGGAGCATTTCAAACTGGTGCTTTAATGTATTCATGACCTTGTGCTTTTTACAAAATTCAAAGATGTTTTTATTATACAAAATTCCACAGTGAAATTCACCAGCCAGTTTCTTACATAGCTGCTTTAAAAATAGAATTGTACACCTTTTTGTAGTGTGTTAATTTTTACATTCACTAGCTTGAAGAAACAGAAATTAAGCAGCAATTTGACTCTGAGTTATTTACCTGGACAGGTTTTGGTTTGACCTCTATTTCTCTTATATGCCTTAATGCACAATTTCTGGCATTAACAGAAGACCTGATATAGTTCCCTTTGAAGCCATTGCACCCCATTAGCAGGTCAGGCTCCCACTCTTGGTGAGCTTTTCTTCACTTCAAAAGGGTGAATCTTCTGTCAGGGTACAGAACAAAATACATGTCAATGTCAACTTTCAGCAATGTAGCATGTTAGTCATGTTAAACCCATCACAGGAGGAGGATCTCCATAACTTTTCTTACAGCCTATCCTTTAGACTATAATCTCTTTTCAGGGTGACACAGTGAGCACCTGATCTGAATAATGGCACAGGACTAGGTTCCCTGTGAATCATTTCACAACCGTATCTTTTTGCAGTCTAACCTTCCATGACCTTTAAAAATAGATATATTATTCTTTTGCATTGAAATGCAACTGTATGCTGTGAATTTTCCACAGTTTTCCTTAAAAATGTAAGCATTTCAGTCCAATGCTAGCTGGTTGAAATTCATTCTCCAAGATTTTTCTTTCAAAAAGTATTCACCCTAGAGATTAATTTCTTCACATTATACCCAGTTAAATATGTATTGCACGTGAGAGGCAAATTTCTCCTCTTTTAGTTAAACTGTGGACCTGTGACCTTCTGAGCAGATCTGGGTAACATCAGCAGTTGTTTCATGCTTGAGATTTCTTTTACATCCCTCGTGGGTACTAAGTGCCAGGACTAATTGACCTCATCTACCTCTCATGTCTTGCCCTAGCGACTGGAGCAACATCCTAACACATAAAAGGAGGTATCCAAAGAGGTTCCTGCCACATGGTCTTTGGTTTCCATGGTCAGCTGTGGATTTTCTAAATAGTAGGCAGGATCACACTGGACATTAATTATAATTTTCATATGGGGTTTTTTGGGTGTTGGTTGGGTTTTTTTTAGCTAAACTCTCATTGTTTTGAAACTCAGGGAATTTGAACCAACTGCACTGAGTGAATATTGTGTTTTGACCCACTCTGGTGTATCTTTGTATAATTTCAGTTTAAGAGGGGTTAGGAGCTAAGCAGCTAGGGAAAAGCAAAGCTCAGACCAAATCAAAACATCTTGTGGAGGCACATAACTTTGAGAAGGGATTTCCTAATTGCTTGGTGTCATCATCTGAGCTTAGTGAAAAGTCTCAGGTCTCAAGACCTTAGAGGCCTTTTTCTTCTGAGCTGGTTTGAATTACACATCCCTCAAAACAACAGCAGTGCTTTACAGTGGCCTCTTCTAACACTGTGTAATCTTTTAAGCAGATCTGCATGTGAATGAAGCAAGTACAAAACAGAATAAATTCTCCTTCCAGTGCCTGCAACCCAGACTGCTACAATGGTGCAGTTCAGGGGCACTTCAAAACCATCTTAAAATCCACAGTTAAAACTCAAAGATGAGAATTTTATCCTTCATTTCTACACAGTGCCAGGGTAGCACCTGATTTCTTCAGTTTTCAAGGCATTTTGTGTTCCTATGCTTTAAACTGATGGCTAAAGTTTTGCCTGCGGAAGCAAAAAAATGAACCCACACCAATGATGATCACAGAAAAAACTAATACAAATGTTAATATAATGAGGATGTTGATTTTCTTCAGATCCTCTTTTTCACAGTCTTCTGGTTTAATGTTCCCAATGTGCATTTCTTCCCAATACCCAAAGTTCTGAATGTACTGGCACGTTAAGTGCTCCACGCTGGGGATCTGGACATTTTTGTTCTTGATCATTGATGAAAGCCAGATGTTTCCACAACAGTTGAGTGGGTTCCCAGAGAGATACAAGTTTTTAAGTGAATTTTCTAATGCTAAAATATTGCTGTCCTGTAATGTACTGAACCTATTGTTCCGTAGATCTAGAACTTCCAGTGGAGAGTCACTACCCCACTTAGGCAGCCAGTTCAGCTGATTTTCAGAGAGGTTTAAATGTTTAAGGTGGCTAAAACAAGGCAAGTCAATATTTAAATCTATCAGGCTATTTCCATGTAAATGCAAGTATTCCAGAGACTTTTCCAGTCCTGATAGTGCTTTAAGTTCTATTTTCAGTCCAGGGTTCATGGAGAGATCTAAGACAACCAGGGGAGTCTTGTAGAAGGTGTGTGCTGGTAGGATGTTCAGCATGTTGTCAGCTAGGTACAAGTACTGAAGAGTAGGAGAGTTGACAAATGACACACAACCACTTCCCTCTGCAGCAAGTCTTTGTTTAGCTAATCCTGAGTACGTGTGGCAAAGGCTGATGTTATTGCTCTGTAGATTAAGCAGCCTGAGGCTAGGAAGACCGGAAAAGATGTCGAATTGCAGGGTCTGAAGGTTGTTGTTTTGAATATGAAACTCCTTCAAATTTGGCAAAGCACCAGCATCAAGGAGAAGGTTCTTCAAAGCATTGTAGCTCAAGTCAAGGACAGTTAAAGAGATCAGTGCACTGTCATAACTTACTGCAAATGCCTGAAGACAGTTTTTGCTGAGATTAAGGGTGTGAAGGGAGGACATTGACTCAAAGAACTCATCTGGAATGGATTTTATTTCATTATAACTTAAATCTAAATATACAAGCTGGGATAAATAAAGAGAACTTATATTTCTATTTTGCTTCTGATCAAGAAGATGAAAAGCAGCATCTAGCCATTTGCTATCCCTGTAGTCCATTTTATTATATGGTGATTCAGCAGTGAGCTGGATTAAATTATTTGATAAATTCAGAGTTACCAGCTTATTTACCTGAGGGAAGACTGGGAAGTGAAGCAATTTGTTTTCACTAAGATCCAGACATCTTAAGCTGTATTCATCATCTGACTTTGTGATACGGAAGGCCTCAATGCTATTCCTGCTAAGGTCAAGTATCTCCAACTGCTTGAGGTTGAAATCAGAGATGCAAGTAATTGAATTTGTGGAGAGATTGAGTTTGGAAAGGTTCACTAGAATCTCAAAAGCACCTTCTTCTATTTCCATGATGATATTTCTCTGAAGATCTATCTCCACAAGACTGGGAGATCCCTGGAACATCTTGTGTGATATCCTTACAATACTGTTGTCTGCCAAGGAAAGGTACCGCAGTGCTGGAGCTTGCTTAATGAAATATTCAGCCATCCCGTTGTAGAGATTGTTGTGGGACAAGTGCATTATTTCCACCTTGGGTAAAAGTCCAATCCCCTCTGTCCCATTCTGAGCAAGTTCATGTAAATGATTATTGGCTAAATTTATTTCCAGCAAACTCGTCATGTGTGCAAACACTCCAGATGTAATGAAGCTTATCTGGTTAGAGCTTAAATCCAGACACTGGAGGGAAGTGTAAAATGATAATGGCATTTCAGGGATGCTTTCAATCAGATTTCCAGACAGATCTATTTTGTTTACATTCAGATGCAGCTCATGAGGGATTTGGTGGNGGGAGGACATTGACTCAAAGAACTCATCTGGAATGGATTTTATTTCATTATAACTTAAATCTAAATATACAAGCTGGGATAAATAAAGAGAACTTATATTTCTATTTTGCTTCTGATCAAGAAGATGAAAAGCAGCATCTAGCCATTTGCTATCCCTGTAGTCCATTTTATTATATGGTGATTCAGCAGTGAGCTGGATTAAATTATTTGATAAATTCAGAGTTACCAGCTTATTTACCTGAGGGAAGACTGGGAAGTGAAGCAATTTGTTTTCACTAAGATCCAGACATCTTAAGCTGTATTCATCATCTGACTTTGTGATACGGAAGGCCTCAATGCTATTCCTGCTAAGGTCAAGTATCTCCAACTGCTTGAGGTTGAAATCAGAGATGCAAGTAATTGAATTTGTGGAGAGATTGAGTTTGGAAAGGTTCACTAGAATCTCAAAAGCACCTTCTTCTATTTCCATGATGATATTTCTCTGAAGATCTATCTCCACAAGACTGGGAGATCCCTGGAACATCTTGTGTGATATCCTTACAATACTGTTGTCTGCCAAGGAAAGGTACCGCAGTGCTGGAGCTTGCTTAATGAAATATTCAGCCATCCCGTTGTAGAGATTGTTGTGGGACAAGTGCATTATTTCCACCTTGGGTAAAAGTCCAATCCCCTCTGTCCCATTCTGAGCAAGTTCATGTAAATGATTATTGGCTAAATTTATTTCCAGCAAACTCGTCATGTGTGCAAACACTCCAGATGTAATGAAGCTTATCTGGTTAGAGCTTAAATCCAGACACTGGAGGGAAGTGTAAAATGATAATGGCATTTCAGGGATGCTTTCAATCAGATTTCCAGACAGATCTATTTTGTTTACATTCAGATGCAGCTCATGAGGGATTTGGTGGAGGTCTTTGTTGTGGCAAAATGCCTGTGAGTTTGCCTGCCAGAAAAAGAGAGAGAAGGGGTTGTCACGTGACAAATGGAAAACATTTTGCATTATATATATAAGGAAAATAACATTCAACATCCAGGTAGAACCTCCTTCTGAAACACTGATTACACCACTTTCTCTGACCATTCCGACAGCAAGAGCAACAATCCTAGCACTTATTTGCAGCTAACAGCACTCTTTTCATTATCTCTGTGTGATACCTACTAAATGTTCTCTGTTTTGTACCTTTCTCCTGGACTCTTTTTAATAGTCCCGAGTGAAGGAGTTTTGCCCTTTTTCCATTGCAATCAAGCACCATTTCTTCATTTTTCTTCTGATGTTTAATTTTCTCACTTTCATCTCTGTATTAGACTTTTCAAACTCTACTTGCAACAGTAACTGGTACTTGAAAAAGTTTCACTCTGTTGGCAGTGTGGATCCCAAAGCAAGAAGGTGGAAAAACAAATAAGGATCCTATATCACAATACCTGTCTCTCCTTCATGGTCACACCCCCAGATATTTGATCACGTCTTCCTTTAGCCATGGCTTAGTTTAGTAATGCACCTTTATCCAAAAGGGGTCATTTAACAACTGAAACATTTCTGATGTAAATCTCCACGCTCTTCCTGCTTTTACTATCCATGTTTATCCTTTTCCTAAAGTAACAGTTCCCTTCTTCTTGCATGGAGATAGCGCCTTTTAAAAACCTCTCCAACAAAACACAAGTGACACAACACGGAAAAGACAAATTCTGTAACACCAGCTCCTGAGAGAGAAAAAAGCCTTGAGGTGCAGTGAGGGTCATATTTTTTCAGGCCAATTCTCAGCAGCAGGTAGAGGAAAAAATTAAAAGTCAAAATCAAATCCATCTTCCAGATGCAAGTCTGTTTAATTGCAGCTAGGATTGAGTCTGTGTCCAGGCCAAAATTTGGTGTGTGTTTATAAGGAAGATCAGGAACAGGAACGCGAGCATCCTTGCATAAATATCAAGCTATATTTTGTTAATAAGAAGAACATACAGCAGTATGAGGAAGTGGAATGTGAAAGGCTTAGGCAGCATTTAATTTACTGGAGGAAAACTCTTGTCATGAATGTATTTGGGTGTCTGGGCCATATGATATTTGTAGAAAGATCAGAAAGGAAAGAAAAAAAGAAAAAATCTGTTGAATCTTAATTTTTGTGGAGAAGTAGAATCCGTATTCCATGATGCAAAGCTTTTCAGATGTTAAAGAAACATTAAAAGTAAAAAATATTAAACCCCATATGTTTCATGTGAACTTTGAGGTGAATGAAGTGTCAGGTCTGTTTTGGAGAAGTGTGGCACTAGTCTTTTGTGAATCTGTTTTGCATCATCTAAATTTTGGAGACCACAAAAATGTGTCAGAGAAGTATAAGTGGTCATTCAAACTCTAGATATAGTCAGACTGCTCCATAGTCCTTCCTGTAATACATCTTTGCCAAAGATCTCAAGTAAATTGACTACTAAAACCTGAACCCCATTCCTCCCCGCCTCCAATTCACTTAAATCTCCCCCAGCTAAAAAAATTAGGGAGAAAGAAGGAAATTTTCTGGCTTCTCTCTGACATTATTTTTTTCCTGGAAAGCCATTGTAGAATTGCTCATTTTGAGCTAAAGTATGCCTAAAGTTGGGCTTAGTTCCAAGTAATGAGAAGGGAGCCTTTTTTATTTGGTTTGTGGAAGAGGCAGAAGCCAGAAGGATAAAAAAGTCCAGAGTAGAAAAGCAGCAGGTACTTCGCAGCCTAAGGCAGATGCCAGGTTTCTTCACACACTTTGAGCCAAATCTCAACAAGTGTAGAGCCCCCTCCACTCCTTCTGGGGGAAAGCATCTTAACAAAGTCCTGATCCAGCTCATGTCCAAGCCAGCCAGCCAGTTTTCACTGAAGTCAATGGGTGAGAGGTCAGTCCCAGATCATCATGTATCTTGCAGGATTTGGCCTTTAATCTGCATCCATGGAACCCTCCCAGGGATAAAAGGGACAGATAAAATCTATACTTCCCACTGTCTGCCATTTGCTCCTATAACATTTACCCTCCCATTTTTCTTTTTAAACTTTCATTCCTTTTCACTGACTGTTTTGATCCTCACCATATTTCTTATCTTCTGCGCCTTCTTTTCTCCCCTGAGGCTCAAATTGCATGAATTTCATCCTTATCAGGAGTAGGAAGAAAAGATGAAGCACATCTCAGTGGGATGGAGCAAACAGCATCTGTTTGGTGTATCTCCCTTCCTCCCGCCTCTTAGCCCAATGGGTTGGTAGCCTGAAACTGGAAAAGATGGTTTTGCCAGTCTCCCGTTCTGACTTCATCTTTTTTGCCAGTGCTGCCGTCAGTTTATTTCAAGTCCATTGTCAAGAAGTACTGCAGGGTGAGGAGTATTTGGTCCCTTCAGTGTCTGGTCCCATTCATGTGCTGGCAAAAAAATGATCCAACAGCTCAAAAGCTGAGCATTATTAAGATTCTGATTCAGTTCTTCACTGCTCAGCACTGGGAGGAAGTTATCATCCACGTTCATAAAAGCCCTACAAAAAAAGCAGCTGGATACAAGCTTCCACTCACATTCTCCTTTGTCAGCTCATGAACATTTGAACCAAAGAATTTGGGCTGCAGCCACTTGGCAATAACCTGCATTTGTGTGGTGTCCATGGCCACTCTTAGAAGAGCTGCCCAGGTGGAGTCTCAGCTACACAGCCAAACCTCAGCAGTTTGCCCAGGTACTCCACATCAGCTGACCAATGACAACTCGTTATGCATGTTCTTGCACCGCCTCAATCCAAGATAAGGCAGAATTTCCTAAAATCCTCTCCCTTCTGTAAATTATTTCAAAGCTTATCCTTTGCCAGGTAACATGAATTAACAGAAACTTCTTTCTTCCGGAGGTAGAACATGATCTAGCTCAAACCTTGCCTGTTCAGGGAAGGCAACACGAGTTAAGAAGAATCTCCAGACATTTAAGCTGTGCCTTGTTGTCTTGCAAATAAGTAGCTATGCCATAGCTTGTATAATCAGTGCAGCTCACTCCTGTGTGGAGGGTTTGGTAGGGCTTAGTTAACCTCTCTTAGGGCTCTAGTTCAAGGACAGGAGCACCACTGGTGAGTCAGAGGCAAGTTTCTGACTCATGCCTGTTCCAGGAGACGTGGGAAGAACACATTAATTTCTGAGTTTTAGAACTAAAGGTGTCACCACAGGGAAAGTACCGTGTGAAGCAGTGAGGCTGTGATGAAAAATAGTAATACAGGACTTCAATGGACCCAGCAGCGAATCCAGTAGCTCCCTCTGTCTTTAAACAGTGCTTGGATTTACACGCACCTTCCATTGGAGCAAACATCCAGTGAAGGAAGACGATCAACATCGATATCTGCAGTGCTGAGCTGTTCATTTATCCGAGAGGAGCGTCCCAGCCCTTGACTGCAGCTTTCTGTCAGAACTAAATTTATCTCCATTAACTGCTTAGAGCCTTGGGTCATTGACTTGATGAAAGCAGTTTACAGTGGAGTGGTGGAAACAAGCACGTGTTTACTTCTCAGCAGTCAGCCCAGTCTGTGACCCATCCAAAAAATGGGATGGGACAAATCTGCTCAGATTATTGTGTGTCTTGCCCAGCCTTTACTTGACTGTGATACACGGGACCCAATCATCATCAGTCTTCCCTCTCCAGCCAATGAACTGAGCTACTCAGGCACCTTCCCAAGAGCGTTCTATATAAACTAGGTTTTAATTTCTTTGGAATTCAGGAAGTGCAGCAACATAGCAGGGTGGGCAGGAATGGAATGAGTCCCATAAGGGAGTTGTGTACAGCAAGCAAATAATTTTTTTCCTATTTTGGAAATTCTTGAAGGTTTGTGCTGAGCAGCTTCAATATTCAGGGGAAAAAAAGGTATTTTTAAAAGCCTGTTACAGTCAGAAACACTTTGACAGGGAAGAGAGAAAGTTCAGCTGCGAATAGCATTTATAATATTGTACCAGGTGCTTGCAAAAATCCAAGGAGAAAATTTTGTACCAGAGCAAGAGGCTTTGTCACTTCTTTTTCCTCCAGCAGAAGTCAGGTGCAACTTCCCTGGCAGCAACGCTGTGTCAGGGCAGAGGAGGTCAGTCTCCCTGCTATTTCAAAAGGGTTGGTATAGATATATTTCAAAGAAGATTCTTTATTTAAAACACAAAGAATTTAGGCCTGATAGAAAGGAGTTGATTTTAGGCCTAAGTCTTTCCTCTGTCTCAGTCCCAGAACCCCTCCATGGTCTTAGGGAAATCAGGTCAAATTTCTTTTAACCAGCTCCCCTTTAGAAAAAAACTGGAATAATGACCCTTCTTCCCACCTCACCCCTCCTCCACTCCTTTTATGTGCTGTCACTACAAAAAGAACGTAGCCTGAGAGCTGCCCACTGCCCATCTCCTAACCCTGCAAATCCCACCTCTGCCACCACAGAAAGCCTGGTCCTGGGGGATTCCCTTTTCAGAGACTATTGCTGTTTGCACAGTGCCTGTAACAAGGGGAACCCAGCCCCATTCCAGATCCCTAAGGGCCTGAGTAGGGATCCCGCCTTACCATTTCACAGGATGTCCCCTCTGTGGGATGATAGTTTGAGGTTCCTGTGTTCACCACTGCCAGCAAGAAGATGATGTTCAGTTTCATGGTTCTGTGGGTAAAAGCAGTTATGATTAGATTTCAAATGGAACACAGAGGTCAACACACGTGAAAGCTGGCACCAGATCATCATCTTATATGGAGATGAACACAAGCAGTGCAATAAATTAACCCATCTCTGAGCCCACTACACTTATGACCTACCTGTGTAGCTTTGCATTCATTTGAGCCTGGTGAGAAAAGGAACGTGCAAGGCATTTAAGGGGTTTGTGCAGTTCCAGCTGCTGCCTAGATGATATCCAGGCCACCCAATGAAATCCAGATGCTCATGCTGGGCAGTGTGTCTGGCATCATGTAGAAAGAGCCCTCAAATGGAAATGATTTCTGTTTAGATCCAATGAATTAAGCTGAGGATATTGGCCACAACAGGACACCACCCAGATAGACATGCTTCTGTCATGCAGAAGATAATTTCAGATGGCTTCTGAGTTCAGGATTTAATTTATTATTTTGTGCTGCCCTCTAGGGCTGAATCAGCTGGCTAATTGCTGGTTTCCTCACTTCCTTCTGCTGATTAAGTACTGCTGCTGGAAACCCCACCCTTGCACAGATTTCCCCATCGCTTTCTCCCAGAGCCACAAGCCTGAACTGTTGCAATTCACTTTTCCCATGGTTGAAATAACATGCCAAAGAGCTGGGCTCTTATCACCTCATTTGCTTTGCAATGTACCCTGAAATGAGAGGCACAAATCACAGAATCACGGAATGGCTTGGGTTGGAAGGGACCTTAAAGACCCTCTGGCTCCAACACCTCTTCCATAATTAGGGATGCCTTCCTCCAGACCAGGTTGTTGGTCTAGCCACAAAAATGCTATGAAAAGACAACAGGGGAGGGCGCGATTAGGTGCAATGGATAGAAAAATCTGTGTTAAGCTCTCAAGAGAACAGTCTTTCAGTGAGGTTACCACAACCCCAGAGAGGTTGCCCTCTTGTCAGACTAGTTTTGATCACCTTCCCTCAAGCACATTGTGTCTTGAGCTTCCTTTGGCTGGACCTGGCTGCAGTGCTGATTTTGGCACACATCCTGGAGTCAAGCTCTCCATCTACAACCCCCTTGGGGTGAGCAGGGAACTCATGTTGAAGCTGGGGCCTGCTGTGGTGTCCAGAGGTTTAAATTCCTTTTGGATGCTTTGTGTTTAGAGTTTGCCTTGTCAGCAGTGTGCAATAGCACTTGCAATGCACAGACACTCCCAAGGAAAACCTCAAACGTTTGAGACCTCCACGAGAAAAAAAAATTTTTTAAAATCAGATATTTTGATTTCATTTAGAGATGGAGTACTAATATCACACCTGTAATGAAGAACAACAAGTGACCAGGATGACTGCAGCTTCGCATTTTCTACACATGGACGTTCAGAGCACTTTGGGAAGTTTGGATGTGCAGGGATAAAAATAGCAGAGATTTTGTTGGCTGTGCTTTTTAAAAGCCAGCTCAGTTCCTCAAGCTATTTTACCAAGTGACCAAACCGTTGTGCCAGGTGAACTGTGAAGAAGAGCCTGGGCAGAAACAAATGCCAAAGCAGGAGGGAAGGGCATGCACTGATTCTGCTGCTCAGGACTTTGCTTCATTAAAATCACAGCCAAGTCAAGTCTGCATACCAAAATAAGGACTCCTACATCTCCTGTGACCCCAATATGACTTTTCTCCTGCCTTTTGAAGCTGTTGCCTTTCTTATTTCTCTCTCTGTCCTCTCTCCACTTGCACCTGTACCAGGTGTTTAGCCAACAGCATTTCCCCACCAAAAATTAACACTTTCGATTAATTGGATACATGGGGTTTAGCCAGATTCCCTATTTTATTCACCTTTTATTTTCTACTCCTCTCTCTAGGAAAGAAAAAGAAAATAAAATGACAATTGCATGAAATCCACCAGCCTAGAGACTTGCTGAGCGAGGGGTTAGGTGAAGGGACAGTAGGAGATGGGAAAATGAAAACACTTATATCAGCAGGAAGTGACATTTGCAGATTAAACTAACTATCTCCCTGGAAAACAAAGTTCCTGGGGAAACTCAAATTCAGGAACTAAAACATAATAATTTCTCATATTATCTTAGTGCAGCAAAAAGAGAGAAAAATAGACTTTTAATTCAGCAATTTTTTTTTAGTTGACAGTGGAGTCAGTATCTGGGAAAAGGTATTCAATTTATGTGATCCTACAGGAGAAAAAATGAGGTGAGGATATTTATTTCTGATAGATCTGATTGCATGATACTGTTACTCCCCTTGAATCCATCCATAATTATATTAGTAAAAGGTAAAGCACTGATAAAATCACTGAAATGTAAATATCTGCTTTAAAAAGAGATAACTTGCTGTGAACTTCTTTTATTGAAAATTAAAGGATTTCAGCATTTTAGAGTAGTAAGTTGACTTTAAAGTTGAAATGATTGCATCTTAGTAAAACAACCCAAACCAACAAAAAAAACCCAAACCCACAAACAAATTTCTTCTGTTGTGGAAAACCTAACTTTTGATTGTATTTAAGGAAACATACCTGCACTTTCCTAAAATATACTTTTATCAAAATACAGCAGGGTTTGGCTTTATAAATTTGTCTGTGACTTTTATATAACTAGGATTTTCTAAAACTTTATCAGTTCCAGATACTGTCTAAATGTTAATTCCTATGGTAACAGTCCAGATGCAGAAGAACCCTCTCAGCAAGTCATTGTTCACCCAAGGTGACATTCAAGCTGTCAGGATCTTAAGAGTAGCAAAATAATGCTGGCATCTCACACCTCGTGCTTCAACAGGGAGAGCTCAATGACAGTGCTAATAGTAAGAAGAGCAGAGGAGCCAAACAGCCTTTTGCCCGTTTTACCCGGGGGCTGTGTGATTTGCCCAAGGCTGTGTTAAGATTCAGTGTCGGGGAGCTGGGCGAGAGGCATTTAATCAGTGTACAAGGCTGATCTCTGCAGCACTCCCGGGTCAGAGCACTATAATGCAGCAATTCCACAAACAGACTAAAGTCCTGTAAAGAAAGAAAAAATACCCAGGCACATCCCCATCTTTCATTACTGTAAACACAGAGAATAATAACAGACCTGGCATACGACAACTGCATTGTTGTAAACTAATCAGTGCCTCCTTAACATAAGGGATCTGACTCGCTGCAGTGCAAGCCCCTGATGGATTAAATATACAGCTGTGTGGATAGAGCCATCTACACAGTGTGTTTAGCCACTTCCTCAGCCTATCCATAAACACGATATATTTTATTTATACAGTACCTTCCTCATTTGGGCTGCAGCTTTAAGTCTCCAGAGACCCCCATCTCTCCTGCAGTCAAAAGCTCAACTTTCCAGCATGCTCCCAGGTTCACATGTATCTCCACGTACCTGCTCTGTGGCTGGAGGAGAAGGAGGAGCAGGATTCACCTCTGCTTGCAGCCTTCTGTCTCACAGACTCTCCCGGCAGCTTTTCAGGGCAAGTCAAGGAAGAATTTCCTTAGGGAAGTCGTACCTCTATTGCATGCCAGCTGACTCAAACTCTGTGAGCTCCGAGAGAAGTTTGAAGTCACAGGGAAAAAAAATACTCCCCATAGACTGGTCCGTGAATTCATTCCTTTGCAGTCACGATCTCTTATGTATTCCCAGGCTCCCACGAGCATGTGAATACATACCTCCGTAATTGTTTTAAAATGTGTGTGTCCTCTCTATTTTCCATTTCGTTCATTCAGTCTTGGCTTATTTCCTGCAGTTTCTCAGCTGGTAATTACGCTCCTCTCACATTGACACATGAAACAGTCTGTAAATTCTACAAAAAGATCCCTTCTGCAGGCTTTGTGGACACGTGCTTGCCTCTGAAGTCATCCATGCCTGTCCCACAGCTGTCAGCTTGCAGATTCCCAGGGGATGGAGTAAATCAGGGGCACTGAGCTAGCTCCAAACCCTAAACTCCATGTCCATGCAGGATGGGATGTGTAGGACAAGGGTATATGGGAGGGAAGTTTTGCAGTAGGGAGAACACATATGTTTGGTTTCCCAACAGCTCCGTTGTGTCTCTGTGGCACAGCAGTGGGATGACCACTGCAAACGCACCCTTGGGGGAAAGGATAAATTCAATTTAATGCTTGAATGGGAAATAATGTAAATGCCTTCTAGAAAAGGCAGTGGGATGGATTTTTCTTTCTTCTCCTTGGATGCATAGCTCTCTTTTATTCCAGAAGCAATGCTCTTTTGCAAATCGGTGGGGTACCTGTGCATTGCTTGT
Source organism: Aleadryas rufinucha (assembly GCA_013397815.1). Taxonomy (NCBI): domain Eukaryota; kingdom Metazoa; phylum Chordata; class Aves; order Passeriformes; genus Aleadryas; species Aleadryas rufinucha. Next base: position 148,108 of record VZTH01009669.1, read on the forward strand.
GTTGGCTTTTTCTGCTCAGACATGCCCTGGCACCCGGGCAGGGGTGCATTGACCTCTACATGATAGTTTGCAGCAGTGCAAACCTCTGAGAGAGTTTGGCCAGCTCCTCAGTGGGTATCTCAGGACCAAACTGAGTGTTTGACACAGCCCTGCCTGGGCCACCCCACTCCCGCAAGCATCAGAGACCAAAGCAAGCCTCCCAGGGATCACTGCAAAGAAGAAGCAGATCTGGAGGACTTCACTTGTGTACAGCAGCTCCAAAACTTTATTGAGGACCTCAGAATAGCACTTACGTGAGACATAGGTGGCCCAAAAAATACAGCACAATATCAACGAGTGAGCACGTCGTCTGAAAACCCCAATAACCCTGTGCTGTGCCGAAACTAGGAGTCCACTGTAGCTCTATCTTGTGGCACCATACCTCATTACTACAGCCATGCTATTTGGTTTGGCATCAGCTCGACACTGATGTGTTGATGTGCGTCTCCCACTCAAGCTGCACCTCCCCTCAGCATCCATGCTATCTTACTTGGCTGGGACTGGCAGAGGGAGGACACCAAGGAGATATTGTCTCCCCTCCTGTAATCACACCAGGCCAATGTGACGGCCAACTCGACATCACAGCAGCCAAGCCTGGAGGATGGCTGCATTCATGCTGCTCAGAGGGGGGGCCAGTTGTATTTTCCAGGTGGTGCATGGCTAGTTAAAGGGAAATGGCCTGTCACAGAAAGGATAGGAAGTTTCCTGACAATGAGTTTCAGACTTATATGGAAGCAGAAGAAATTATTCACACAGATGCTGCTGTTGTTAGATCTCTGTCTCTGGTGTGTGGGCTGCAGAATCCTGCGTCAACCATTGGTTGATACCCAGTGATACCCAGTGAGTGCTGATGCTTCTTCAGTTACCTCCCTCCCACTAAATGTATCTCTAACAGGGAGTGATCCCTGGCTGGATCCATACAGACCTGTCCCTTCTCTAGAGCAGGTTGGATATTTCCAGGTACGTAACACTCAGATATCTAACTCTGGATGGTTCCCCCACAACCCTGAATTTGTTGTTTCACTGCTAGCTTTCTTTCAGAATACCTTGAATATTGTGGGGACAGCGTCCAAACCTGCTGTGGAATAGTGTGGGAGGACTGTGTGGAGCAGAAGCAACCAAAACTGATGCAGGCCCTGAAGGAAACCTCAGAACTACACCCAGCTTGGAGGGAACAAGCTGGTTTTGTGGGAAAGGGTACCCTTGGGAGAGCTAACCCTCAGTGGGATCGACTCTGGGCAGCTGGGTTATCTGACAGCACCGATGCACTCAAGCATACCCCATGAAAGAACCTGAGAAAACAAGGAGCGACACCACACCCTGAAGACTTGTAGGATCTTGCCACTAAAACTGCTTACAAGCACCAGTCCTGCGATAATCTCTGCTGGTACCTGCCATGCACAAATCCTACACCCCTCCATACTGAGGCAGCAGGATGTGGCAACCAGCAAATCCCACTTAAAAAAAAAATCCACATGTCAGTTCTGGTCACACAAAGTCAGCCCTGGGTCCTCTCCTTCCCACCTAAGTGTCCTGCAATTCCCACTCTTCCAGGGGAGAGGGGAACAGGCTTGGTTGGTGGGGCTGGCGTGGAGACAAGCAGTAGTGCATGAACAGAAAGAAAAATTCCCAGCCACTGAGATGCTCCAAGACTTCACTGCCAGTACAAACATCATTATCTTGAGCTGATGTTAGTCCAGTTGCTTTTTTAGAAATTATACTTAAAAAAAAAAAAAAAGAAACCAGCCAGGAAGAGAAAAACTGGCTGGTTTTAATAACTTGCAAAAGATTAGAAGCTGACCATGTGCTCACCTCACAGTTAAAATAAGTCATATCTTGTCAACAAGATGCCCATCTTTAATTATAAATTGTATTTTCCCGGCCTAAACAAAGTTTGATATTTATGCTCCATTTCCTCCAGCTCTGATTATAGCCTCTTCTTTTTAAAAAATACATGAGGAACAAAGATTCCAAGAGCTTTGCTCTGGCCTCTCCTTTTCTGTTTCTGCTGCTGTTGAGGGAAGTTTGTTGCTGGGATGATGCTTCGCATGCTGGTGCTGATACAGGTGGTGAACAGAATGGTGAAGTTGTCCAGGTCAACAGGTCAGCTGTGATTCCTGTCCCATCTCAGCCCTCATCATATGGTGCCTGCATGTCTCAGGAACTGTGACTTTTTTGAACTCAAAGAAGATGCTGCACTTGGCATTTCCCCAGACTGGATTTATGTCAGTCCCCTTTGGTACCAACCATAACCTTCCTCAGGACCACATGGCAGGGTGAAAATGCATGTCCAGTTCTCCTGGGACACTCCACACTTACCAAGCCAGATGTGACCATCTATGAAGGATTTCTTTGTGACCATGTTATGATGCAGTGATTTGAAGGATGGACAAAGTCCTGGCTCACCTGGTTAATCTTGAGTGCCAGAGTCCTCAAGCACTGCTTGATGCCTAGGCAGACAGTGCCAGAAAATTGAGCAAGAAAGCAAAATGCACATAATGGTGCAAAAAGGCATTAATGGAACCCTTGAGAGATGTTGCACATCACTTGGAGTCACAGATATTGTGGGAACTTGGCATAAGCAGGCATTGCCACAGGATATAGATGGGGTGACTTTGGTGATAAGGGTCTTCTGCAGAGTCTTCTGAGAGAAGATAACACAAATATGTTGGGGAGAAAACAGTGCTCTATGGGGGTGCTGCTGGGGCTCATGGTAGTGAGGCAGTAAGAGAAAAAAGGGAGGGAAACCATGTGGGAAAAACTCCCAGACAAGTAAACTCATACCGCAGGAGCTGCAGAGAGTCTCATAATTTGGGGGGAAGGTGGGGGAGCAGGAGGGTTGAAATGGTGCAAATGGAATTTATGTTTGTATTATGGGGGGCCAGAACAATCTCCAGGCTCCTCTGGCTGCATTTTCCAAATTCTGTGGTCCTCAGACATGCATCATTGTTCAGGGAGACTTTGAGGCATGGCTTGCAAGCAAAGTCAACAGGTGAACAACTCCAGAAGACAGAAATAAGGGCACAGGCTTTCTGCCTTGCACTTGCCCTGCCAGCTCCCATGGTTGAAGGGAACCTGCATCCTGCCCTGATTTTTCAAGTGTCTGTGGATTTTCCCTGCCCTCTGCTAACTTCTCAAGGGATGTCTTCTAGCCTGTGCTTGAAATATCACAAAGCTTTATCAGCAGGTTCAGGAAACTGTACTGCATGTGACAAATCTAATTTATCTTGAAATTCAAACCAAATGAGATTGATGTGGTTTCTCTTGCAAATACTTCCTGTATGTCTGCTCTACCACTGCAATGGCAGAAGGATCTGTGAATCAGGCGGTGTGGAACAAGCTGCAGAACAGTTTGCTCTGTCTTCTGTGCTACTGGGACTAAAGATCATGTTTCTCTCTAAATCTCCTGCTTAATTTAAAGTGTGCAATAGCATCCATTCTTCCTCCTCCTTCTTGTTTGCTTTTGGTTGGAGGAATGAAGAAAGTTGGCCTCTCTCCCCAGCATTTTCTGTCCCTACTATTGAATCAGACCTTACAAAAATGACCCTTATCTATCAACCACCATTTAAATAATCAATTCTCCCTTTTTGTTGTCCCTTCTTTCCACCTCTTTACTGTGTTTACTTTGGATAGGTGGTGTTTTACTGCAGGGAAGCTATAATGAATGGATTACTGGCATTATATCTGTAAGATCTTGGAGCTGATCATGATACAGGCAATTTTCAGCTCTTGCAGAAAAGTATTTCACAACAGTTAATGGAGAATATGGTCTACTCTGTGTTTTGCTCCTTCTATACTGCCTTTCAGTCAAATGCTGAAAAAAAAGAAGGTTGGAATCATAATCATAGAGAGAGAAGAAATGAGTTAGAAATGCTCTATTTTTGTCATGTTCCTTAAACCCTTTGATCCTTCCCACAGCCCCTTGATCCATCACTACGTCATCACTTACTGAAATCATGGAGGTTTTTTATAGCCTGCAGTGGGATTCTGGGTTATTTCCAAAACGTCTTTGCTTACTGCTCAGTGTGTTGGCTTTTCTTGAATAATCTAACTCCCACCCCCAATGATGGGGTTTTTTTTTTCATGAAGGAAAAATATTGAAACCCTTACTTAATTCCTTCATGGTAATTGCTGAGCTGCAACCGTAAATCATGAGAGTTCCCGTGTGCAGTGATTTAGGTGGAACATGCTGCTGGAGGAGAAAGATACCTGTATCATCTATCAAACCCTCTGAAGCAAATGAGCAAGCAAGAGATACATTGGGAGACACGGGGGGATATTGGAGTTATTTCAGTGGAGAAAGAAAGCAGACATAAGGCAGCAATCTGAAGGAAAAAATCCTGCTCATCTATCTCTTTGATTTTTCAAAACACTGTAAGTGTAATTTGCTTCTGAGCATCTCCTTCTAGATTTCAGAAATGGGGTGCACCTCAGATAAAACTTTGAATCCTGTGCATGGGCTACATTTCCAGAAAGTTTAGTGCATTGAATGGTGAAATATGGAGAACACAGAAGCACAGACAATTATGCTCAAACATGTATTACCTGCCCCCTGCCAAGCCCAGGTAGAAGCAGTGATGGCATTGAAGAGCTGAGTAAACTCCTGGTCTCCTTTTTCTCATAAAAATTAGTAACTCCAGAACGATGTCATAGGTGAAAAAGATGAGCTATATTCCATCAAACATAGACAGCTGCAAGGTTGGGACCTATCAAGTGAACCACTGATCTTGATATCCTCCACAACTCAGGGAAGGAAATGAAAGCCTGACTTGCTCATGATACATCTAATTGTCCAGCAGATGAGTCACCTCCACAAGCTGTGACTTTCTCTTGAGAAGACGAAGGGACATGCATGACTATTGCAGACGCAGATTCAGAATTAAGGGAAATGAATCCCTCTAGTCATTGGGAAACAGAGAACTGGTTTATTCTGAGAGTTGTGAGTATACATCCTGCTGGTGTAAATCCCAACTTTCCAGCCAAGGCTGGACATGGCAATCCCTTAAAATAATTTCCAGGTTTCCTTGAGTGAAGCTACTTGGCAATGGTATCACAGGATGTGCTACATGCATTACGAGTGATTCTGCCATTCCGTTATTGCTTTGAGAGTCTGACATCCATCATCCCATTGAGCAAAGCCCTGAACAAGATTCCTGCCCTGAGAAGCCTCTGTACCCCCATAAACTTTCATCTGCTTGTACACAATTGTAAAAATCTTTGTTAAGAAATTGGGATGAAGCTTCTGGGTAAGATTGTACACCCCTTTTTCTCCTCAGGTCAAAGGCACTGGGTTTTAGACAATGATCCTTACGGATCTCATGACCCATCATGTCTAGAAGGTTTTCTGTGCCATATCATAAGCATCTCCTGGTTGGAGGCACATGCTTCTGAGGATTAGCTTTCTGGCATCAAGACTCATGCAATTTTATCCTCTCCAGAGCATGAGTGAAAAGAAGAGAAGCTCTTCTTTGCTCATTGCACCTTTCCAAAACGTCCTAGGGCTCAGGACTGTAAGAGTGGATACATCAGTTCATATCAACATTGCTAGACTTAGATCTCAGACAAATAAACAAAAAACCCCAACCAACTAATCATCCCACTGTGCAATATGAGGTAGTGGTAGGGATTGAGATTCAGGACAAAAACATTTTAGCAGGGCCTGCTGCAATAGAGCAAGGGGTAGTGGTTTAAAATTAAAAGGTGGTTGGTTAAGATATTAGGAAGAAGTTTTTTACAAGGAGGGTGGTGAAACACTGTCACAGGTTGCCCAGAGAGGTCATGGATGCCCCTCCCTGGAAACATTCAAGGCTGGGCTGGACAGGGCTCTGAGCCACCAGATGCAGTTGAATGTGTCCCTGCTCATTGCAGGAGGAGTGGACAAGATGACTTGGAATGGTCTCTTCCAGCCCAAACTATTCTATGATTCTATGATTCTATGATAAGAAAGTCATTGGAGATAGTCAAAGAAAATGCTGGTGATATCTTTCTGGCCACTGAGCAATTTGTTCATTGACACATGCAGGGACACAGGACAATTGATTTTCATATTCTTTGCCTGCCCTCTGGTGGTGAATGGCTGCTGCTTAATTGTATGCATACAGATACATTTATATGTTCTATATGGATATGTGTATATACATGTAGGCACAAATGCATTGATATATACAGCATAAAATGCTTACAGCTGAATTGAACCTTGAATTTGAATGTTACAGATGCAAGCAGTAGTTAACTATTGCCATTGGCTGTGGCTGGTCTTTTTAATGCTGAAGATTTTCCTGTGATTGTGATAAAATTTAATTCAGTTAAAATACTTCAGAATGAAATTAATAGGAGTTATAGTAAAATATTTGCTCCAGCTCAAGAGACCAGCAAGGTCTTCATGTGTCTTTTTCCTCTCTATAAATAAACTCTGCAGAAACTGTGTGAGCTGTACAAAACCAAGAGCAAAAGGTTTTTCCCGGATCAGCTCTTATAGCAAATAAGGGACCGCAAAACAGATAACTGCCACAGCATGGATGTTCCTTTCCCTACATAATGCCAGTCTGGGATAGCAGGAGGCCACAGAGAGAATGGCGAAAACTCAGAAGACATATGTTCACAGAATCATAAAATATTTGGAGTTGGAAAGGATCCACAAGGTCATTGAGTCTGACTCAGGGATCAAATCCACAGCCTTGGCATTATTAGCACCATGCACTAACCAGCTGAGCTAATCTCAGTACTCCTTCACCCTTGGTGCGGTTTTTTTAGGTTTAGCAAGGATTCAACATTATATTTCCACTCATTTTCCCTGGTAGATGCAAAGGGTAGAAGGATGTGCCATGCAGCCCTTCACAACTCCAAGAAATCTGTCCAGCACCTGGGCATGAGATAGTGAGGATAAATGTATTCAGCACTGCAGCTTTCAGGACTTACACAAATATAAGAGGTATTGGCTGAACACAGTGTTCCAGCCTTTTCTCTTTGGATGACCTATTGCAGTGGGAAGGGCAGCAAAGGTGATATTCATGTTGATGGGCTTTGTCTATGTCCAGAGGGAAGAGAAGCAGAAAAACTTCCCATCAACACCTTAATTCACCACTCAGTGCTTTCAAGTGTAACTACAGATTTCCACTCACAGGAAGGGAGAGCAGCCTTCAGTCCTTGGAGCCCTTGAGATCTGCAAGCCCTTCTGTAGATTATCCTGATCACACATTTGCCTTGGAATTTGTTTTGAAGCTATGTGTAGGGATGGGCGCAGGGTCTCTGGGTCCCTGTAGCATTAGGCAACATGGGTATGATGTCAATAGTCACAGGCTCCCCAGGGATGTGGCCACAGCATCCCCTGGTCCTTTTCTGCTGGGCAGTTTTCCTGCCACTCTTCTCCCATCCTTTAGCACTGCCTGGAGTTGCTGCAATCGAAATGCAGGACCTGGCACTTGGCCTTGTTGAACATCACGCAATTGGCCTTGGCCCATCAATCCAGCCGGTCCAGATCCCTCTGCAGAGATGTCCTGCCCTCCAGCAGATCAACACTCCCACCCAGCTTGGCGTCATCTGTGCACTTACTGAGGGTGCCCTCGATCCCCTTGTCCAGAACATTGATATGTATATTAAGCAGGACTGGTCCAAATACTGAGCCTTGGGAAACACCATCTGTGACCAACTGGATTTAACTCCATTCACCATCACACTCTGGGCTCGGCCAACCAGCCAGTTTTCCACACAGAGAAGAGTACACCTGTCCAAGACATGAGCAGCCAGTTTCTCCAGGGGAATGTTCTGTAAAACAGTGTCAATGCTTTACTGAAATCTAGATAGACCATGAAAAGCTGATTCTTCTCAATGCTTAGGGCGTCCCGTTATTCCGGATATGGGGAATGATTTGGTAGACATCTCACAGGTTATGAAAACTGGGCTACCAGAGCTGGAGGACTCCCCATCTGGGGAGATTCTTCAGTCAGTTCCTTTCCACCTGCCCACCTTGGTTGGTTGGTTTCTTTCCACACACACCAGTATTGGACAGTCTGTACCCATCCCAGTATCAGCCACAAGGACAAAAGTACAGCAGGAGGGTTGGAGAGGTGAAGGTTTTCAGGCTGATCCCTCTCCTCCATAGTTTGAGAAATGAAGCTCCCTGGGTCACCCTGCAGATTGGACCCAAATCTTGGACCCACCATGAGTATCAGGTCATATTTTCGTTTTGTCCTGACTGTGTTGCAGTCCTGACAGGTGCAGTCAGGCAGAGAAACCTTGATGACACAAATAAATGAATAAACTTTGAATAAACTTTGAATCCATGAATAAACTTTGGCACCTTATTTGGATAACAACCTGCAATTATTCCCTCCAGTGCTTTCTATTTGCTGATGGTGTTTGGGGAGCCAAGAGTTACAGATTTGGCAGGGCAGGCAGTCACCTCCTCAGGGAGCCCACACAAGTAGGTTAAACAAAAGCTGTATTTCCACACAGTGTCCTCGGGACACGGTGCCAAGATTTCACAGACAGCTCAAAACAAGGATTGGAAAAGAATGATATGCTCCCGTCACGCTTTTTTATTGCAAGCAGCCCTGAGTCACAAAGTACGTGTTCAGAGCAGAGCCTGGCCTTCCTTTAAAATCAGAAGTGTTCAGATTAAGAGTTTTTAGATTTTTCCTTTAAATCAATAATGCACCAAAGCAGAGGTTACATGCACAGAAGTGTAAGCAGTTTTTTTATAGCACCAGACTTTCAGTCCATGAGACAATAGAAGAAGTGTTCAATAAGCCATGGTTATTAAAGCAGTTAATTGCAGCACATCTGCCATGAGATATTATTCTGTCATGTTTGGGCAATGCATTTCTTCTGGTGAGAAAAGACCTCAAGGCTGGACATTTAGCCCTACAGAGTCTTTTTGCTGTCTTCTCTTCCTGCCCATGTTTTTCTGGTTAGTGTGGAGAAAGGTCAGCTGGTTTCCTGCAGGATTTCAATATTTTGAAATGCTATGTCAGTTCCAGCTTTTGAAAAGAAAAAAGAAAAATAAAGGAGGAAATTGTATGTGGAGATTGGAGCTGAGACATATGCCTCCAGGGTTGCTTTGGAATCAGTGACTGCAATAGGCCAGCAGATGGGCAGCTGAGGTGTCTGGCAAACAAACTGTCTGAAAACCAGACCATTTTCCATTTAAAAACTGCAGAATGTTTTCAATTTGAGAAATTTTAACAACAATAGAAAAAAAAAAAGGCTCCAGCACTTAATAAATACCTTCTGTTCAAGACCTACTGGAATTGCATACATGGTTCTGCAGTTTTCATCTAGGCATCACACCTATGTGGATTTAACATATTTCAGCATTGGTCCTTGACCCTGCATCAGTTTTTCCTGAGTTTCTCTGCATATGTTAAAGAACATGTTTCAGACACCTAGATTTGTGAAAATGAGTCTATTTACTTTCATAATCTCTTGTTTCTTTAACTGTGCCCAAAGTCTGTGCTATCAAGTCTGGTTCCTGGACAGCCCCAAGCTGAGAATAGAAAATGGCAAAAGGGGGGTTAATTCCTTTGAATAAAGTAATTGTAATGTGTCAGTGAAAGCAGTCGATAAAAGAGAACCACCTGAGAAAATTTTCTTGACTAAACAGTCCTGTGCAGGAAAGGATGACACTTTGCACCAAGTAATGACAAAGTGAAGGGGAAATGTCGTGTATCAGGACAGGTGTGGAGTCAGGAAGCAAAGCAGAGAATTGCATTATCAGGATGCATTGCGTGACATGGTGGTGCACTGGTGTGACTGGTGGTGCATGACAGGTGCATTCTGTGGGTGGTCCTTGCAGTCCCTCCACTGGGTTCTGTGCTGTTCAGCAGAACTAGGGATGCTCAGGGAAGAAGGCAGAGCCATGGGATGCTGACATCTGCAAATATCATGAAGTCAGGCTTAGGAAAGATTGTGGGAAGCTAGTGAATGAGGAAAAAGCTGGTAGATGAAATTTAATACCAACAGCTGTAAAGTAATGACCGTCAGAGGAAAAGCATTATGTGCTTCTTACACTGCACAGAACATGGATTCTGGTTTCATCAGGTCAGGGAACACTCTCCTGTGGATATTTCGGGAAGGCTGGAGGAGTACCCTGGTATGGGATGAGTACAGAAAAGTTTCCCCTGCTCACCTGCCTCAGTAGTTGCTGGCCTAGAAGCACTGTGTGTTGCTGCTTACCCTGCAGCTGCAGGAGGCTGGAGGAGAGGATTGCAATCACCCAGGGTCTGGAAATAGTCCTTAGTGCAAAGACTGTATTTTGGGAGGTCTGTTTCAACTCTATGTGCTAACCCAACCTCCCCATACATCAAACTCTCTGCATCCTAGAGCTGACCTAGCAATCCTCTAGCTCTCCATCAGGCTGGGTTTTACCCGTAAGGGCTTTCTCTAACACCACCATTTCACACAGCTTCATTTTGTGCATGAAGAGCTGCAGTTTCTCTGCCCTCTCCCATGTATTCTTTTCTTCTGATCACTCTCTATAACTGCTTCAAACAGCTGTGGATCAGCCTTTTCTCCCAGATAAAAAACAATAGCACAAGAGGAAATGGCATCAAGTTGCACTAGGAGAGGTTCAGATAGGGTATTAGGAAATAATCATTCGTTGAAAGGGTTGTCAAGCATTGGAGCAGGGAAGTGGTGGAGTTACCATATCTTGGAGGTATTTCAAAGACATGTAGATGTGGCTCTTGAGGACATGGTTTAGTGTGGTCTCGGCAGTGCTGGGTTAATGGTTGGATTTGATGACCTTAGAGGTCTTTTCCAACCTAAATGATTCTACAATATAATTTCATGATATGAATCAAGCCGTTATTTTTAACACAGATGAGGCAAGTGATGAGGGCCATACTAAGGCTTTCAGGCATGGCTGAAGGGGAATGAAAGGATGTGTGTCTACAGCAGTAGGTAATCCTCATCCCACCTTCCCCAGTGATGCATCCATCTGATGACCACTGCGTGTGAGTGGGTAGCTAAAGAGGTAAGAGTCTGTCTGTGCACAGGACCTTGCCAGACCATGTCCGTTGCATGGATAGAAAGGTAAAAGTTGATGTGATGTCTCTCATGCATTTATTTGATTCATTGCTGATGAGTGGATGGAATCACAGAATCATAAAATTACTGAGGGATTACTTACCCTCAGCTCTACTCCTGCATTCACTTGGCTGTATTTGCAAACCTCTGAGAAGTATCTTTGTATTTTTTAATGAGAAATGTGCTGTGTGGAATGGTATTGCCCCCTCCTCACATTAACATCTCCTGTTACAGGAAACTTTCCCAGACCTGGGCCATTGCAGCTGTTTGGGCACTCATCCACGCTGTGGCTGCTCCCTATTTTCCTTGGATTCTTCTGCATCTCACACCTTCTCTGTCTGACTGTCCTGCCACTGGCTTGTGTGTCTTGAGGCCTGCTTTTAAATTATTGTGTAATCCAGTGAATATGTGAATGGGAGACTCCACATGTGCCTTATCTTCAAAGGGAGATGAAAAAGTAAGCTGAGAAGTCAGCTGAAGGTAAATATACAAACTAGAATGAGACTTTCAGGTGGAGGGATAGGTCTTCAAGGATCTTTATTGTCTTATATTATAAATTGACTGCTAAAAATACTGCATGAAATACAAACTATATTCAGATAGTGTTTATTGCATGTAAATACATCATCTACAGCTCTCAGTGGATTTGCATGATTACATTAAAATTCGCTCTATGACATTAGTGGTAAAACTTCCAGCAATCATGTGGTAGGTTTTTGTTTATAATGGTTACTACAATGTGTGCTTCCCTATCCAAGAATCCACCAAGTGTCTTGTCCATAATCACCCAAGAAGTCTGATGTGGAGTTACAAAAATTTATATTTGCTTCTTCCAGCCCACATCTTCCTCATTACAACATCCTAACACTAGTTTTAGGAGCAAAGTAATAAAAAAAAAGAGCATGATACAGTAATCTTAGTTTGTATGGGAAGAAATCCCATGAGTGAACCTGTCTAAACAGAACAATACCAGGAAAATATAAGTATGTTTTACATATTTCTAACAGTAGCTGTAATCACACTCAGGGATGAGTCCTCAGCCTCTTCCTGTTGAAACTAAGAGGAAAAAATTACCACTGGCTTCAAAGAGAATAAAGAATTATCCTGGGATTACTAGAGTCATCAGTGACTAGAACTTTGCTTCTCTGCTACCCTTTCCCACAGATTTACTATCTTAATTTTTAAAAGGAATTCAAAGAATGTTGTTTATTTTAGAAGACTACAGGCTGAAGAAAGAATTCGAAACTGTGTGCAGAAGTGTGGGTTGAAATCTTGCTCCAAACATTTTCATGGAAAATTCAGGTTGATTTAACCCACTCTGCTATGTAACAGGACAGCAATGATAAATGCTTTTTCTTTTTTTTTTTATGGGAAAATAATGGAAAAGATATGAATTATGCAAAAATTTTTTGATTTTAAACTCATGTTTCCACAGACCAATCCAGATAACGTCCCTCTCTGGAACTGAACACTGAGGTGCCTTGCGTCAGAATCACCTGCCCCATGTCTCTTCCACAGGACTTTGTTCCTGAATGAATTTGCAAACAGAGGGGGAGCACAGGGCAGAAAGCAAAGGCTTTCTTAATCCCTATTTGACAGCTCAAGTGTTGTATGAGCCTTTTGACAGATGTCCTTCAAGGGCCAGCTTCTCCCACATGGAATATCAACTCACCATGAAAAAAGCAAAAGCTTCTTTTACAAAACCAAGTGCCACAGAGTAAAAGCTCATTATTAAAGAACATTAATAAATTTCCCTTCTGTTTTTGCTTTTCAGATGTTTATACTCCAAACAGATCTTACTTTAACAGTGCATGTTTTATACTTGATACAGTGAATCAGTTGTGAAAATACTTTGTTCCTTAACTCTGTGAAGTGAGACTCACCTGGTTTCATAAAGGTATTTTCAATAGCCAATGAAGATTTGCCAAGGGTTTGTTGACTCTTATTATCTGAATGGTAAAAATCTGTTTTGATTGGTCTGATGAGAAGAGTTCAAATGGAGCTTGAGAAAGGTCTCAGTATTCTCAATTAACACCTTCTGGCGGTAATATTGATTAAATTACCATACTCGCTCTTCTCTTCAGCCTTGCAGAAGAGGGAACAACAATTCCCAGAAGGTTGTTAGAAGCCACATGTTGAACAGGAGTAGAAAACTTGGAAGAAGAAGGGCCCAACACCAAAATTATTTGACTTTGAGGAAGTGTGCTCTGGTGCAAGTGCCTACAGGCCAAATATTTACCCTTTACAGAAAGCTTTTCACCCATGGGGAGGCTTACTTTACATATAAGTGCTTTAGAGACCACTTGGAGATTGGAAAGGAAAAAGAGTGATGGGTTTTAGGCTTTGCACTGCTTTAATGATGTTCTCTTCATTCCCTCAGCTCCACTTTTGCAGGGGGAAAAAAATCATATTTTATTAGTATTTCTCAGCTAATAGAACTACATCTCAGTTTTGCAATATTTTGGCATTCTGTTTTCATCTTGTTTTAGGATGAAAAGCATAAAATACTTTAGATATCCTGTATATGTGTGTATATAAAGCAAAAAAAATTCTTGCAATTTAGATCTGGATTTGCGAATATGACATATTTTGACATTTTGAGCAGAATCTCATTTTGACATTTGAAACAAATATTGATTCATACCAAACTGTTTCAATTCAAAACTGTCATTTCATTTTGAAAATAGCATTAAATTGGCATTTGCAGCTGAAATGTCAATTTGAAAGAAAATGTTTCAGCTTAAGTTGATACACAGGAACAAAACATTTGGATTCAAAATTTCCCTCTGTGGGAGAGTAAAAATATTTTTTGTTGTTGTCCAAAACATTTTCTTCTCAATTGCACTCATTTTCATGAAACAAGAGCTTCCCACAATAACAAGAGGAAAACAACTACTTAATGTAAAACAGTTAAACCATTTTAGCACTTGGCATTACTGTTTGAATCCAGGCCCAAGGGCAGCTGACTTTGTTAGTGCTGCCGTGCAGACCTAGCTAAAATATTCTTTGAGTTCATCCTTGTGACAGTTGCGCTCAGGAAGAGCTGGAACTACCATCATCATCGCCATCACTTTCCTCCCCAGTGCACCCCTCCCAAAACCACACACATACAGCTCTGAGCTGGTGCCCAGTTTCACAAGAGACAATGGTCAGGATTCATCCTCCTGCTCAGGTTTACCCTGTGCAAGAGCTAAGAGGCTTCATTAGTTATACTGCTTTGGGCTGGCTGGGAACTAAATGGAGAGTGTGAGCTCTGTTGGATGGGCTTTAAGGTGTCCCTCCTGATCTTACTAGCTCTTTGCTGTGTTCTTCTCAGATTTCATCCTCTTCAAAACTTATTCCAGCCTCCTTCATGCTTCCCAGTTCTTTAAAGTTTGCTTTTCTTAGTGTCTTTGTGTTCCTCAGGACAGATTTCAATTTTCTGGTCAGTACATCTGGCCAGTTGTGGCTGCAAAACAGAGAAGAGAAGTGGAGCTAGCAACTCTGCTCACCGAGGAATGACTTTTCATTTAGCATCATTTTATGTCAACCAAAGCAGAAATGTTAAATGGTGGAGTTGAAGTGGATCTTTTGCTACAATACTTCAAGTGTTCACAAAGCCCAGGTTCTAGGCCACCATCTGCTGGTGGGTGCAAATTTATTGTAACATAATGGGGTTCTCAGAGACAAAATAAACATCAAGGACTTGTAAGAGGCCAGAAGCTCAGCAAATGGCAGGGCTTTAGGAAGGTCTCAAATCTGCAGCTGCTCTGTCACACATATAGAATCATATGGAATAAGATTTACTGTGTATAATAGAAAAAAATGTCATTCCAGCTGTTTTAAACCAGAAAGAACTAAATGCTAATGTCTACTAATAACACCATTTTGATTATATAGAGTTTAGAAAGAAACAGTTAAGAAATAGTTGTGTATATACATAAATGTATGGTTTAAACTGTACACACCATCATTATGTGCAATGAACATGCAATTACTTTAGAATAGACATATATGTTAAAATCTGACTACGTGAAGCAGGTATCCTGTAGAAATAATACAAAGTGTAATGTTTTTAAACTAAAAGAGGATAGATTTAGACTAGATATAAGGAAGAAATTTTTTATAATGAGGACGGTGAGGCACAGGTTGCCCAGAAAAGCTGTGGATGCCCCATCCCTGGGAGCATTCAAGGCCAGGATGGATGGGACTGAGCAACCTGGTCTAGTGAAACCTGTATCTGTTCATTGCAAGGACTATATGACCTTGAAATGTCCCTTCCAACCCAAGCTATTCTACAACTCTATGATCTTATCTCCTGGTCAATTGCACCTTGTTAGCCTATGGTTTGGCAAGCAAGCTGCAATTATTTGGGTATTTACTGTATTTCCTGAGCAAGAAAGAATCTCAGGGGATCTCCTGTCACTAAGCTGAGTTCACAGGATGAAGAGTTAGAATACAAGGAGAGTCAAATCCTTGAGGAACAGAAAAAAAAAAAAAAAGAGAGAGAGAGGAAATAACTTGAAAAATTGAACCTCAGTACTTTTCAGTAATCCCAGGCTGCTGCAGGATACACCACCTGTATGCTTACCTATCTAAAGGCTAGCAGAGAGCAGTATGGATTGTCCTAACATTCACAATGGGTACCCCCATAAATACAGCCACTACCAATAACACCAGGGAATAACACCAGGGTGAAATCTCACCCCTGAGAATTCTACAATGAATTCTGACTGATTTGCATGGGGTCTAAATCTCACCTACAAACTGAGACCAACCAACAGATCCTAGGGAGTCACTGACCACTCTCGTGATATAGTTCTCTCTTGTGTTTTGAAGTTAGAGAGAGAAATCCCTTTCTCCATATCAGAAGCATTTTAAGAAGCTACAGGGAAGATTCATCTGCCTGAGGATATTGTCCAGCAGCATCTGACGCCATGGTTTATCCTACATGGTCTCCAGCTGTTGTTTTTATCTACCAGCCTTACATAAGTGTCTCTGACAGACATGGTGCTCTGGGCTGAATCCCACTTGCATGAGTGGGTTAGAAGGTCCAGGTTAAGGTCACTGATCCTACCACAGAACGAAGGATAAGGGTCACTAATGATACAGTTTATCTTCAGGTGACTGGAGGTGCACTCTGGCGTTCCTCATGCTTTGCTGAGGGTTTTTATCAAGATCCAGCCAGAACCATCACTTCTCTTTGAAATCAAGAATCCACCAAGGACAGCAGAGTCCACTCACTCTTTCAAGGTTCAAGGATTTACTCCTGAGCATGAGAAGCCGAGTCTTGATCTTCCTCTAGACTCCAGGCCAGATGAATACTCCAAAATACATAATTCCTCCAAGATGGGCATCCCTATAGTACTGCAGCAAGAACCCTGTGGGACTGTTAGCAGTTTAGGGTCCCAGGTTAACAGGACCATAAATTGAGTGAATGGACTATAGATGATGACATCTGAGATCCTTGCATTCCTTTACTGCTATCAAGGAAAAACAAGGTTACTGGCAGTGTAGTCCCTTTCCCTTTCAGAAGCATCTAAAATAGATTAGCTGGAAACATCACTAAACCACCAGACAGGAATGTGGGAATAAGTGGCTTTTGAGGACTTAATTGCCTCCATTGAAAGCTTCCTGCACACAAGAACCAGGACCATTGAAAAAATTCAGGTGTGAATGTGGTACTGATTTTTCCGCTATTACCAATGGATTAAGCCAATTTGGCTAATGAGAATCTTCTGTTCTCCATAATATACTGTTGATCAGCTTTGCTTCAGAGTGGAAATTTATGTTTGTGAGTGATATATGTACTAAATACTTATGTATCAGAATATGTGTAGGTTTTGTCAAGCAGGGCTAACCCAAGTGTGAGATCCTCTTTGTCTCTGGCCTTGGAGGATGAGCTGGTACTTCTAAACATAAATCAGCAGGGTGGTCTTCTGTGCCTTGGAGCTTGTATTTAGCAGTGGGTGTTTACATATGGTAGTGCTCACACAGGTCTCTGCAGATTGTGTGTATTATTTAAATAACTTTATTTATTTTATTTTTTTAACGAGGATTTTCTGCCCTTAGGTCCTCGATAGGGAGAACTTCAGACAAAAATTTAATATCTCTTAAGGGAGATAAACCAGGCTGGTAACACATCCTGAATCTTTAAAAGATGTGTTTGGGAAAGAGGAACACAGCCAAAAGCTACCTGCTGGGTTTCATCCTTGTGAGAAAATTGGATGGAGCTTTAGTCTTCATAGCAATCTATCAGCCTGATATGGTGTGTCTCAGGGGTTTGCACTCTGGGCTTTCATCCACCCCTCCTTTTTTTAGGAAAGTGGAAATGAAATATGCATTAGTCCAGAGGAATTGGGGAGAAGCATTACTGCTGTTTTCAGAGATATTATTAAAATCCCCACTGATTCACCATTTTCAGGGGACACCACACCTGTGCATGTGTGGCTGTGCATGCTTCTATGCCAGCCTTGCTCTGATAACACCTACTTGATTAGGTCATACTGTCATATTCCATGTGACTTCTGAGTTCCACCCAAACCATAAATCCATTACCTCTTGTACCTGTAGGTACCATAATGATGAATATCAAAGCTGCATCCTGTTTCTGTCATGAGGTATGGAATTACACTAGGCAGGAGATGTGCATTACACAAAAGCAACAATAGGCAATTTGGATTTTTCCAGGCTTGAACTCCAGTTTTATCGCTGTGTTTACCATGTACTGGGCTCTTCCTGGCACAGTGAACATCAGCATAGAGTGGTTTGGTAATACACAGCAGGTAAAGACAGTAATACTGTGTCTTTCAGAAATTGGTATGATACTAGGTCATAAATTCACTAGGAAATCACCCAACAAGGCTACTACTGTCTTCAAACAGCTTTGCTGCTGTTCCAAGCATCTTTTGAATGAGACATGTTAGAATAACAACCCTTATTAAAAAAAAAAAAAAAAGGAATATAAAAAGAGAAAAAATAGAAGGAAAGGGAAAAAAAAAGACACTAAAACCAGCAAAGTGCAGACAAATAACACACAAGCAGACACTAAAGAGCAAAGCTACATGGGGACTGTCCTATAGCTACTACCTCAGATCTAGGCCCTTTTGCCAAGGAGTTTTTCAGCTTTCCTCCTTTTGAACTCTGCAATTTCTTCCGGGAATAACCCATGAGCTCTATACCTGCAGTGAACAGGTAGGCCATTAGAGAAAGAACCAGTTCAGTTTCATCTGAAATAAAGAACAGACTGTAATGGAGACTAAGGGAAAAGTAAGTGTCTTCTGGTGAGAAAAAGGAAAGCAAATATAGGTCCTGGTTTTGGCTTTATTTATTCCCCTCTTGTACCACTCAATTTGATATACTGCAAAGGATGTCAGCTAATTAGATTTTAAGTATCCAGGGAGCTCTTGGCACTCTTAGACACTTCTGCCAGGACAAGATGAATGACTTTGTTGATTAAGGAATACAAATTATATCTCCATCATGGCTGTTTCCAGAATCTATTAGATAAGATGGATCCTGGGAGAATGATTCCATTATTCCACTGATCCTTTCCCTCATTCATTAAAGGGAAGAACAGAACAAAGCAGCAGTGGAGACCTTGCCTTTGGTTAGTTCAGTTCCTGCCTCAGTGCCTTCTGGTCTTCCAGCAATGTTGCTTTCAGAAACTCTCAGCTTGCTAAGCTGTGGGCATATTTCCTGGGGGAAATCCTATTTAACTATCCCTAGAGAAAGCCAGTTGTCTCTGAAAGCTGAACTAATTTAACAGCCTTTCCTGAGGGAGATCAGAGCCAAGTTTCAGCTCTTTTGCCAATTCTGCTCTGCAAATGGAAATGCCTAGGCAAGTTGTCCTCCCATGCCTTATCTAAATCCTCAGCTCTAGGAACATCTTTCTTCTCTTCAGAAATATTGATCCCTGTTTACAAACTTCCTCATGAGTGATGGTACCTTTAGGGCTGGGTCCCAAGGACAGGGAAGCCAGGAGGATATAATCCTTATGGGTTCAACAAGGAATGACTCTCACAACTCAGGTGAGATTTAGCTCCCTGATACTTTTTTATCTGCAATGTAGATGTCTCCATCTAAGCCAAATACCTTGGGTTCTATTCTGAACCAGTGGAGGGAAGCTGGCAATGCTAGACCACAGCAGGAGTTTATCCCAAAGCAGAAGAAGATCAACACCAAGAAATGTCTGTTTCTCTGCGCTGACTCTTAAAAGACACGCAGGTGACTAGATCAGATGGAGGCAAATAACTTTTAACAAGATTAAACCCTGCCTGTTGGAGGGAGAAGAGGAATCTTTGTGTCCAGATCCTTTATGGAAGCAGTAGCAGAATTCACTTACACATGGGTGAGAGTGAGGGGTTTGTTCTTTGAGTCCACCCAGCAGGAATTCATCCACAGGGAAGTGGAGGAGGTTGCTGTCTGTGTCTGCACAATAGTGCAGTAGGTTGTGACCCACAGAAGGTGAAGGCCTGACCAGAGTATTTGGGGATCAAGCACAGCATTAGACTGCCTGAGGTCCACCCCCAGACATTGCTCACACAAGTATCAAATAAATGTTTGGCAGTGACTTGACTTTCATCCACTGCACAACAGCAAAAAGAAAGATCCAGTGTAAACAGAACTTGCACATCTCCTGAACTCACTAATGTCTGAGCAACTGGAGAGGTCTGGCTCTGCATCATCCATCCCAGCCTCAGGCAAAACACCTTTTTGGAGAGAGCAGTTAGTTTTCCAAGGTCCTTTCTTCCCATTGTCTTGTTTGCAAAGCCAGCAGGAGAAAATCTGTGAAGTTCTGACTTTTCTTCCTTTCTGAATGCTGCATTTAGGGTTTCTTGCTATTAGCACCAATTCTGTAATATTCCAGTCAATTCTCCCAGAAACTTCAGCTTGCTCAGAAAGAGCTTTTTTAAATATAAAAGCTGGTGCAATCACAAGTCAAGCAGTCTTGTTCAAAGGGAGATGAGTCACCAACTTTCATTCCCTTTCTCATCCTCCATCAGATTTCAGAGAGAATTCTTCTTTCTCACTGTCATTATGCCACAGCCATGATCAGAATACTCCTTTGTCTTCATTTTGCTGTTGTGTTAGGCCATCAGAAATAATTTGAAAAGAAGGGATTGAGTGTGAAGCAAAATGCATCTGTCCTGACATTGCATGATCAAGCCTATGAGACAGAGGATGCTTTGATTTCTCTGAATAGCTCTTGTTAAATGTTATATAAAGTTTATTTAGGAAATATTTTTATGCTGTTGTATAATTCCAGCTATGGAATGACAGCAAGAGTTTTTCACTGCTGTTTGGTCTACAAGCTCTTTTATTTCTGATTTAAAAATGCATTTGAGAGACTTCAAATAGGAGCCCAGGAGGAAATGCTTTCGCTTTTCTCCTCAGAAAGACGCAACAGCAACATTAGAGATATTCTACAGATCCATCCTACTAGGGTGCTCCAACACAGACAAAGCAATGAGAACCTTGTACTGGGCAGAAGAAAAAACCTGTTTGTGCTAATGATTGTCTTTTTCCTGGCTCATAAAAAGGTCTTTCTCACTTGTGGTTGGGAAATGGATTCTTTGAGCATCCTTTACTGTTTCTCACCCATTTATCTTCAGATAAGGATCTTAGTGTGTTCTCCAGGGTTGATCCTCATGCATGTGAGGATGAGAGAGACCCAAAACTCCCACCTGTTCCTGGCTGCATCTTCAGTTTTCAGTGATATCTCACATCTGGTTGCACTTATCACTGTGAGTGGTAGTGGACTAGAAAACCTATCAACCCTGCTGGACTTAAGACTTACTGCATGAATTCATAAAAGGGATCTGGGTTTATGTTAAAATTCAAAAACTGCCATATGCTCTTTACCTAGGCATTGGGTTAATGGTTAAAAACCTTTGAGAGGATCAACAATCTGTATCTTTCTTTGCTGAATTGCATTAATTTTTTTCCTCCAGTTAACTTTCCATAAGTAATTTAAAGGGAAAGTTTCTGAATAAAGCTACCTGCTGAGATAGAGGACTTTCAAACACTGTATTCAGTACCAGAGCAAAGAATTTCTGAAGCAGGATGGTAAAAGTTGGAAATTCAGAAGATCAAGAATGTTACTCATCTCCTTGGATTGGTAAAGGAAGATAATCCTGGCTCTTGGTGTTGTTCTGGTTTGGGGTGGTTTTTTGTTTTGTTTTTTCTTTCCAAATTTCATTAGCCATTGAGTTTTTCCTAGTGTTAGATATTTTTTCAGTGCCTTGCAAAATGCATCTGAGATTTAGTCCAGGTCAGGCTTGTGTGTGCTAGTTTTGCATAAACTCAGATCTTTGCTGCTTTTTTGGACAAGAGGAGTTGACAAGGTGCTGCCTGTCCCAAAGCACCACAGGATGCCAACTTCAAGTATCACACATTTATGTACTTGCAACTTTGTGCTTTTTCCATGTCTGATAATTCAGTCCCCCCAGCTAGTCACCTGATGTATCCTCAAAGAATCTTCATGGCTTTTCTTTAAACCTATCTGATTGAAATCTCAAAAGAATGTCTATCCTACAGGTAGTCTGCTGCTTGACTGCTTGGGACGCTTGGTTTTGTGGTCTCTTAATTTTGTTACACCTTCTCTATGTCCAATCTGCCATTATTTCCTGTGGCAGTACCAGGTGTAGGTGTAGAAATGTGCCTTGAAGCAAAGGTCTAGAGAGGCTACAGAACTGTCTGTCCTGTTCTATGTCATGCAAAGTTAACCTAAAGCTCCCATGAAAACCAGGCAAAACTGAGATTTAACCAGACCTAGAAAGAAGGACTTATCTTTTGAAAACAAACTTCACAAACTTCCATCCCTAGACTCTGACCCTTAAATCCATGGCCCACAGGTTTGCAATTCCATAGCATGGACATAAGACCAAGCACAATTCACTAACCTTCACTTGGTAGGAAACGCCTCTCAGCATGGCCACCACAAGTGCCCGCCTGTAGATGTGCAGGCCACCCAAGCCACAGAATAAAGCATGAGATAGAAACAAGTGCTCATAGACCTCATGGTAAGGAAATACCCAAGTAGAAGATAAGTTGCCTCAGGACAGAGTGAAAAAAAATGAGTAGAAGAGGAATCTATTCAGTATTTCCTTCTTCAGCTCAAAAGTCTACAAATGAGGAAATCCCTATGGAATTATATGAGGCAGTGACTTGAAACCACCATATTGGCCAGCTAGAGAGAAACAACTTTCAACCTCTTGGTTTTGTGCCAAGAAAACCTGAACCATCAAGATAAGGCTGGAAAACAGGACATAATGTCTGATACCTATCTAGTAACAGCACAGCCTCTGCATGAGGAAGTTCTCCAAATATTTACTTTGCTTGAACATCCAGTTACTTCTTTCTGGCACTTGATATTTGATTTCTATGGGGTATAAGTTTCATTTTGCCCTGTAGCTAAGACAAATATGGTTTTGTGTTACTTTACTTTTTTCCTCTGAATACTGTCACAATCACTCAACCACTGCATGATCTATGGGGACAGAGATACTGCAAAAGAACAGTGAAGATCTGGGATTTGGGACAAGAGTAGACCACCTCTGTCTCTGCAATGTTACGGGTAGACTCTTCAGAGGTTACACATGGATGCTCAAGATCCTCTGATCCTGAGTATGTGGGGAAATGGGAAAATTTTTTTTAGTCATCTTATTGTCTGCCTGGACTGATTAATTTTCTACCATTTACAATCCCTGTTTAGAAACAGCTCAGCCCCGCTTAAGGCTGACTTTGGTTCACATGGCCAGAGGACAGGATCTTTGACAATGGTAGAAAGGACCTCAACAGTCAACAGAGGCTTAAATCATGACTTTCAGATAGTAAAACCAAGATGAGAAGCATCTACTCTCAAAGTAGAACTCTTAGTACTTGCTCAGTTGCATGGTAAGCCAGCCCACCTTGATAGGATAGCAAAATTCCTCCAAGTTTCATATTTCCTGTGAATAATAATGTATCATTGGTATCAACACACATCACTCAATAGCTCATTTCCATCAAGTAGTAAATAAAATACCTTCAAGCCTAAAAAATATCCTCTCTCAAAATTATCTTCCAGTAAACTTCTATTTTCCACTCTGACTGACACCCAAATAACTTTAAAATTGTGCCTCAAAATACTGTTAAGTTCGACCCTACTCCAAAAAAGCCCTGGGATGGCTCTGAGCACAAGGACTGCCCTGTATGCAACTGCCCAAGTAGTTGACCACTGTCTGCAGAGGGAGATAAAAAAAGTCTTTGTTTACTAAGAGGGAACGAGGCCATACATAGAACAAGATTGATCAGGAGAAGTCAGAGCTACATTAAACCAGACCTTGTTTTCTGTCAGACCTTGATCTCTGAGGTAGTCACTGTAGGACCTCAACAAAACAGGCATCTTGCAAGGGCCAATCGAATCAGACCCCTTAGCAAGTATTTCTCTTTATTGTCTATAAAGGAAGTCAAGGCTGACTGCTTTTAATGTGGGTGACCACAATGTTCTTGTCAAACAAATCCAACTCCTGGGTTTTATGGCCTGACCACAACATCCTTTCTGGGCATACAGCAGGTGACAGCTGAACAGGGAGTACTCTGTTTGCAAAGTCAGGCATTGCAAAGCCAGAAAATGACTTAATGAATTTCAAGTGCTCAATCTTTGCTGACCACCACCATCTGTATGGAGGCAACACCGTTAAGTTGTCAATTACCTAACAGTGCCATAACTTTGTAACACAAAGTTTTCTTATTTTTCTGTTAGAATGAAAGGAAAGAAATGTGTTTATATGTTGAATGAGGTTGGTGTTTTCTGCAGGAATTTGATGGAAGGGGAGAAAAATCTGAGTGTCTCTCATACACTGATGACACCAGGGACCTGAAAGTGTCCCTACCCGTGTGCCTCCTGTATGCACACATAGCAGGAAGGAGATTCAGGGAGGAACTCCCTGGTGTTCAACCCCCAAGGGAGTATAGGGGAGAAGCAGCAAGTTTCCATGCCACTTCTTGGGAACTGTGAATAAGGAGAGGTGTTGGAGAAACCATATCACTTCTGAGTCTCAGTACTATGCCTGAACATGTAAGTCACCTAAGGAAAATGGTGTAGATTTTGCAAACAGATAACATGGAAAGATGGATATTCAGCCTGTGAGCTCCAGAAAAGACCTTTTAACGAATGTCTTGAACAGTGACGAAGTCACACTTACCCTGGCTTTATTTCAGGAGGTTTAGGTAAGGGCTTCAGAAAGCCTTTTTTCCCGACCAGCCAATATGTTTCTTCTACTCCTTTACCCTAAAATAAAAAAAAAAATCCAAATAAAAAGCAGCTTTCTGTCTGCCCTCTACTCGACATGTAATTTCCTCACTAGGTTTCTCTGGCTTCATATATATCCAGAGACAAACCATGTCTGGAAATCTTGGGCTACCCTTCAGAATAGCTCAGGGATTATTTGAATTTCATTTTCCTGAAAGACGATATTCATTATCCTTGTTCCAACTGTTATTTACAAATTACCCTCATTGATCTGGGTCATTGAAACTACACAGCTGAACAGAAATTGGAAACTACAGGATCACTAATCATCTTATTTGGCAGCACTAGCATTATTAATTGAGAGATTTTACAACTCATTCTGAAGTGAGTATCAGAATAATAACTTCCTCTCCCACCAGTGATGATTTAGCTTTTAAAGTGTGATGCATCTGATGAACTGTAGGCATCTATATGAGAGTCAATCACCCTTGACTGAAGAAGGGGATGAAAACAGACATTCATCCTCACATAAACCAGACCCTGAAAGTACTTCAGGTTAATAATTTCCTAAAGGGCCAATTTATCCTCACTAACTATGTAAAGGCTTCTTTCCATTGACTAAACCTGGAATAATTACCCCAGATCTCCACTTGCAGACATATGAACTTTGATGATTCCACTTGTCACGCAAGGTTGGTAAGGGACCTGAGGCCATATTCGACCTTTTATTCTAGGTATTTAAGGCAAAAAAAGCTCCTACTTCTCTCTATTGATTATGTAAGGGTAGAAATGATGTTTGAATTATTTAGTACTGTCTTGTTTGGACACTGAAAACAGCAGCTTCTGTCAAGGATGGACTAAATAGACAACTATATAAATACTTATATCCAGCACATACAGCTGATTGCTCAATCCCACAGTCCTTCAAGAACCACCTCATGTATGGAAACAACTGAAAGGAACAATTTTGGAAGGATTCAGCTGAAGGTTGGTGTATGAAGGCCAAAAATAATCTTAATATGAAAATTCCTTAAGCAAGAAGACTCCCTTGTGAAGTGTTTCATACAGCCGTGGCCTTCTTACCCTCAGTTCTGTTTTTCCCCTGGGTACAATTTCATAGCCTTCATTCAGACTCCGAAGCGTATCCACTGTACTTTGGCTGACATGAATTCTGTAAGCTGGGAACAGAAAGCAAAGCAGCTGGATCACTGTACCGCACACATACTGCAAATTCCCCACTGCTTCATCCTGACGAGGGGAAGTGCTCCAAAGCAGGAGTGCTCCAATGCAGGTGTGTGGCTGGTGAAGCTGTGTGGTGCTCCTCTACGTAGAGTTCAATGCTGACTGATGGATTCTTCCAGGCAGGGCTGTAAAGAGCACGGGGGGAAAGGAGATCTACTCTGGGGGCTTCCTGGAGAAGGATACCAAACACACTAAGTGTAGAAGTCCAGCTCTCAATAAAGATGGTAAGTGGCTTTCCAGTTAAATTGTCAGCTGGGCTGCTGTTTTATCCACTGCCACAGTATAGGTGGGGAACGAGAAAGGAATGAAAAATGACCAACTGTCCTGCTCCAGACACCCAGCATAATTTGAAAGCTGGGATGAAGAGCAGAGAGATGGAGTTTGCAAGGGAATATAAAGAAAATATGGCTATGCTTCTAGATCTGTCTGGATTTTTAGTAATTGATCCCACCCAGAGCTGCCATTTAGTGTATGAACAAAAAGGGCAAAGGTGGAGAACTTTATTGAATTTCCATCTCTCTGAGATTGTTTTATAGCCATTGCTGGAACTCACTGGAATTTGTTATTGTTCTGCTGATGTGAACAATCCAGGAAATATTTCTAAACATTTCCCCCCATATAGTTATCTTTGTTGGGTTTTTTGGTTGAACTTTTGTTTCAGTTTTGTCAACCACATTCCCTTCCCCTTTGAAGGATGGGGGATGAGCTGATTAATTTTTTTTCCATAATAATAAGAAAGAAGAACATCAGTTTGAATACGTAGAGGAAGATCACACAGCTATGAGCTACATTTCCTGAGAGACTAACCTACAATTTTCCTATTTATCTATATGCATTTCTATTAATGTGTAACAATGCTCTTGTACCTGCAGTGCTCCTGCTGTCTCCAGTCTCAGTGGGACTTTGTATGACCAAGGGTATGATGGAAGCAGTGCCCACATGTGCTTCAACCCTTGCTTTGTACTGGTCATGAAAGGTAAATGCATCATTTTACTGTGCAAGAACAGCTCTGAATTAAGCGTTCTTAGCATGGACTGAAAGCAAGATCCAAACCATATTGGAGAAAAGTAGGGCAAGATTCATGTTAATTTTGGTTGATGGGATTTGAATCAGAGGACTGCAGCTGGAAGGCAGGGTCCTAAAGGCTAACCTACAATGGTAAAAATTCTCCGCCCTCTCCTTCAGGCTGCTTTGAATTTTCTCATTTGACTTGCCCCTTTCTTTGACTGTCCCAAACACTCACGCAGGCCTGTGGACTCCATCCGTGACGCCGTGTTCACTGTGTCTCCGAAGAGGCAGTACCGGGGCATGGTCAGCCCCACCACGCCTGCCACGCATGGCCCTGAAAGACACGTCAGCTGCGTAACCCAGATGATCCTGCACAAGTCTAGGAGCTCACTGATGAACAAATCTCATCCGCTCCTCTAATATTCAAGAAACTGCTTGGGAATACAGAAGAAGGTTTTCTAAAGATCTCATTGACCTTGATGCTTGCTGCAAGCAGTGAAAAGTTAAGCATTGCTCTGGATTGCACGCTGGTGTTTTATGTCTGAGAAAGGTCATGTGTGGTAGGCCCTCAGCTCACCACCATCTGGGAGAAATTTGTTCAGAGTTCTTGGAAACTCAAGGACTATCATAATCTCATTTTAAAAAGGCCTTTTTCCATGTGAGAGAACTAAAGTTCAGATCCTGTGACATGCACTGTAGCCCACTCAAACAGGATTAAAAATCAGCCTTGGAAGTGCTGGCAGCACTCTGGACCACCCTGTGTCCCCTCCTTGGAAAAGAAGATATTGTGAGCTTGCCTGTCTAGACAAGACCTGTTTTTTCCCTCTTTCTCATTCTTTATACAAGATCCATTCACTTCCTAAGCAGCTTCCAAAGAATTGTTGCCAAGTTGTCAGGAAGAGATATGTGTGCAGGATTCACATGAACATGCACAGACTGGGAGATAAAATTTGTGGCAGCCAAACAGCAGAGACAATTTTCATCTGGGGCATTTGGCTTAGTTAATTTAGACTGCACTCAGAAAGAGGACATGCTAAATTTCATTGCCCAGAACACAAAACATCAGGCCTGCAAAATAAATGAAAAAAAATTTTATATATATATATATATAAAGCAATGTAATGAGGTGTGGGGCTTCCTGCAGAGAAAAGACAGAAGTCTCTGTATTTTCCATCAAATGTATTTATGAGATATGCCTTTTCAGGCTTTGCCTTTTCAATGTCATGATCCTTCTGACTTGAGATTTAATATAATTGATATCTTGGAAATCTTTTCCCGTGCAAGAGTACAAGAGATGTGAACATTGCACATCATCAATAGAACCTGAAATGATGCTACAGATAAGGGTTTTCATAATATAAAAAGGTTATAGGTTAAAATGTTGGTTTTAAAACAGTAATAATAATCATCATAGTAACAATTGTAGCCTAATTTAGAAGTGATCAGTTACTTAGTTTAGTGCAGTGTAATTTTATGGTGATTTTAGCCTTATTTACAAAAATTGATCCTTCATGTAGTTTTCAGATATATCTTAAGGACAATGAAACTCCATAGCTGAAAGCAATGGGGAACTCCACAAGAACCCCTCTTGCTGTGACCTCTGAAAAGTTGTTGCTGCCCAGAGTTGCCAGATTTTAGTATACTTCATGAGGATGCAAACTGAGAGGTAAGACAGATTTTAATTCCTGTCTGACGAAGCATTGCTTGATAAAAGATTTTAAAAAAGAGAGATGAAGAATGGTTCATACAAAAGATGTTACAAGGACTTGAGCAGCATGGATCAAACCGGATCAAACTGGATAAAACACAGCAGGCAGGACTGCTGGAGATCATGAAAACCTGATTTAAAGGGTTTCTTTTCAACTGTCGGTGTACCTCGAACAAAACAGTGTTCCTCAGAATCCCTTACAAGTTAATTCCCATCCTTATCAGTACTCTCTAATTTGTTTCAAGCTTTTCAGGAGAGGAAATTTATCCATTAGAGGAAGTTTTATTCATCTATAGGCACTTCTATAGCACAACCATAAAGACACTGTCGATAGTCTGGGCCAAGGACCTTATGGTTCCTTAACTGGTCTTTATTGTGTGCATGCTAATGTGACATATGCACAAAAAAAGGTATTTGGGGGACTTCATAATTCATGCTTCAATAAGAGCTTTCCCTGAGAAAACATTATCTCACAAAACTTTGCCTCTCTTCTTTTTGTGGTGATAACATGACAGCAGCAGTCAGAAATCTCAGTAAGGACCAAAGCTCCTTCTGTAATAGGTTTTGCAAGGATATGAAAAGGTGGTTCCTGCCAAAAAACCAGCCCTCACTGAGGAGGAATTGAGTTCCATTGGTTAGAGCATGGTGCTAAAAACACCAGGGTCATGGGGTTGATCCCTGTATGGGCTACTCACTTCAGAGTTGGACTCCATGATCCTTGTGGGTCCCTTGCAACTCAGAATATTCTATGATTCTGTGGTTCTATTTTAAGAAGCACAAATAAAGGTGGCTGAGCTTCTGCTGTAGTCAGTGGAGGCCAAGTCAATGTGGTCAACTGAGCTGTAAGAGCTTTTCTACTCCTGCACCTGAATAGCTTTACAAGGTTCATTTACATGTCCTCAGAATGAGTGAAGGCTCCCTAAAAGTCCTGGAAACACTGCCATGTGGGTGCCTGAATTCAGGTTCCCTACTCAGCTGGTGCAATCATCCAGCCATTTCTGCAAAGCTCACAACATAGAGAGGCAAGGTTTTTAGGGAAAGGTGTTACCTTTCTAGAGTACTGCTTTTAAGCCTGTCCCATTGCAGAAAGTTCTTAGTTCAAAACCATCCCTACCATATAAGCATTCCCAAAACTACACATTCTCAGTGTTGAAAGCATCTAAGACTTAATTCACTCACTGCCTTCACCTCCTGTGTGTGTTCCCCCTTTTCCAAACAGCTTCAGCAAAAGGCTAAGAAAAACTTCCAGTGGTAAATCTCCCACATTTACAAGTTTTGGAGGAAACCAGACACCCTGTGATGAGGACATTATGGCCTAGTTGTTTAATTACACAGGTTCATAGGTCTGCTTTGAAGTGTCTGTTTGCCAGGGCTTCCAAGGGTCAGTTAATGAGAGGCTCTGGCTAAGACTCTGCAAGAACCATCAGCAGTGCTGCAGAGCTTAAGAGTCAAGATCAAAGTGCAGGGCTGAGTGCCAGAGAGCCTGACTAATATACAAATCTTCTTCCAGCTTCCATGGAAAAGCTTATCTTCTCACCACTGCTCTTGCTGACTGTCCTGCTCCAGCCCAGACATGGATAGCAGGGAAACAGCTGAGTCAGCTGAGTTATCCTGGACCTGCAGTGAAGTCAAGAGAGGACAGCCAAGATTTCAAGATGCATTTAAAGCAGGGGAGAAAATGCAGACCGAACACTGGTCGTCTTGTCCTCTTTGCCTTACCCATGCACTGCCACAAGCCAACCATGGACATGGGCCAGCAGAAGTTCCTAGAGGTGCAGCTTCCCCTTGGGATTGAAAAGACACAGGCAGCCTATGCCCAAATGGCATTTACTGCTTTTTCTGAGGGGGCACCAGGAGGTTTTCTTGGCACCAGTTTCCAGAGAGCAGTTGAAGCGCATGACTGGGGGGTCACACCCTTTCTCCATCTTTTCCAGTTCTGCGAAAGTGTCAGCCAAGCTCTCCTCTTCCCCAACAGCTTCCCCAAGGCTTTCATGATGCTGATCATTCCCTCTTCATGCATCTTTTCTCAGGAGAAACAGGGTCTACGGTTAATCAAACTCTGCTGTCAGCTCAGTGGCTCAGAGAGATGGTTTGCTTTGGAACATGTGTTTGTGGCTGCTCCCATGACAGTATGACGCTGCCAGATCTGTGCAAAACAAGATCTGCAGAGTCCTCCCCCCTCTTCCTCTCACACCCAGCACAACAGTTCATAGCAATTCTGCTTTCCAGATATCCAGAGTTCATAAAAACAAACAAAAAAAGTTACTACCCCCTGTAGACATCACCTAGGGATATATCTTTTGGCGAACTGCATGGGAGATGCATTGCAGAACTGATGTCAACAGGCAGCAGCAGATGTTGCACAGCAAATTCCTCTCTTTCCATGCTGAAACTATGCTGCTGTGTTCCAGAGACTCCTGCTCTGGGCAAGACAATCTGCAGCCATAGTCTCATCTAATTTCGGACAGAGTGTAAAACATACAGTGCTCCCGCAATCATTCCTTAATTCTTTGCACTTCCGTGAAGTGTCAGCTAAGACACACAAACTTCAAAGAAAAGAATAGGGAGGTGTGTTTTAGAGATAACTCCAAAAGAGGATCTTATAAGGTCTAGGAGATATGAAATAGTGATTTTAACTCTTCTCAGATCACAGCTCTGTTCTTGGGATATTCTGGGTGAGATACTTCATTTACTCTGCTCCTGTCTCCCAACACGTACATCAGGGATGAGGATACTGACATCTGCAAAACGCTTGCGTGCCAAAGCTGCTGAAGTGTGGATACTATCAGATAAGCAGAAGGATAAAACCCCCTGTAATATTGGGTCAGATTCCTGGGCCTTCTTCGTCATTGTTTGGCTTCCCATAATGGGCAACACCCTGTATTTTAGAAGAAGAGGCAGGAAATCTGGTGACAAACAGCTGGGAAAAATCTACTAATCTACTAATGGTTGACTAAGAAAAGTATTAAAATTATGCAGGTTCATATATCCTATAAAAATACTGATTCATGATAATAGCAGATGTATTTTCCTACATTTAAAATACTTCCACCTAGATAACTGCAGTTCTACTGTTTTGGGGTTTGTTTTTTTTTTTTATCTTGGAGTTTAATTACATTTTGTGTGTGTGTGTGTATGTATATATATATATATATATAAAAGGTTCTTCCTCCTTTTAAGCAAGCCACTTTTCTGTGATTGAATACATTATGACTTCTACATCAGAGACAATGTTTTCTTTATAACATATTCTTAAGAGCTGTTTCATATTTTTCTTCCAGTATATCCTACCTGTATTAAATCTCTCCAACCTTTTTATTCTTTCACTTTATACACCAGTGTTTCTGTGCTTTTTCATTTCAGAACAGAGTTGCAAAGACATCACTGGATGTCTCGATATCCCACCTCTGAAGGTGCTACAGCACATCAAAGAGCTACCCATACAATGAAACCCTTGTGACTAACATGCCCAGTGTAGTTCCTGGCTGGGACAGAATGCACAATCTCTCCTTAAAATGACACTAAGCCATTTTCCTCCACAAACACTTTCTGGGTTTTGGTTTTCCATTTTAACTCCCTTGTTGATATGGAAGATTTTGAAGTGTCTTGTAAGGGTGTTTGGGATGGGGGGCAGGCATGAAGAAAGCTTTCAAAGTTGGAAATGCAGTTGAGAAGTTCTCAGATGTTCAGGTGCAGGCGGGTGCTGCTGCCTACCTGTGTGCAGCCCGATTCGTATCCTGAGGGGAATGTCTGGCATATGCCTCATTTTGAATGTTCCCACTGAGCTGAGGATGTCCAAGGACATGTTGGCTATTTCAGCTGCGTGCTTGTTTCCGTTCCGTTTCGGGAGCCCTGAAGCAACCATGTAGGCATCACCAATTGTCTCCACCTAGCAAATACCATTACACTGAGAAATAAATATATAAATTGAAGAAGATGGAAAAGAAACACAGAATAAAATCACTTCTCACCTTGTAAACATCATGGTTTCCAAGAACGGCATCAAACAGTGAGTAAAGGTCATTCAGAAGGTCAACTACTTCAATGGGCTCACTGAGGGCCGAAATGGATGTGAAGCCCACAATGTCACTGAAGTAGATGGTCACCTGGTCAAAATACTCTGGTTCCACAGTGCCACCAGTCTTGAGGGCTTCTGCCACTGATCTGAAATAGCAACACAAAAAAGATGGCAGGGAACAAACCCTTTCCTAGTGCATGCCCAAGAGCTCAAACTACTGTTTTTCTGTGTTCGTATCTTCCACTAAATAGAAAGTCCTATGTGGCTGTAATGAGTATTGATTAAAGTGTCTTACTTTGATTTGAAGGTGCTTGCCAAAATTGATGGTCAGGTCTACAATGTTGCTCACTTCTGGGGAAGAGTGCTGTCCAGACTAGCTATGGGTTATTTGGTTTGGGGTATTTTTGGTTTGTTTTCTGGGGATTATTTACCACCTGAAGTACCAGTACTTACGGTGGAAGCATTTGTGACAGCAGTTTTTCTGTCTTCTGTTTTTCAACCTCTAGCTCTTCAGTCCGCTCGCTGATTAAATCTTCCAGATTGCTTGAGTACTGCTCAAGCATCCTGAGCATTGAGTCAATGATATTGGTCTTTTTCCCTTTGTTGATGGTTTTGAACTGGAAAATAAAACTGGAGAGTTATTTGGCTGTCTCACTACACCACTGTAGCACTCTGAGCTTGGAAAGGAACAAAAAGCAAGCATTTATTTTGAAGAGTCAATGCTAAAGACTGGCTTTACCAATGGCGAGAATTCAAAGATAAAGGAAAAAGGTGAATTAGAAGGTGAATTTGCATCAATCAGTAAGAGTTAGGTGAAACATCACCTTACAGTAGTTGTCAACAGGTACACTGCTATGGAATCTTGTCAGGTTGCAGGTTTGCAACGCCATTTATCCCATGAACAACCTTTAGGGTAACTTGCAAAATTTTACATTCAGAGGCACAAATGTCAGGGTGTTAGCAACATGTACAACCTGTTTACATGTTACTGGACTTAAATCCATCTTTGCACACTGACATGCATGCGTACTGCCACCTCCATTCCCAATTCTTCACTGGGTTGTGCTTTCTCCTCCTGACCTGAAGTTGAGCCTCTGGAGCTTTTGGATAATTTGTGGCTTCAGAATCTGCCTTAGATTCAATAGCAGAGTCACTGGGTTCAAAATTATTCCCAGTTTCATAGAACCAAAAGGTAAAAATTATGGATATTTGTTTACCTGGTTTGAGGAAATGCCCTAAAGTTGTGTCAGGGAAGGTTTAGCTTGGATATTGAGAAATTTTTTTCACAGAAAGGGTTTGTAAAGTATTGGAACAGACTGCTAAGAGAAATGGTGGAGTCACAGTCCCCGGCAGCGTTCAAGAAACGTGTGGATGTGGCACTCTGGTGGAGTCACCATCCCTGGAAGTGCTCAAGAAACATGTGGATGTGGCACTTGAGGACATGGTTTAACAGTGAACTGGGTGATGATCTTAAAGGTCTTTTCCAACCTTAATGAGTCTATGATGCTATGACCCTATAGGAACACAGGAACTGCACTGCTTGATCAGAAAGGGGGGTTGTTTTGCCAGTACCTGTCCATGAGACTGGCCAGTAACAGGTATCTGGGAAAGCTGTTTAAACAGGCCTCAGGTACAGTCATATTTCCCTGGGATATTCTCCAAGCTTCCACCAACCTGAAATTGAGAGAGCTCCTATGCCAAATGTTGTATCTTTAACAGTCTTTGGCGAATTTTCCTTATTGTCACCATTTAAACGCTTTAGAAGGAAAAAAAAATGATCTGAAGGTACATAATTTACAAATCTTTCATCTCCATGAAACCACCTGTGCAGGTACACTGCAAATGTGAAGACATCAAGCCCATGTCCGGACTGCTTCACCATCCTGAAGTCAGGACAGCTCTAGGGCTCTGCAACTTCTTCATTCTTTAATAACTGAGTTAAAGCAAAAAAACCAACCCAAACAACAAAACACTTCCCTGCCAAGAACAAACAAAGGAATTACACCAGCTGCTTTATTCACTGACCTTATTAAATACCTCCTCAAATGTTGGACGTCGTTCAGGGGCTTCAGCCCAGCATTGCTTCATTACCTGGAGGCATGTCAGGGGGGCTACCTCAGGAGCTATGATTGGGCGGCACAGGGGAGGGGGCTTCTTCACTTTCTTTATAATTTCTGTGGGAAAGAGAAGAATGGGAAGCACACTGTAAGATGGAGGGCCTTGACAGGGGCAAAGGACATGGACCTTTACATGTGTCCCTGGCTTGCTTCTTCAGCTGTCCTCAGCACCCAGTGTCCGTGCCAAATGAAGCTGGAGGTTTCTGCTTTTCTCTGTCAGGAGTCTCTTGAAGGATTCAAAGAAGATTCATCTGCTGCCTTGTCCCTGGAGAACCAGGTTATGAGTAATAAAGTGGCTGGATGGGGGAAAGATGTGTGACAGATGGATGTGTGAGCCTGCAGGCTTGTATTTAATGAAATTGCCTCTGACTCTCTCCACTGGGACCTACAGTCTTCTAAGAGAGCAGAGGTTTATGGCTGAGCCCAGACAGGAAGGATACGAGCCTCTGACACTTCATCGTCAACTGGGAACCAGGACGTAGGAAGCTGATGGGAGTGGAGACAGTGGAAAATATGTTAAGGGGGAGAGTTTGAGTTCAAAATAACATCTGGGAAATGACTCCCTGTCTAGAGCTCCCTTCCTAGAAATGAGGCTTGTAAGGAACTGGGCTTGGGTTTTCAAACCCTGAGAAGTCAGTCCTTTAACACCCACCAAAGTTATTGTATTTGAAATTCTTATTTTGCTCAGTGCAGAGCAATAAAATGGAGTGAAAACCTCTTTCTCTGGCAGGAGTCCTGCTGGTGGTGTGAGTACCCAAAGCTTTTCAGCATTGACAGCTTACTTTAAAGATCTTTGTCTCATCCCCCCACACTGCCAAATGAACTAATCGAAACATCTGGCCCCAATATTTTCAGGGGCAGCCAAGGGGAAATGCCTTCCCCAGATTGTTTTAAAGTTCACACCAAAATTGAAAGCTCCTTAGGATTGAGATACAATGAGTAGAAATTCATCATTTTATCAGGTTAGAAAATAGGACTGAACTGTATTCAACATTTACTGGACATTCTGCAGGGGGACAAGGTCGGGGGAACCTGCTAATTGCATCATAGTCCACATCATAGGTCCCATTGATTTACAAAGTGGGATATATCATTAACATCATTGTCATTGCATTGTGACAGCATCTTCAGGCACAGAAAGGTCAGGGCCCCATTTTTCCAGCTGAACTGGCAGATACTGAATTGTCATACCCCACTCAGTGATTGTCCAGCTTAAAATGTGTTGAGAATGGGCTGTCAATGCAATCAGCTAATTTTAGATTGTTGTCACTCCCTCCCTGTTCAAGTGCTTGTGACCTGACCCTGACTGCAGTGAGTTTGTTCTTCCCATGGATGCACAACATGGCTGCACCATGAGCTGCTCCTACGAAGTTCACCTGTTTGCTGTTTCTGATATATACAAGCAAAATGATGCATCACTTTGACTTCTGTTGAAGAGAGAGTCTCTTTAAAAAGCAAAGGATTAAGGAAAAAATAGATAGGCAGATGGAAAAAATAGGATGCTGGCAAGGGGTCCAGCTCAAAATCTTCAGCCCCCATGATGCACAAAAAAGGGCTGATGAGTGGGAAGCAAAGGAGTTTCTAAGCTATGGGAAATTCTGCCCTCAGATTTCACCCCATACTATGATGAAAAGTCAGAGTTTGGACAGTGAACTGGAGGTGCTGCAATGGTCTGAAGCATCCTGGTGAGCACCCAGAGCCCCAGTCTCAGTGAAAGCAGTGATGAGACACGTACCAAGGCTGTGACAAGAACTACACATTTTGATGTTTATTATGAATGTTTTGTTGAAAACAGACTTCTGCCACTGAGAAAGGTCATGAGACTAATACATTATTGCCTTATTAATAAGGGGACTTGGCCAGACCTTTTATGAGTGCTCTGCACAAAGCCTTAAACATATACTGTAATAGTTGCCTACCTTCGGCTGAGAGTTGTGATGTGCAGTAAGGTGGACCTCGAGCAAGCACTTCCTGTAGGATGATTGCAAAGCTGTAAATGTCCCCTTTGAATGTGCCTTTTCTGCACATGTCTGGGTCCCTCAGTAACTCAGGAGCTGTCCAGAGCAATTCTAAAAAAAATTCCAGAGCATCACATTTCTTATACTTGAACTCAGACTGTTGAGAAGTAAGTGCTTAAATGAATGCCTTATTTCAGTCATTTGAGGAAAGATTGGAAAATACTTCATTATTTACTGCATCAAATCATTTGCTTCTAGTGATGTGTTAGAAATACTAAACTTGCATGCCAACAAAAAAAAAAAGAATTTTCCAAGTTTTATTCTATTTAAGTAAGTCTTTTTTAAAAAGTTGCCATACCAACAATTTGTATCATATAATACCAGCCATAACTTCAACACAAGAAGTCATCTCACCACTGCCAGAAGTTATAACACCTCTTTTTAGACTGGAAATGATCCTGAGAAAAAATGTTGGCACTGAATCTTGAATTTCTTTTTACTGTTGTTGCTCTTTTACAAAGCAACAATTAATAACATATTTTCTGTAGTCCGTTTTAAATGAAAGTAGTTTCTGTAAAAGCAGTTTGTGACAATCTGATGTACAGTCTTCATAATCCAGTAGTTCAAGCAACAAAAGACACAGTTGTAAAACATATCCAGCTTCATCAAGAGATGAATCTTCAAACTGCACTGCTGTTACCCTGGTAACTGTGCATTCTGAGTATTGGGAATATGGAACATTTCTGCCACTGCAAATGTATTTATCTTCTGTAAGGGAGGAGAAGAAAGTCTTCTGACAACTGCCCTGTCTGAGACACTGGAAAAGTGAAGGCATCAAATCCTACAACAGGTGAATTAAAACACTACATACTACTTGAAACCAGGTTTCAAGAATAAACTGGGATACCAGAGGAACCTGAGGCAATGGCCAAGTGGAAGGAATCCTGTCCAAGTCTCCAAAACTGATCCCATGAGATGATGTTCCTAAGTGGTGGGAATCTCATGTGGCAGCCTTTGGTGATTGGCATGTAGAGGACCTATTTCAAAGAGACCTACATCATGTTGTGTTTCAGATTACTTATTTTAACAAAAAAAAGTGTCTTTGCATTTGGATTAACATAAAACTCCAAATATAGGGTTGGGTCTAAGGATGCAAAGCCAATTCTACTGGTCACAGAGATTCAGTACTGGTAAGATTTCAGGGACAATTCAGTCCTTCTCCAACCGCAACAAGCTGAAGTTCTGTCATTGCTTACAATAAAATGCATTTTCTTTACCATGTCACTCTGCTATTTGCTTCACTTTCAGGAAGTCTGAAAAAGCTTTGCTTACTTTTTCTTATAACAATGCATGGTGTAGAGGAAACCACACATAGTGAGATTGACCATGTAATCCTTGTGTGGCCACTGGCCTGAAGTTTTATTGGGGAAAATATCTGTTAAATCAATGGACAAATATTTTAAAAAAATTTCCTCATCACACCTACCTTCTGGGGATGGCTGAATATAGGGGCATTTCTGTGCCTCTAAGATCTCGTTATAACCATAGTCAGTGATCTTCAGGACAAACCTGCCATCCACAACACAGTTACGAGACTTCAGACGTCCATGGGCAAAATCTCGGTGATGCAAATATCTAATCCCCTATGAAACAGAAAAAACCCAATGTTTATCCTTAAGAATTATTTAATCCATCAGCACTCAGAGACACCAAGCCAATTTGTCACCTTAGATGGCATCAGATGCTTCAGTGACTCTATACGAAATGCAGTCATGATCAAAACAATAAACTATGGGAGAGGTTCAGCAATTGATTAGGAACATGAAATATCTGCACCCTAAAGTAATATTGGAAAAGTCTGACAACTTTAGGAAGAGTCAGATGCCTCCCTCTGTAGCCCTACGTCTCACTGCACCCAGAAGTTCTGCTTTTAGACAAGGATAAGAAAGTGCACACAAGTGTTACCAAACAGTTAGGTCAAAGGATGTCATGAAGAGCTGGGTGCCCCTACCCAGCTCCCTCAAGGAGGTTCAGAAGGTGGATCACAGGCTGCAAGAATGTTTCTGGCAGTCTAGCCTCTGGAATCCAGCTGTCCCACATAAGTAGTTCACCATTAAGGCATGAAAACATGGGATGTGATTGGAAGTGTGAACACACCTAAAGGCACGATATGTGCAGCCATCCTGTGGCAGGGGATGGATACTGTTCTATGGTGGATGCATTTCTGATTTACGACAAGAAAGGGCTTTTGCAAAGAATGAATTTGTGACAAAATTCTATTGTTCTAGGTGATCAGTTGCAGCCTGGTGTGTAGTTTTAACCTCTTGTCCTGCTGTGTGGTTGTAGTTCTATTGCCCTAAATGGTGCTTCTCTCAGATGGCAACAAAATAAGGATAAGAGATCTCCACTAAAGACTGATACAATTACATTCACGTTTGTTTTCTCCGTGTTATTATAAAAATCCCAAAGTTCTGACTGAAAGAGCTTAGTCGTCATAAAAGTCCCATGCAGATCATGCCTCAACAGGAGCAATGGATTTACTTTAATTAGATCCATCACAAGAGAGGACTTGAACATCCAGTCCAGTTTCATATCCTCGTTTCTCAGCAAGTCGTCCAGGCTGCCTCGTGAGCAGTACTCCGTCACTATGGCAAAGATGCCACAGTCAGAGAAAAAGCCCAGGAACAGATTCACATTTTCATGACGCAGATCCTTCATCTGAAACAAGACAGTGAATCACAGTGAGACCAGGTCAGCCAGACATCTGCTCAGTAGCTTCTTGATATCACTAGATGCCCTTATCACTCTTGTACTCCCAAATAGCCTTCTATAGAAGGATGGGGAAGCAAAAAGCCTCTTTGGTGCTTATTTTTGGCTACTCAACACTCTTTTCAAGCTTTGCTTTCCTTTGTCTATCCATTAAGACAAAGAAAGATAGCAAAAGCAAACTAAACAGAAATTTGTGTTTTGTTTCGACAAACTGGATTGAACCTTTCCCTAGGCCAGAATGGCTTTGCTGGGGTAGACTGGGTTCAGCATGAGGATCTTGCTCTGAACTGGAAAACAATACCATGCCTAGAGAGTCCACAGTCATCCATCAATGGTGCCTTTGGAGACATGCCCCAGTAACTTTGTTGCTTTTACACGCATTAAAATGCCACTGCTATGTTAGCAATAGCTGTCAACAACTAATGGCCTTGAATATGGAAAACAAGTATGTTTTCTTGTCATTTATAATAATAAATTTGAAGACTAAAATTAAGCTTCTGAGAGGCATCTTAGAAGGAAACACAAAGCAAACCCCAGAGAAATGCACAACTGTGTCTGTGTCACACTGTCAACATATAATACATGAAAATATCTACCAGTGCCTCACACTGTGCAGGGATGAGTACCCCAAACCACTCTGCCTTTGCGGGCAAGGTCATGTGAAGGATTCGTTGTACATTTAACACTGCACCAGCTTTGAAGTGGTAGGTCCAGTGTGGGGTTTTACATGCTGCTGACTCTGACACATGGATCTGTGGTAAATTTGTCAGATGCAGTCTCGCATGGTCCATTCTACCACATTTCACCAGACAAGACTCATTAACAACCACAATGCGTGATGTAATGGATAAACATGAGAAAAAGACAACAAAAACACCCTGAAGCTACAAACATCCCCTGAGAAACCTTCCTTCCACATGTCATCATCCCCTATTCCTACCTTCCTTAAGATGCTGGTGGAGCTTTGCCGCAGATTGTGAACTTCTCCCATCTCAAATTTTTTCAGCCACACCCAGTCTCCCTGTCCATAATCACAGAAGCAGAGAACAGTTAAGGTTGGAAGAAACCAGTGATGGACCATCTAGTCCAACCTCCCTGCTTAAGCAAGGTCATCCTAGAGCACATTGCACAGGATTGTGTCCAGACAGTTCTCGAATATCTCCAATGAGGAAGTCTCCACACCCTTCCTGGACAATCTTTTCCAATGCTTGGTCATACACATAGCAAAGAAGTTCTTCCTCACATTCAGGTGGAACTTCCTGTGCATCAGTTTCTGCCTTTTGCTTCTTGTCCTGTTGCTCAACACCACTGAGAAGAGCCTGGCTCCATCCTCTTGACATCCTCCCTTCAGATATTTATACACATCTATTAGGTACCCTCTCAGTTGTCTCTTCTTGAGGCTGAATAGGCCCAACTCCCTCAACCTTTCCTCTTAGGCAAGATGCTCCAGTCCCCTAATCCCAATACAGGTGGGTGACTGACAGAGCAAATCTCTGAGTAACAGCTAGCATTGGGACCCAGATCTGAATTTCAGATCCTTGACTTTGAAAGTGGCTGGGGATTTTTAATGTTCTTGGCAACAGATTCTTTATATACTGAACCCAAATAAGAATATCCACAGCAAACCCTCAAAAAAGGGGTGAAGCAGGACCTTCACCTGGATCAGAATTTCACGTCTGGAAGGTGTGTTAGTACCTGATGAACAATAATAAATTTATTAAAAAGGAAAAAAAATTCTGGTCAGAGCTTTTCTCTGGCGTTAATGATAAATCCAATTTATTTTGCTCCTCTTCAGGAAAAGTTACCATGCCATTTTTTCAAAAAGCTGCATTTTCAGGAAAGAGCTGATGGATGGGGTGAATTTTCTTGGCCATTTCCTCTGCTTAAGCTCCATATAGCCCTATTGCCACAAAGGGAAATTTGAGCTTCCATTTGTGTATTTGGATCCTGTCTTGTAAGAAAGTTCCTTATTAGAGATGTCACCAAATAAAGACTGTCTTGCAAGAAAGGTTCTTCATGGTGCCACCACCTTTGGTGGTGACTTCTCTGACAGGTGACTTCTCTGACAGGTTACTTCTCTGACAGTAACATTCTCTGGCAATGTTACATATGGAGGTTGAATATCACCATCCCACGTGACTTCAAGTGTCAGTGTGAGGGTTGGGGCAGAGTCACCTTAAACACTGCTTTGTCCATACTTGGGAGTAACTTATTTTCACGCTTAGGGTGTGTTCACAGTATCTCCATCCTGGGACGTACAGTACTGCAGCCAAAAACTTCCCCCTTGAGCAGTCCAGTGAACAGAAGAAGTGGGAGAAGGCTGCATGAGGTCCCTACCTACCTCATACAAAGCCACATTGGAGGTTTCATGGGTGGCAACAGTGCTTTTCAAGGAAGCGGAGCGCGTTATGGATTTCAGGCTTCTGCTCTTGATTGCTATGCTGTTTGCATCAGTCAGACTGTCCAAGGTCAGCCTCTGGAAGGCAAGGAAAGCAGGTGCAAGACAGCCACCACCTTTGGGTGTAAACCTCCACTCCAGCTCTGCCTTGCAGCACAGATTTCTGGGTGAGGAAATCATGGGATCGTCCCCCAGCAGATCACCGGCTCTGGGTAGGAGCCAGAATGGACCAGGAACAGTTCCCAATATATTTGAATGCAGACACTTTATTTGAGAGGGTAAGATGGTTTATCTATATGGACATGTCCTATGGTGCACCATTCCAACCTCAAGAACAAGGAATAAGCCTTAGCAGCTAGAGGAAACACAATCAAGGCTACTAGTGTACATCATCATAAAAGCTCTGACATCTAATCTGAGACTCAAAACCACACAGCATATGGGAAATTTTCTGATATGCAGGGGAAAACGACATGAAGAAGTGAAATGACCTTTCCAGAGCTTCATGAGTATGAAAATACCACACAGCAAATCTGTTTTAGAGTGTTCCACCAGATTCCTTTCAGGAGTAGAAGGACTCACCTTTCTATGTAGCTCTGGGTTGATGAACACAAGGTCATCCAAGGTCAGTATTATCTTGTTCGGACCCCTGAAAAGCTGGTTGTTCAAGACACTCTGCCTGCAAGAGTTGGAGAGTCACGGTCATCAATTTTAGGTAGGTAGCCAGTTCACAACACCTCTGAATTCCCCACATCTGGCTTTCCTGAAGTATTAGACCCTGCCTGCAGTGCTGCATCCACCTCTAGGGCCCCTGACTTATACAAAGGTCATGGACCTGTTGGAGTGGGTCCTGAGAAGGCCATGAAGATGATGGGGGCTGGAGCACCTCTGCTATGGAGACAGGCTGAGAGAGGTGGGGTTGTTCAGACTGGAGAAGAGAAGGCTTTGGGGATTCCTTAGAGCACCTTCCAGTGCCTAAGGACAGGGGCTACAAGGGAGCTGGAGAGGGACTTATGACAGGGGCGTGGAGTGACAGGACAAGGGGGAATGGCTTCCAGCTGAATGAGTGCAGGTTTAGATTAGATATTAGGAAGAAATTCTTTCCTGTGAAGGTACTGAGGCACTGGCACAGGTTGCCCAGAGAAGCTGTGACAGCCCTATCCATTGAAGTGTTAAAAGCCATGTTGGATGGAGCTCTGAACAACCTGGTCTAGTTGAAGGTGTTCTTGCCCATGGCAGAGGGGTTGGAATTAGATGATCTTTAAGGTCAAAAATGGGGTGGGAGTGGGGATGGATGTTGGTGAAAGCAGTGGACAAATCACAGTGCCTTGGCTTGGACTCAAATTCCCTCAGTCAAGAGTTGCCCATTTCACAGACAACAAAAGCTATCACCTCAAAGGGTCTCATCACAAATAGACAACTGGATTCAATCTGCTTACAAATATTAATTGGATGTGTATGTAATGCA
The DNA here is from genome assembly GCA_013397815.1 of Aleadryas rufinucha. Taxonomy (NCBI): domain Eukaryota; kingdom Metazoa; phylum Chordata; class Aves; order Passeriformes; genus Aleadryas; species Aleadryas rufinucha. The sequence continues at coordinate 191,074 of VZTH01009669.1, forward strand.
TATTTTGTTTTGCTTGCTTTCATTTGTCATATCCCAAATCATTCTTCATTAGGAGACAAAACCAGGTTTTATTAGTCCAGCTGGCCTGGTCATGAGCAAACCACGTTTAGGTAGACCAGCCTTTCTTAGGGACTGAAGCTGAACTGTAGTTAATTTATAAGAGCTGCCTGGACACTAGTTACAGTCTAAACATGCTGTCTGAGTCTCTATATTGTAGCACGGTGGGTTGTGAAGCACAGAGCAAGGCGTGCTCTTGTAATGGCCACAGGTTTACACAGAGGGAAAAACTACATGGGATGGATGAGCAGTATGGCACACATGACATCACATCTCATCATTTTTGTCCATTGTTTCAATGGACATCAAGGTCTAACACTGAGCACAAAGCAGCAGTATCTATTAGACAGTCAAAAACTCCTCAAGCAGGAGCAGAAGAGGGAAGGGAAGGCTCCCCCATTGCCCTCAGTGTCATTTCTTTTGCTTAAGGAACTTTGTTAACACTACGGCAGATGACTGATCTGCACTCTCCTAAGTGTTTCCCCAATGAGGTGGACAATAAGGTGACTTTTTCTAACTCTACTGTAGAAGGACACTATCACATAAAGTAACCCCAAAATCACCACAATTCATTTTTCCTCTCCATGTACCATTTTGGACATTTTAGAAGAGCACAGACAGTTTCTTGAAGCTGAGAGGAAGCCTTGGCCACATAACCACAGGCTTTATTTGGGATGACATTTTACTATCTTTCTCTAACCACACCGTCCCAAGCTACCCAACCCATCCTCATGAAAAAAAACCATCACTCATGTACCTTTCACAGGTCCATCTGAAAAACTTTGCTTGGTTAATCACGTCCTCTCCCTAAGCAGGAAGGAAAGCATCCCTCTGCCAAAAGCCAAGCAGAGAGAGTGGAGTGACTCATTTAAGGTCATGCAGCAGATCCTTGACAGAGCTAAGACCACAGCTTCCACATTTCAACTCAGACCACGCTGTGGTTTGAATTTAGTTCTGGACATGCCCCTTCCTAATATAAATCATTGTCTGAGTCATGCTGGACTTTTTCTTCCCTTGCAGATGGCCATACATCTTTACTCATGACCAAGCCTTCCCAAGCACAGCCTGGTGCTTGTGGAAGAGCTTACAAATAGACTTGGCAGAAAGATTTCCTTTTATTTACTCAATTGTAGAGGCTGGTGGCCAGGGAACGAAGCAGGGTTTCAAAACGTGGGTGGATGGAGGCAACCTCATCAGTGTCTGCAGTTCTATCAGAAGCAGCTGTGTGCTGAAAGTGGGGGAGCTGTTTGGGGCATTGCTTGCTGGGTGGCCTTGTATCTGGATTTGGAGGGATGATTCAGGAATAGAGACAAAACATGTTGGAATTATTCGAGAGGCAAAGCTGGACAGAACAATCTAGGAGCTCTGCTCTGCTGAACTCATTGCTGCTGAGTAAATATGCCTTCTAATTTCATTCTATTTTCACTCTAAGTTCGGTCATGTGGACATCAATAATTAGAGACAAACTACTCCAGGGGCTATAAGTGACCTTGCCAAGAGCAATCCATAGCTCCTGGACCAACCAATCCATTCTGGCACATTTCTACCTTGGATATAGTGTTGGGACACAAATGTGACATGTAATTTTTGGAAATTATTCCTTCCCCAGAAGACTACTGCATTTGCTCCAAAGATCCCATGCCCACACCAATAAATATATAATGGAAATGACCAGGGAGCTGAACCCCAGTTCAAAACAGGGAGTGAATCAACTTGATAATAAAGATGTATCCTAAAAAATTGCTCCAAATTCTCTCCAGAGGTATTTTTTTTCTGTTTAGTACATGGAGAAAATACAGAGGGTCAGTCTCACATGTTTCATAGGAAACATGATTAAGGACAGAAATCCAGGCAAGAATGATCTGGAGTAAAAAAAAGACTTGGTTTCAACTCCCATGTTCTCATAACAAATTCCTGTCTTTGGTTTATATGTCATCCTTTGCACTTCCAAAGTGATAACCACCCTCCTGATGCTTCAGAAACATCCAGCAACAGACTGCTGGAGCAGGGAAAGGGTGAGGAGTCCTTCCCCTCAGGAGGGAGGAGCAGCAGAGGCAATGTGGGGTGAACTGGCTGCAGTCCCCATTCCCTGGCCCCTGTGCCACTGGTGGGGATGAAGTAGAGAATCTGGGAGTAAGTTCAGCCTGGGAAGAAGGGAGAGATGGGAAGAAGGTGTTTTTAAGATTTTATTTTATTTTTCATTATCTTACTCTGACTTGATTGGTAATAAAGTTAATTCCTCCACGTCAAGTCCATTTTGGCTGTTGTAGCAATTGGTGAATGATCTCTTCCTGACTCTATCTTGACCCATGAGCCTTTTGTTGTATTTTCTCTCCCCTGTCTAGCTGAGGAAGGGAGAGATGGAGTGGCTTTGGTGGATGCCTGGTGTGCAGACAGGGCCAACAAACCACAACTGTGAAGAAATATGTGGCTGGAGAGCCAAAAGCCCAACCAGACCTTCTATGTGTGCATAGCCTAAACTGCCAGCTAAAGCACAAAGCCTCACACAGAAGCTAAAAGTGGCACCAACTCAAATGTGTGTTGCAATTCTCACCTGATGAGAGAAGCCAGGCCCACAGCACACAACACCAAGACAAATAACAGCATTACTCCCAGCATAATGACCACAGGCTCAATCCCTGTGCAAAGACGGGAACAGAAACAGTGAATTAGAAAATCATTTTGATTTAGGCAATAATATTAAAAACATCAATATCAGGCCATTGGATTACAAAGTCAAATATTCAGCCAGGAGAATGCTGGAAGACAATTTTTATGCAATATTCATTTGTGAATACACAAATACTTACCGACTTGGTTTACATGAGACTTCAACTACGCTAATTATTCATTTCTGTGCACTTTTTTTTTTTCTAAACCAGACCTGGAGCCCTGGATCGGTGGAAAAATAGTTTTTCTTCAAGTAAATAAAAAGACTCACAGGGAAGAATTAAGTTTAGAGGAAGCTTCTGCAAAGTTCATAACTTTTTAACATTTGACCCTTTTCTCTTCAGGAATTGAAATGCTGAAAAATCTTTATCATGTGGTACCAAACCGACAGCCAGTGTGAGTCACTGGCCCATCTGGGATTTTTCATTCTCTGCTACAGATTTCTAATGCTGAAATGAGAAGAAGAGGAGGAGCAGCAGAAGGGTGATGTTCTCCTCAACACATCCATCAACAGAATGGACTGGAGACAGATACTTTGCAAATGAGCATGTTTACAAGAGAGCTAAGGGAAGCTGACATGACTGCATGAGCTAAATTCCAGTGGCAACTGTTTGCTGTGTCTGTCTCTTCTGTTTTCTGATTTTTCTATTTTATTCTGTTTGTATCAAGAGATCTATAAACACAAACAAATGTGGAGAAATTTGGGTTGACAAAAGGTTCACAACTCTAGGTCACACTTGCACCTATCTGAAAGCACTGAGACCTAGAGCTTTCCAGTGAAAGCTGAAGGCATTTTTGAAAATTGGTATTTGTTTCAGGAAAAGACAGAGCATTTTAGCTGAAATTTTACTGCTTCAGTTTAGGGCCCCAGTCCTAGACTGTCCTCACACATACACAGGAAGAGGTTGCCCATGGCAGCTGCAGCTGCCCCATCCCTGGCAGTGTTCAGAATCAGGCTCCATGGGGCTTTAAGCAGTCTGGTCTAGTGTGGGATTGGAATAGATGGCCTTGAAAGGTCCCTCCCAACCCATACCATACTTTACAACTAACCAGAAGTGAAAGTAAGCTAATTATGAGCTTTTGGGACAGACCAAACTTACAGCATGCTTCAGGGAACTTATGGGATTGAGTTAAAGTCATTAGGGGATGCTTTCAGGGAACTGTGGGAGTACACAAAACTTCTTACAGGATCTTCAGGGGAAAGGGCAAACAGATATAAAGGAGAGATAGAATGGGTCAGAAATGCTCAAGAAAGTGAGAGAATGGGGATGCTGGTCATACATAACCATGTTGTGCATTTTTTCCAGGCAAACCATGCACTTGATCAGTGCAGTCATTCCTGCCTTCTTAACCCCTACTATATTTTTTTCCTGAGTAACTGTGTTCTCTGACTGTATATAATATTTACAGACTTAACATCAACCTAACTAACAGGGAAGGTAAGTCCTGGAGCCTGCAGCCCGTGAGAGACCACAAGTCTGGAGTCAGCTCCTGTAGAGATTGAAGGGTTTGAGAGCTGGCTATGGGGGAATTTAGGTTTGGACCATCTGCCAGAGGACGCATTTGTGAGTCTGCAGGAGTTGAGGCTGTGAGATCTGGTAACAAGCTTGGAGCCTAATTATGAGGTGCATAAGAGCAGGACCAGGCCATTTCTGATGTCCATGTCCCAGCAGTGCTGGTTGTGGGTAATGGTGCCTGTAAAGACATAACTCTCCTATGTGTGTTACTCTGTCAGGGACTGGCTGTGTCTGCAGTGTGTGGGGGGGGTCTGTGTACTGGGAACAGCCCTGCTCCTGGTGAACCTGGAGTTAGGAACCACAGCAGCCTGACAACTTCACATCCAACCCCCTCCAAGCCTAACTTCATAGAGTGAGGCTTGTATTTAATTCTAGCCATAAAGTTCAGTCTCTGAAATTCTAGCAGCCATAATAAATTACTGTTTCATTGATGGATGCCTAGAGCTTTATGCTTTTGCAAAGGTATGAACATATAATCTGATCTCTCTAAAAATCAGTGGGATTTTTCCATAGACTGCAATGAGATGCTAAATTGCTACATTTTTCCTAGGGGCAGTGCAAAATTAGATACATGATAGTATCATACTTATCTCTTCTATTGCTTGCCAGTTGCTGTAAGATCAGTATATCTCCAGTTTTCATAGAGTGACACTGATTCATGTGGCAGCTCAGTTATGGCTAAGCCAAGGGGAATGGTTTTCTCAGCTACTGAATGAAGTATTCCATAGATGTGGTTAATTTCTTCTGTTTAAGTCATGTCCTGAAGCAATAGGTGTAAATGCTTAGTACTATAAGTAAATATGTCAAGAGGAGATTAAATACCCTACCTTGAGATTTTGGCTTCCCTGTAAACTTTAAAGCTGCACAAGACTTGCCTTAAATTAAAAACAGTAGATAAACCCAGTGTCCAGTCTTACAAACCTGGGAAGCAGAACAGCTATCTCTGCCCCCAAGCCTTTGATTACTACGTTTGTTGTCTACAGTAACTCAAATTATTTTGAATAATGATTATAATTTTTTTTCTATGAGCTCTGATGGTACTTCACACCTCGTTGCTATCTGGATAAAGAAGCAGGGGTTAACAGGCAGGATGCTGAGAGCATCTGCTGTTGTGCAGCTCTCTTAGGCTGTCTTCAAGGCAAATCCTCTTAGTGCCCTGTCCCCCAGAAGGATGGAGACACAGTGCTGGGTGGAGCCTCTGTTATATAATGGTTGCTATTAAAACTGGCAGGTGTTGAGTGTTAAGACCCAGAAAACCCTTTCAAACCCTTTCAGTTTCATCTAAAACTGTTGAAAAAAGTGTGTAGTTGTGGTGTTTAAGGCCATGGCTTAGTGGTGGGCCTGGCAGTGTTAAGATAAGGGTTGGATTCTGTGATCCTAGAGGTCTTTTCCAACTGTAATGATTCTATTATTCTATGATCTAACAAGCAATAACAGAGTATTGTGGCTCAATGGTGTTACCTCTGCACAGCATTCCCATTACAAACAGCATGATGACTGGGCATTTTAATATTAGATTCTTGAATTTAGGCTTTTCTGGTTGGGGAGCTCTAATTTAAAGGGGTAATCACTTGGAGTGAGAGAAAAGACGAAAGAAATTAGAAGCATGATCTATGCTATTATAATCGCATAGATAATAATATATATAATATATTATGCTATAATAATGCTATTTCCCCCTATTTTTGGTTCTTTTTTTCTTTCTTACCTTCAGTGCAGAGAACATCTGGATCAAACCAACAGCTGGAGTCCGGTTTGGGTGGAACTTCATTGGGAAAGTGGATGGCCCGGCCTAGGGACAGCACAGAGCCTGAAGACATGTCCAGCAGATGGGTTGGGAAAAGCTGATTCCCATGACCGTCTGTGTCCAGTATCACATAGCTGCTCAGCCCCTTCCCACAGCTGTCTGTCTCTACCTGGTGACTAAATCCAGGGAAGCTGAAGTTTTTTGTGTGCTGAGCTATGTTGGCTCCTGAGGCTCTGATTCCTTTCCTCCGGGCACTGTCCATAGCCATTGCCATGAAGTAAATGGCATCATAGATTGTTCCAAAGAGTGGAGAAACCTAAAAATACAGGAGAAATTGAGGTCAGGATAAACTGCTCCTAACCTTCAGTTTGAGACTGATGGCAAAAATATTGCCCCCTTGGCTAAGTTGTAAACTCAAATACTGAGACACCAGAACATTAAGGCTCACAGAGTAAGGGGTTTGAAGAATCTTAGGCTCAAGGTAGACCAAATAGATGCATGACTTTGAATATCTGTCTTTTCTTATGGTTGATTCCCAAAATGCAACTTCAAAATATTTTTAAAACCATGCAAAATTGCATTATGATGGTAAAAGCCAAGGTTCTGAGCGTGATGTTTGGCTGAAATTTATCACAAATTTATCCTGCCTCAACACATTACACTAAAACATCTTCTACAAATAGAAGATCAAAGTCAGAGACTCCATACCAAGACAGGAAAAGTGTCATGCACCAAGAATTGGTCTTCTCTGTCAGAATATTATTTATCCCGAAGATGCAAAAATCCCAAAGCAGAGCCACAGCAAACTTGTTCTGTGGGGTAACAGAGCCTTTTCTGTTTTCATTGCTCCCTTCCATGCCAGACTTGATTTAGGAACCTTTAACACAAATGGTAACTTTTGCAGTCACGTGGTCATACACAGCTGGTAGGTGAAGAGAGATTATAGCCATACACCTGTGAGAAAAATGAGGAGTGCTCTTGGGAGCCACAGAACCTGACAGTTGTGGTGGGATTAATTGATCAGACATAGATATCTGCAGCAAAGAACCTGACACTCAATATAGTTAACCTAGGCTCTCATTAAAGTGGAGGGAAACAAATTAATGCTTTCAAGACATGGTTAATCGCCTTCTAAAGTAGTTCAGTGCAGCTCTGATAAATTATGCCTTAGAAGTACTTGTAATTTTTTGAAATGTCACAGGGAGATTTGAAGATTAGCCCAGCTGAATCCGGTATCTCTTCACCAGCATAAGATTCTCCAATTCTTCTTGTAAATGTCCACAAGGTAACAACTGCTTTGGTTTTTCATAGGCTACCAGTGACTTTTAGATAATTGTGCTGACAAAGAATAACTTTGACTATAGTGCTAAGAAGAATGAAACAACAATGGTCTTAAACATTTCCCTCTAGAAGCATCCAATATTTCTTTAGTCTGTCTCATCCCCTCAAATTCTCAGTTATATGGACGTATTTTGATTCCCTACAAACTCCATGGACTTCATCCACCTTAAGAGATACCTCTTCAATTCAAGTCTATTGCAGTTAGCACACAGCAAACCAAACTTGAGAGCCACAGAGACAGCCCCTTTCTCTTGAGTTCCCATCATGGTTCTGCAGTTGAACCAAGCGAGTTATATTGCCAGACATCTGGGAAAAATTATCTTTCCAGATGAGTGCAGACCTTATTCAAATTTCTCCTTATTTTTCTCAAAATGAAAGTGTGCAGGCTCGGCTGACTCTTCCCTGTATTTTTTCTATAACTATTGCTCACATCTCCTATTGACAGGTCCCAGGAAAGCCCAAGAGAAAGAATATTTACCTGTGTGGCTTCCAAATCCCTGATTATTTCACCACTTTCTTTAGCTTCTCTGAATGCATCATAGAAAGTCCTTTCTCCAGACTCCAGTGTGATGGTCAGCACAGCATCATAAGCTTTCTGGAGCTTGCTGTCATTATCAAAGACACTGAATGAGTTGTTTTGGTAAGGAAGACTGTACAGCAAAGTGTCATATGGAACAAAAATGTATCTTCCATCTGCTAGTCCCATTTCCACAGCTTTTGTGAGTAAGGCGGCCTGTTCCTGCCCTCCGATGAGAACAGAATGCATGCACAGGAGTATAACTGGAACACAAGGACAGTGGAGAGTGTTATTAATCTGTTTGAGGTTTTCAACACAAAATATCTCCTTTCCCCCCAATAAAAGAGCTGCCTGAACTACTCTACAGGATCAGATTCTGATGTTATGCTCTGAGGAAGCTGAGGGTCACACCCGTTTTGTTCAACCTCTAGAGGTCTGTAACACCTAGTAAAGGAGGCTGTGAGTATTAACAGTTTCTGGAGCTGTAAAGGAGAAGGAATAGAGAGAAATTTTGACAGAAGTGAGGTACAGGTCAACATGATGGGCAGTTGTGGTCATTGTTGTCATTGACCGAGACTTGAGCTTTCCCTCTGTGTGCCCTGAGCTGACAGACACCACACAGCTCTAAGCAGTGCCCAGCCACTCACGTGCTCGCCCTGTCACCAAATATACAGATTGTAGGTTGGACACTGTATTGTGTTTAAACATCTGGTTCATGCTTGACTGTCCCAAAGTCTGTGCCTTTTCCTGCAAAATGCTATGGGGCCAAGGTCTGGTGGGGAGATCTGAAATACAGGACACAGCATCAAAGCAAGATTTTTGATATTTATATTGATTTTTGACATTCCATAATACAAATCACCGTTAATATAAAACCTATGTATGAACTCCTCTTTACACTAGCCAAGCATAGAGAACCATCTACTGAATATTACTTTTTTTCAGACAAGCTGGACCCAATCTTTCAGGGCGTAGTAGATTATTTTGCTCTATCTTCAACACATGCAAAATGCGCAGCATTCTTTTGTGTGAAGCCCTGTCTGCATTAAGATCAGAGATAAAATTCTGCTTGACTTAAACCACTTTGAGTTGTCATTCTCTAAAGTATGTCCATTGGGTAACAATGCAGTCCTCCCCTGGCAAAAAAAAAAAAATAATTAAAAAGGAATGAGATTCAAAGCACTTACTTTTAATGTCATTAACTTTTTTAATCTTGTTCCAAGTGTCTTCGATGCCTTTTTCTCCCTTATGCACAGATGTAACAATGCCTGCAGGTAGCCCGTGGTTCCTGAGTGCTGTTGCTAACTCCTTGGCTGTGTACATCCAAATATCCTCATTGGATGCAATGATGCCAACATGAGCCCACTTAAAATATTTCATTATTGTAAACAAAACTTGGGTTGGAGAGGGCAGAGTCCTTGCAAACGCAGGATGGTGGATGGTGGAATCCAGCTTATAATTGATGCACATCCATGAGAAGATAGCTTTATTCCAGTTTTCCCCTAAATGTGCAGCCACCTCACAGAAGCCAGGGTTCAGAGGGCCAATGAAAGCTGAGGAAAGCTTTCCAAAGTCAATGAATCTAACCAGAGCTCTTGGTGCCTCACATTCTTCTTGCAGGATCACATAATCCAGTCTGTGGCCAAGATCTAGTGAAAGGTCTCTGCTTATTCGTCCCACAGCTAACCTGGCAGCCACATGGGGAAAGGCTTTGGAAAAGAAGGGGTCACAGTTCCAGGGTCCAAGAAGTCCAATTTTAAAGACAGAGCAATGTGCTGGAGAGCAAAATAGGATTATTCCAAAGAGCAACCACCAGAAAACCTGGAAAAATGTTTCAAATGAATTTCCAGTCTTCAAGTGGTGCAATCTGATGTGCCTTGACAGCACCCAGAAGAAGCTGTTAGGACACCACAGGAGAAATGACATTGTTTCACAGGCAGGAAAATCTGCACCAAGTTCTTCAGGAAGGCAGGCAGAGCATTACCAGATGCTGGAAGGAAAGTAGATTACATTTGCCTTTAACCGTATGTGTTTGTTCCGTGCACGTAGATACAGCTGAGTCAGCCCAAACGGCACAACAGCTCTCAAGGCATGAGTCTCTGAGGAGCCAAACCCATGTACAGACACGTGGACATGCACCACACAAGCCACCTCACCATGCAGAAGTGTGTCCAACCAGTGTCAGATGTGCCATAACCCTTAAATGCACACTTACATAAACATTTTAATATGCTTTGCAATATATTCTGAAACCAGGTAGTGCAGAATGAGTCTGCTTTGTTTGCAGCAGTAAGTACAACCTATGGATACACTGTGCTTCTGGTTCCTAAGACAGATAATTTCAAAGTCACGCAGACAAACACCCATATAAGAAAATAAAAAGGTGAAATGCACTAGGCCATCAGCTTCCCTCAAAAATCCTCAGTGGGCTGTGATTATGAATCAGAGCCCGTGCAAAGACAAAGACACACACATATACAGACCCATACATTCATATACTTACGCATACCTATGTATGTGCATGCAATTCTAAAACTTTCCAGAAACATTTTTCAAGGACAATTCATAGTAGAGTCTCTTAAAGCCAGCAAATTGAAAGGTGGATAAACAGATAATCAGAAAATGAGGGAAAAGGAGGATTATGATTTGAATTTAGATAAAGAACTGCTAAATAACTGTCAGGTCAAAAGCTTTGTGTACACTCTTGGCTTAAAATATTTTTGATTAAATACTAGGAGCCATAGGGTTGTTTGGGTTTTTTTTGATTAACAATCTCCCCCTCCACAGCCAAACACAGAAACAGCAAAGCCATAGCAAGCTCCCTCCATCTGCAGTGTCATCCCATGGCTTAGAACACTTTGCTGATCCCAGCAAGTTTGTGCTCTAAAAATAGCAGGCCCCCTACTCCAGCTTACCTGTTTGTTACTGGAAAAGTATTTTTATCCTGGATGCTCAGCCACCGGGACACGCAGCTCAGAGCACCGCAGTGCAGCGCGTGCTGTAAACACATGCAGGTCCTCTGCCTGATGGAGGGAGACCCCCAGAAGGAGCCACCCACAGCAGAGCAGCTTCTCTCCGGTGTCAGTGGCTGTCCTTGGATGTGGGCACCACCATGAGGATAGGCAATGCACGGTCAGCTTCCCCTGCTTTGGTGCCCACCTCCTTCAACTTCTTGTGTGCACAGGCCATTCCAGCTGGGTGGGTGCTCTGGGATCCTCTGGGCCTTGTCAAAAGCTTCCTATGTCCCTTTTGATGGATTCCTCTCCTGAGGGTTTCACAGCTTGGGCTATAACCTCCCAAGCCCTTAGTTCCTTGAGGGTCTTGCAGAGGTCCAGGTCTGCCTCACACTGAACTGCCTCAGTACAGAGCCATACTCCAATCTAACCTAGTAGTTGCAGGGATGGCATCTTAAAGCTCTGCCCTTGGATTAGTGGGATTTAGCTCCTGGGATCAGCCCCTGCAGAACAGCTCTTTAAATCTCTCTGCACCACCACAGAGATGGCTCCTCTTCTGCCCTGTAAGCAACAGAGATAAGAGCTATTTAGGTTTGGAGTATGCAGAATATTTGGGTTTTGGCTTCACCATTCTGCTGATGTGCTATGTTCCCCTTTTCCCTGTTTTCTTTTGTACACATCATGACAAACACAGAGCTTTTTACACTTGCATCAAAGTCTTCTTAGGAGTTGGACTAGATGACCTTTAAAGGTTTCTTCCAATACAAACTCCTCTATTATTTTATGATTCTTGGTTATTTCTCTAGGTCCTGCAGATACCTCCCTAGAGCTGAGCCCTCCAATAAACCATTCCCAGGCACCTTCCCCCGGACCTGGCAATACAACTATCATCCTGGAAAAACCTCAAACGTGTCCATGCCTGTCCTAGCTTGGAAGCCCCTTGCAATAATTTAGCTGTGGTCAGAGGCCCAGCATTCGTGTCTAGAGGGAATAATTTGTAATTCAACCTTTTAACAGTATTAACTTCAACTACATCATATAAATTATACACATCTCACTGGCTTGAGTTCAGGAGCAGCTCCTCATGACTAATGATTGAGGAAAGCCACAAAGTCATTCAGATGCAGTGAGGAGAGCAGCCCTCTCTGTTAATTTCATTCATTTTCCTCCCATTCATTCATTTCCTTGCACAGTCCAGATCCAGGGATGCTCCTGGGCATGTGCTTCATTGAAGTCTGTTATAGCTCAAGATAGTTATCAGGGATTATAAAATATCTTCATATTTGGAAAGTGCCTAAGAAACACTCTAATGTCAAGCCTGAACTCAAAACACTGCTTTGTATGCTACCAGTGCATTAGGCTTTGACACTGGGTTTTACTCAAAAAATAACATTAAGTTTTTTCAGTTGGGATTCTTATTTTTTTTTATTTGAACTTCTAAGTTTGATTTATCCACATACAGATATACCTATATCTCTATCCATATATCATATGCTCACTGCTATCTAATTTCTTTCTGTATCAACAATGGGGCTGCACTGTTTTAATTCCACTTCTGGTCAGCAGACTCAAAGTCTCCTGGAGTAGCTTCAAAACTCCAGTGAGTCACTTCTAGGGTATGTTTGTTTATAGCATTCAAATCTCAGCAATGAAACATTAAAAAATAACCTTGGCAGTCTATTCATTAGCATAATTACTCTGCCCTTAACAATTCATACATTTCCATAGCCAAGTGGGTTGAAAACTTTATCATTGTCTTCATTTTCTTTTCCTTTTGTTTGCAGAGGTAACAACCCTCCTTCCACTAGGTATTAACTGTGGCAGTAATCCATCCTCGATAGGAAAAGTTGGTTATCCCAAATGATTCTAGCACATCTCTCCCAAGCTCAAGGTATCCAAGAGTAGGGATAACACCCCTACTCCTGCAAAACAAGCTCAGGTCCTGGCACTGCCTGCCTGGTTTCACTAATAAACAAACAACGTAAATCAAGCAGCTGAGGCAAAACCCCCCCAAGTATTTATGTAACCCATCTGGCTGAAATAAATATTGAAGTTTAAAACCCTGCCTGTATCTCCAAACCTTGCTTTTTTTCTCACATCTACAGCTTATCATTGCTGCAGCAACCACACTAGAAAGCAAAGATTTCTTTGCAATGCTGTGTTATTTGCATACCATCAGATTAATTCCCAACACACTTCGGTGCTCACTGAAGTGTGTGACAGAACATTTCCCATGGGACAGTTAAGCCACAGCTGTATCGCTCTGCTTTTAATTTTTAGAGCAGGAGAGGGTGCTCTAATCTCTCAGTCTGACCTCCCCCATCAGCCTGGCCAAGCAGTCTCCCAGGAGCTGCTGCTGCTCTGAGCTCTTCCAGCATCCTGGATATAACATGTGTTTTGTAATGAATTACACCAGAGGGTGCCGCTGAATAAAGGTGATTTCTCTGGAAAACCTCTGCTGTCAGCAGAGAGAGACAGGGAAAAGGCCTGATTCGTGTTCTGCTCTCCCTGAAGAAAAGTCTCATATCTCAACTGATTATAGAAAAAATTGAGGGAGAGCAGCACAGCAACACTCACGGTAGGCTTTCTTCACGTCCTCCGAGCCCTAATTAAAAACTCCAACCTTGGAGGCTCTACCACGTTCCTGCGTCTGTTATTCTGAGAGCTAATTACCCTCAACATTAAAAATACCCACGTAACATCTAGGGTGTCTGGCTTCAGCTTCCTGCAACTGGCTGTCACTCTGCCTTTGCCTGAGAAAAAAAAAACAGGAAGCACAATAAATATCATCTCCCTGAAGACATTTGCACACCACAATTAGCTCACATCCTAGTCATTCTCTGGGCAAAATAAATAAACAGCTTGTTAAGACTTATGCCACAGAGCATGCTTTCAGGATTCCATCCTTGCAACACTCTTTTAACATTCATTTTTAATTTTCTTTCTTTTGGCTAAATTAAAACCAGTATCAATTAGTGAGGCTCACTCCTCAATGCTGAATATAGGAGTCATGGCATCTTTTACCACCTATTTGATTTTTCTCTACTTTAATTTTGTAGCTAGGATGAACACAGTTGCAGAACCACTGTTTTTAAGCCCTTCTCTGCTCTCCTTAATGCAAACAACTGCCTTGGAAGTGTGGTATAAATTTTTCTTCCCAGATGTTTACAAACCCATCTGGTTTAGTAGGTGCTTTTCAAATATTTCCATTTAATCAGAGGTCCAGGCCAATTTGCAAGTTATATGAATAATGATTTTTCTCTCTCTTCCAGGTAATATAGTGAGTTATTGAACCGCACTAGGGAAAAAAAAATCACATCCCAGAGGCTTCGCTAGCAAACACTAACAAAGGAGAGTCCTCATCTACCGTTTTATGTCAAAATAGCAATTAATATTTTTTTACCTATGATGCAGACACTGACTATGTGACACTAATTTTCTCTTCACTATCACCTTTCAGTAGGATGACAACTTGCAGGTATTTAGGAAGACAGCATCACCACTTGACTTTACATGCCAGATTTGTTACTTGAACACAAAAATTATGTTAAGTCGGACTGACGAGATTTATTATCAGTCCAGCCTCACTGCCTGGCATTACTAAACCTTCACCCTTTCGTTCTTTAGAAGTTCCTCTCCACTTTTTCCTTTCCATGACTTTGAGTTTGCATGATGTCAACCCAACCTGAGCTCACTTTCTTGACTCTGCAGTGATGCCTTGAGTTTTAGCTTTTATATTCTGTATTGCCTACTGTAAAACTCTGAAGTGTCTTACAGCCTGCTGCTGCTGCTCCTCTCTCATGCTAAGATAGACATAACAAAGTCTCTCTGGGTTTGCTCTCCAAGGACACCTAGGCCATTCTGGGCCCAGAAATGTGTAAACCAACATCTTGGAGAAGGGGGTCTGAGCTTAGAGAACTTACATCAGTAGCTAAAGTTTTAATTGGCGAATTTATGCTGATGTGCAAATGGACCAAACCTATAAAAGTGTGAAGAACTCGTGACTCGTCGTCCATCTTGGGGTCCATTTTGGAAGTAGCCTCTGGGCTCCCCAGGGTGTACCTTTGAAGGCCTTTCAAATAAATATCACCTTTATTCCCTTACTCCTGTCTAGTCTCTGTTTCCAGGTAGCCACTGCAGGCATCACCAGCACAGGAAGGATTTGATATCCCAGGGTTTTGGTGGGACTGGGATTTTTGGGAAGGATTGTCCTGCTGTGGCATATTACCCTGTTTGCAAGATGCAGTTGAGCATTTTGAAACTCTTTTTTCTCCAGATTATCTAGTTTGCATCAGAGCACCAACAAGTCATTCCTGAGTTCTTCAGAGTCAAGTTAAAGTGAGTCCACTTCTTTCCCAAAATGGCTAGATTTATTTGATATTCTTGGAAACTGATTTTGTAGCCTGTGAAATCTCATGTCTCCGGCACTGGCATCAGTGAAATATATGATGTTGCAGGTTTAGATAATTAATATTAGAGCTGGCGGGGAAGAGTCTCATAACACCGGATGAGATATTTATACATGTATTTATTTAGGCATCAAAACCTGAGTGTTTCATTTGACAGCCTTGTTTCCAGAAGCTCATTATACAGCAATACATAGAGGAACACTCCTCTTCCAGGGGACATTTCCAAACCTCTTAGATTACAGCTATGATTCAACCTAAGAAGTGGCTACTTGTTCATATTTTTTTTTACATGAGGCTTAGCCAGGCTGGACTTTTAATGAGCAAGTTAAAGCCAGCTACTGAAGGAGGTGTCTTACCATGGGCAGGCAGGTGCTCAGCCATCTTCAGGAGAGCAGGGCCCCATCACAGGTAACGGTGACTTGGGAAGACAAATGCCATCACTCCAAATGTCCCCTCCTTCCTCCTTCTTCCCCTGCTTTATACACTGAGCATGATGTCATGCCATCTGGAATATCCCTTAGGTCAGTTGGGATCACCTATGCAGGCTGTGTCTCCTCCCACCCTCCCAGACACCCCCAACTTCCCTGCAAGAATGGCTGTATGAAAAGCAGCAAAGGCCTTGGCTCTGTGCAAACCCCGCTCAGCCATAACAAAAACATCTCTATATTATCAACCCTGTGTTCAGCACAAATCCAGCACACAGCCCCACACCAGCTGCTGGGAAGTAAGTTAACTCTACCCCAGCCGAAACCAGCATACTCAGAAACAACTGCAATTTCATTGGTGGCCTCAACAGAAAACCTCAGGGGAACAGAAAATTCACACAGCACTTGTAGAGTTCATGAAGCTTGTCATTCCTTGGATATTTAAAAAGTAAATTGCTTAAATGAAGTGCAGCAAAAAAAAGCCCAAAACCAAACCAAAAAAAACAAAAAAAAATCAGCAAAAATGTTCTGGCAGACAAAGAATGATGGGTTTCAGCCAAGCCTGTGTACAGTAAATGATAACAAGACTTCCAAATGCGTCAATGGACTCATGAATTGCTGATATTTTGCATGATGTCTTACCCTATGCTATGTTGCAAATTTTCCCATAACCACATAATTTCACTGGACCATCCATCAGATCCTGCCAGATCTGATAACTGGCATTTATCCCTAAAATAAAGCCTGAAAATGACATTGAGTTGCATTTCCTTTGCACAAGGTCTTTACAAACCCCATAGAGGAAATTACACCAGAATATCTTCCATTCTAACAGGTCTTTCCCAGTCTCTGGCATCTTTGGCATCTTGAAGAAAATAGCCGGTTTTACAATCTTACCTAAATATCTGATCTTTCAAATGTCTGCTGGACAGGCTTTAACTTGGATACTGAATCACAGCACAGGCCACCCAGTATTGGTGCTATACCATCCTTCAGCTCTCACCGTGCCTATCAGAAAATTCATTCTCTGTTATCACGATACCCAGATGTCTTGGCATAATTAAGAGCTACAGAAAATTCATAAATCAATGAATTAACTGACTAATTACTATGGAGCATGAGCTAGGTATGAACTTCCCTGGGTTGATGGAAGGCCTCAGCAGGCAGTAGCCTCCAGCAAGCTGATGTCTTCATCTCTTCTGCTTCAGCTACACATATAGATATATAGATATATATCTTCAGTTCATAGAGTCATAGAATCACAGAATAGTTTGAGTTGGAAGGGACCTTCAAGACCATCTAGTTCCAACTCCCCTGACATGGGCAGAGAAACCTTCCACTAGACCAGGTTGCTCAAAGCCCCATCCAACCTGGCCTTGAACACCTTCACAGCTTCTCTGGCCAACCTATGCCACTACCTCACCACCCTCACAAGGGAAAACTGTCTTATCAATATCTAATCTCACCCTGCCCTCCATCATTTTGAAGCTATTCCCCCTTGTCCTATCACTCCATGTCCTTGTAAGAAGTCCCTCTCCAGCTCTCTTGTAGCCTCCTTATGTACTGGAGGGGGCTCTAAATGATCCCCAAAGCCATTCCTTGTCCAGGTTGAACAACTCTAGTTCTCTCAGCCTGTCTCCACAGCAGAGGTGCTCCAGCACTCTGTGAACCTTCATGGCCTCCTCTGGACTTGCTCCAACAGGTGTACAACGTTCTTATGTGTGTGTATATATATGTATAACATATATATGTGTATATACATCCTCTGGGCTCCTGTGGCAGTGTCTAGCAACAGCTTTGCATTGCATTGTGGCAGGAGAGTCACCACCTTTCTGCAGCCTGGCTCTGTTGACTCCCTCCAAAGCCCTCTCCCATGAAAAGCCTATGCTCTGCCCCAGCCTCCCCACTAATCCCCTCTGTATCCACAGGGTTGGCCTGCTCAATTTGCTGGAATTTAACTGGCCCTATTTCAGACTGACAGAAGAGCTAATCTGAAGGATTACTGGCATTTTTAAAAACTGTATTTAAAGCCTTTCTGACAACCGTCCCTCTCTAAAGGAAATATTTTCATCACTTCCAGAGCCTGGACAAAACTTAATGAGGGTCAATGTACCTGGTTTCAGAGCACACCTACTTTTTAGTGCCTATTGTCATTTATAAAGGCAACCCTTGACATGACTGTTTCCAAGGGACATTTGTACCACATGGATGGCTGCAGATGGTTATTTTGTAGTGCTGCTCAAACTCAGTTAACCCATCTAGAATAACACATCTGTTAAACACATGTTTTAGCTCTTCAGCAAAGACCAGAGATAACAGAGCAAAACACACCCCAGGTTCGCTTTCTCTTTGCCTTCTGGGGCTATAGAAGTAATCAGTCCTAACTGCCACACAAACAGCAATACCTGCAATTCAACTAACCACAGAAGGGAGGAAAAACAAATCAATTGCTCTTATCTACCTTCATGCCAACAGTGTGATTTTTTAAATGGAATTTTAATTCAATGAAGATGTTGACAGAAACAAGACAAAGGATAAACCTTGCCATGTTTAAAACCTGCTGACTGCAGGAGTCCCAAGCAAGCCCCCAGGTATTAATCCCTTCACCTGAAACACGCACATCCAGGCTAACACCTCATTAAGTCCCCAGTAGCTGCTGCTGCACAGCATGGAATGCTACAGCAGGGCAAGTGAGGAATGCCCTCGGAGAGAAGGAGAGGAAAACAGATCAAAACTGTCAGTGGAAAGAAGCACTGACCCAGAAGAGAGACAGGCATTTTTAAGTACCAGCAGCCTGCTGTGTCTTGGTATAGCTTTTCCAGGTGGCCATCATGAAGGGTGTCTAACAGAGCAGTCAGAGAAATACACAGCATGTTCCTCATGGAAAAGAGAAGCCTTCAGTGAAATTTGACTTTCTAAATACATCTGTGGCTGAAAAACCAAGGCATTAACAGTTGGGGATCAGCATGGCATCACTGCATTTCGTGGAACAATTTATTTCAGACAGGATGAAGAAAGGAAGAGTCTCAAGAGCTGCAGCTCATCTCTTCTGGTGCCCATTTAAGGGAATTGATAATATCTTTGTCTCTTTGGATGTGAAAGTGTCTCTGCTGATTAAAATTCCCGGACGACCTACATCTCCTAAGCTGATAATGATAAGCCTCTCAGGCTGACGGTGTGTTGCTGATACCTCCAGCGCTGCTGTGGATGGGGAGAAGACACGAGGCACAGGCAGTCATTGCTGAGAGCTCTGCAAGCCAGAATGGAAATCTTGAATGCTCAGAGCCACAGGAGAAAAAGGGCAACATCCAGGTCAGGGAAAGCAGCAGAACTGCTGCCCTAGGAATCACCAGGCTTACCCATGGGCAGATCCAGT
Source organism: Aleadryas rufinucha (assembly GCA_013397815.1). NCBI lineage: Eukaryota > Metazoa > Chordata > Aves > Passeriformes > Aleadryas > Aleadryas rufinucha. The sequence continues at coordinate 210,087 of VZTH01009669.1, forward strand.
GGCATAAATGTCTGCAGATGTCTGTAAAGAGAATTGCAGGGAGATTTATCAGAGGAGGGTCAGAAAAGCCCTGTCCTACACTGTCCACAGCTCTCTTGGGCTGTTTCTAACTTTCCATGGTTCCAGCTTCGTTGGCCTTTGTTTCCCATTAGTAACCAAGAGGTTCTACATGGATCTGAGCCCAGATTCCAACCCTTGCAGGGCAGCTCTCATTTGTCCTTTCAAACCATGTCAGAGAGTGTTTGTGAGGCTTGCAGTGCTCAAAGCAGGGCGAAACAGGTGGTGAGAAACCACCTCCCCAGGTTCTAGGACTGCATCCTCAGATGGATTAAGTAGGAGCAAGGCACTGAGGAGGACAGCTTGCCTTCTCCTACTAGCACTGCCAGCATCACACTGTGAAATAGGGACACAGTCCTTGCCTCCTTTCTTCGATCACTTTGCTTTCTGCAGCTGTCTCTAAAACAGAGCATGTGGTCTTGTACAGTGAGGCACTGGAACCTGGAATACCTTTTCCTGTGTTTTAAAGAGAACGAAACACGCCCGAGCCTGCATCTGGATCAACATCACTCTGAGTGACTGAAATACCAAGTGCATAATGCAGCAGGTGCAGCAAAGAGCTGTCACTTCTGCTTCTTCCCTAAGACTGTAGGCGTATGTGCAAGCCATGTTTTACCCCATCCTGAGTAATTTATGCTGCTTTTCCTGAGTACTAGACTGTTTAGATGAGGATCTGCCAAATTATTTCCTATCTGGTTGACTGGGAGGAGGGGTGTCGAGAAGCAGTGTAAATACACCATCAGTATTCCATCTGTATAACACATATAGAGTAATGTATATAGTAAGTATGTAATACATAATAATATATATCTGATGTAAAGATTCCATCAGTCTTCAGCTGATGATGAATGAAGATGTTCATCCACAGTAGTATCAAACTCTCATTCTGGTCCTATCCCAACCTCTGAGCATTATCCTCTGAGTGGAAAGGCCAAGGAGAAATTCTCCTGGGCCAGGAGGAATCTCAATACAGTAAAATATGTGAGCATACTGCAGTGAAGTATGTGAGGATATGCTTAACAGTAAGAATGAGCATGTTGCATATTAGCTCAGCTCCATGTATTGGATCTGGGCTGGGAAAGGCTCTAGTTGTCTCTCTGAGGTTTTCTGATGGCTATTTCCCAGGTAACAAGCTAGAGGGCAAGATGAAATGGCCTCAATTTGTATCAGGGAAGGTTTAGACTGGATATTAGGAAAAATTTCTTCCCTGAAAGAGTTGTCAAGTGCTGGAGCAGGCTGCCCAGGGAAACAATGGAGTCACCACCCCTGGAAGTGTTCAAATGCATGCAGTTGTGGCACTTGGGTACATGGTGTGCTTGGCAGAGCCAGGTTAATGGTTGGACGTGATGCTCTTTGAGGGCTTTTCTAACCTGTGATTACCTATTCTACCTGTGAAACCTATTCTAGTTTCTGAAAGCTCCTGGGCCGTGAGATGCAGCAGAGATGGTTATGTGGGAACAGTGTGAACAGAGTTCTTCACAGGACACCAAGGCAGGTCCAAAGAGGTGGAGGGTACTCCAGGAGGTGGGACAACTTGTTTCAGACTATTGTGCTTTGTCACAGGCCTTTTCTAAGTCCAGAGGCAAATGATTTCACTCACCCAGCAAAGACAAGCACGGCTGTAAGCCTTGAACAAACCATCATGTATCAATTACCAGGCTCTTCTTCTCATTCATCATCTGTGTTTCTTCTTCCTCCTTGTGTTCGCCACATTCTCACAACTATGGGCACAACACCCACCTGAAATTGCCTGGTTCAACTGCCATCCTCAGCTGCTGGCTGCTTTGCCAAAGCCTCAGCACAGGGGAAGTTAGAGCAAACCCAGCACGTCTGTGCCTTGTGGCCAGCTGTCCTACATGCTTCTGCAATTCACAGCCCCCAGCCAGGGGTATGTGACACGCTGGACCTTACCTTTCATCTCAGTTAGCCTCAAGCAGTACAGTGGGTGCCTAAAGTGGCTCTGACTTTGGGGGGTTGGGGGAGTGGAACTTATTTGTGTTCCCTCTTCCTTGGTTGTGAAAGGAGAAGATCAAAACAACCTGACATCTGGTTACACTTAGCTGCTGTGCCGATTTATGTCATGCCTTTCTTCCCCAGTCTTTATTTTCTTTATTAATCACCTCTGAGCCAACACAGCTGACACATGCTCTACTCACACATTGCATAGCCCACAAGAGAGCGCTCCTTCGCTGGTAGACTGCACACTTGTCCAACTGGTCAGACTGGAAAGCAACTCAGCTGGGGTAGTTTGATCCCTGGGCTCCCTTCTAATCCCCTGTTCATGCTCAAATCCCACCAAAATCAGCTCCCTGAGAAACAGGCACGATGCATCAGCATCTGGTCTGTCAGAGAGGGGTTTTTTTCCAGGAAAGAGATTTCTGCAGGGTTCAAGCACTTGCAAGCAAAACAGGAGAGGATGACAAGGGAGGGGATTTCTGTTATCCCAGTCACACATTTTTCCTTGTGTAAGTGTGATTTTCCAGTTCATCATCCAGACTAAACTGTCACTAGAAGGATTTTGATCCTTAGAGCAAGCTGAAATCAGTGCTGGCAAAATATAATTCACTGTCCTCAGCCTTCCTTTTCATATTCCTGTCCAAAAGAGCCTTGGTTGTTCCACTAAGTCACTGAACACAGTTTGTTTCTCCGATTAAGCAGTGAGCTGCTCTGGAGAGAAGAGTGTCAAGCCTCTCTCAGCCGTTAATTAAGTTTCCCTTGTGGTGAACATCTGAGTGCGACAAACAATTCAGAGGACTCCCTAAATGCCAAGCTTATAACCACTCCCGATTTTATGTTATTCTGAGGATTTTTTCCCTGCTCAGATAATGGCTGGGTCTCATCGAGCCGTGTGCGCAACAGTCCTGGTGCTAATCAGCAAGTCAGAGCTGCAGCCCCCCATCACCACACCCTGCAGCTGCAAAGTGATGCTATAAAAACACTTAATGAAGCATGATGCCTGAAAAACACCCAGCTCGTTCCTCCAGGGAACAGGAATGCCCTCAGTCATGATTAAAGTGATGCTCAGACCCGCTGGCTGGGGGGAGGATGGTTTAGTCTGCCTGGTGTGCTGTGTCTCTCCCATATGGCTCTGTGCTGGACAGCAGTGGAGCCTGTGGTTGATCCACCATCCTGCTGCACAGGGAATGGGCAAGAAGGTCTGTCTTCTTCAGAGCAGGGCAGCCATTGTGGATGGCAAGGTAAGCCCCTGCTATAAAACTGGGGAAGATGAGTGGCCCAGCACCCAGCAGTGGGTCTTCGAATAAGACCACCCTGGGCATACGTCTCTTTGGATAAACAGCAATGGCCATTGGTTGAGAAGCCAGGTCCTCCAAAAATGCCTTGGACATTGAGTTTGTCTCTCCTTTCCCAACATCCATTGAAGTTTGTTTTCCTCCCAGCACAGCCCTTTAGCTGCAAGAAATCCCCTCCTTGCTGTGCCTGGTGGCAGATGTGTCTCCTGCAGCATCACTGGTGGGATTTGAACCCTCCAGCTGATGCCAGGATAGGTTTCCATGTCCACAGGGTAACTGAACTCCCATGTAAGTGAGCATTTTTAGAGCCATCAGGGATCTGGAAAGTAGCTTAGCCCCCACTAAAACATTGGAGTAGCTGGGTAGCCCCATTCAGCTCCACTCCCACGTATATAGCAACATGTATGACGTCCTCTGGGTCTCACATATCCCTGTGGTGTCAGACAGGCTTCAGGTAGGAATTACAAGCTCTGCTGGGCCTTCACAGCTCTAGATCATCTTCTGTTCCACACCTGAGTGGTCTCACAAATCAGCCCTTTCTTGTTCCCTTATGCTTTCTGACCTCCCCAAGGTGTCCCACCTGGTTCACCACTGACATTTCAAAAAAGCCAGCGGTCTCTCAAAGGCTATGTCACACCTATCATCAGCATCATGCCCAGAGAAGCTGCGGACGCCCCATCCCTGGAAGTGCTCAAGGCCAGGTTGGATGGGGCTCTGAGCAATGTGGTCTAGTGGAAGGTGTCGTTGCCGATGGGCAGAGGGGTTGGAACTAAATGGTCTTTTAGGTCACTTCCAACCCAAAGCATCCTACAATTTTTCAAAGCACAGCCTCAAATGGGGAAACCAGAGAGAGATGGCTCAGCTGTGCATGAGAGCAGATGGGACATGGCAAAGCCTCAGGCTCCCTGTGCATTGGGATGCTCAGCCTGCCATTCTGCCAGGGAGAGTAACCACCTACCATGCTCATACACCAAGATAAACACTGAATTCACCTAACCATGGGTATAAATAAGAGGTTCCTTCTGCAAATTACAGCTGCAAGCAGCCTGTCTGTGTTTCAGAAGGATTATCTTTAAATTTTATCAAAACCGCCATCAGAAAAAAAAAGGGGGGGAAATGTTAGTTGCTGAGTTTTTGATGGCATGGGGTTCAACACCAAGGGAATCACTCTAATTTCTTGTTCATACAGTGCTTTAACTTGTCCTTTCAAAGCTTAGGGCCCAGTATGTGCACGGTAATTGGTGTTTGGATACTGCTCTAAGGTGAGGGTCTGACATAGATTAGCTGCCCAGAAAGAGGGGATTTAAAAGAAACTCCTACCATGTATTACCTTGAGTGGATGGAGCTAACGGAGGAATGTCACCACAAGTTAATCTCCCTGAGACCATGGCTACAGGTCCAAATGTAAACAGGCATGTGAGTAATGCTGTATCTGAGCAATCAGAGGTGTAGTAGGAGGGATTGCTTTGGGTCAGCATTCAGCTTTGAAATCTTCCAGAGATGTTCAGACATCCTCTAGCTAAGATTTTCTGTCTCTCAGAACTCTGCTTAGAATCCCTTTAACTCATAAAACACCCTCCATCTGCAATTCCCCCCTCCCGAAGAGGCAGACATTGGGGTGGGGTGCTGGTGTCTGGCTCCCTCCCTGCCGCAACCCAAGGTGTGGAAATGAATGCACCCCTTCAAGTGGTGATAAAAGAGGAGGACTAAAACACCTCCAAACACGTCTCCAACTTGTAGACAATATCTCCTCAACTCACATGGTTGTTGAGAAGAAAAAGACATGAAAATGATGAGATGCTCCATTGCTATGGCAACAGGAGCCATTGAATTATGAGTGGATGTAGTCAAGTCAAAATGATAGTAGAAATGCATTTGTGTCTCCTGCTCGCTGTTTATACAGGTCTTTTTCCACTGGTGTTCCCATTCTGTGCTATTCCAGGAACAGAACACAAAATGTTGTGTCCACTCCCTGGCCAGAGGGCATGGTCTCCCACAAGGCTTTTATGTATCTTTATCAACATTCTATGTTTCTGAGATCTTGTAAAATATACACGTCTCCCCCACGGTTTGTTTAGTGCTAACCCCTGTTATGTCATTGTCTGGCAGAAAAGCAGATAAATAGAAGAAAGGCAACTAATTCCCCTGAGTGGACATCTCTGCTGACGCTGAAGGAGCTCCCAGCAAGGAATACAGGAAGGTTTGTGCTCTGCTGTGAGTTAACTTTTGCAGTAGGGGAAAGGACCGTGTTAAAGGCTCTGTTTTGCACAAAACTTGTCCAACCCGCACCCCTGGAGCTGAACCCTTCAGCTGGATGGACATCTCTATTTACAGCATCCATCTCGTCACAAGGAAGCCTTGTTCCAGGTAAGAAGACACATTGCTCCAGGGAAACAAATCCTTGACACCAAGCAGTGAGTAAGCAAAGATGAGGCATAGTAATGAAGGAGGATAAAGTTTATTGCTAACCAGATTTCAGCTCACATGGTCACAGTGTCAAAACCTGTGTATTTATACTCAGTTATCACTTAGTTTAGTTCAGGGGGACATGAGGACAGAGAACTGACTACATGATGAAGGAAACTAAACAGCAGCAGCCTAGAGATCAACAGTGTTGGCTTAGACTTCCATGCTGCATGAATGTCATGCACGAGGGCAAACACATCAGGCTGAGGTTTTTGGGTCTTTCTGGAGGCAAAAATTGTGGCTTAGGCTTACTAGCAGCATTGAGGTTCCCTTGGGATCTTAAAGATGGCACACTCTGGATGTGAGAAATAAGGGAAGAAGGAAGGAACAGAGCTGGAAGAGGGGGAGAGGTAACTGTCCTGGCATTGCTGTCTTGAACACAGTCTGAGCAGTACTATTTGGCCTGAGAGGTGAAGAATATGCCTTAGTAGAACGGATGAAACAACACAGTCCAAAGAGATTGATGGAAAACCAGCAAGAAGATGGTACATCTTCCTGGAAGACTGTAGAAATACCAAAATTCAAATTCAGCAGAAAAGCCCCAACCCCACAAGAACTGGAAACTCATATAGCAAGAAGGCAGAAAGAAACAATGACATGCATGTATGTAGGAACTAGGCACTGATTATGTTTTTCAATTCACCCTTTTTCCTGTATGAGTGGATGGATTTCCATTTAACATTGGTTAAAGTGGGTCACATCTCTAAAGAGTAAAGGATAAATGCCTATTCCTGGCTGTCATTGCCCCATGCTGAGTTGTTTTGCAGGCTTTCTAAACCTCTGCAGCAATTTGTTATGAAGCAAACACTTATGCTTAACTTTTAAGCAGCATAGATCTCCATATAAGTCCATAATATATGCAGAGGATCATTAAATTTTTATTGTGCAATTCTGGAGGGGAAAAAAACCAAACTGAAAACAAAAAAACAAGCTAGTAAGTGAAATTTTGAATATAAATGGGGTATGTTTACCTAATGTGATATTTTTACTAGAGATGAAACAGAGGTGTTTTGGAGCTGTTTGCCCAAAAGAAATTTAAGACAGGCTTGTGTAAGAGGAAGAAGGTGAAATCTCAGAAGCCTTTGTTGACACCCTTGAAGCATAACTTTCCAGATGCTTCTAATAAGCCTCAAGGTACGTAATGAATACAGTTCTGCAATAACACCATTGGCAGTATTAGAAAGCCTCATCAGTTTTGGTCTGATGCATTTTCCTATGGATACAAGGAGCAGGAGGCACAGCATAACAGCAGTAATGAATAACAGAATTGGAAACAGACGGCAGCGATTGGAGCTCACGTCAACTATTGAGCAATGTTAAAGTTCGGCAGGACTGGATTTGGCTTTGTGGCTTGGCCCATTTTAAAGAGAGGGATTGTTTGCAAAGATTCAATGTGGGATTAGATTTCCAAACTCTTCAAAGTCTGAGGGATGCTTGGAGAGAAAACAAAGGTTTGGGCTGTTTGCTAAATAATAATAACAGCAGCTTCTGGTTGCTATGTTTGATCTAAATATTTCCTTGGAAACAAAGCACAGTAGCAGCTTTTGCCAAGTCAGATGAAGCTGGTTTGAAACCAAAATTCAAATGTAATAACAATAATCATTTGGAGGGGACGAAGGTTACCAAAATCCCAGTTAGGTAATCTGCAGGGGAGTTTATTTACCTGAGCTGCTCTTAAGATCATGATCTGTACCACCACAACTGGTGCAGAGAAGGGGAAGATTATTTTCTGGTGATGAACAGACTTCTGACAAAGCTCCTGGTGTTAGGTTTAAAACAAGCAGGAACTACATGTTTCTTTTTTGCTTGGTGCACACAAATCTGCTTCTAGATGGCATAAAACCTCCATATGTCTGTGGTAGCTGCACACCGAGTGTAACCCATATTCAAACTCTAGCTCAGGAGGTCTTTAAACTACTGCTAAAAGTTGAGAAGGTCTGTTAGGAAAGGTTCACTTTTTCTTTATCTGTTACACCTTATCCTACAGGTTCTTGACATGTCAGAGAAAGGACAATTTGACCCAGAAAAAAGCTTTCTTGCATTTTATACCAAGTTTTCAAATTTCTCTCATTCCCATATATTATCATCCAAATCACTACTGTAATGTGAAGAAATTAAATGTGTTTAGCTGTGATAAAACCTTATGAGTGATGAATGCAATGTCCTAAGAGCTGTCATTCCAGACAATATGTGTCATCCTGTGTCACTGCAGTGAATGTCTGAAAATTCTGCCAAAATGAAATAGTCTGGGAAGGTGTGACCCTGATGGGCGACTGCCAAGACCTGGGAGGATGACTCTGTGATTAGTAGATGTAGCAATAATTTTGTTAATTATTTTGTTAATTATTGCCTTCCTTTATGAGTCTGACTCCACAATGTAGCTCATACTTTTGAAAAGAGAATTGTTCAACTGTAGGAAAGAAATAGTGAGCAAGCCTTTCTTCAGCTGCAATAAAAAACGGCATCTTGGTGTGAGTGGCAGAGGACTAGTCAGGCTAGGCTCTGGTTCTAGATTCTTCTAGACTCTCACATCCCCACATAAATCCATACAATTCCCACTTTTGTCTCCTTAGATCGTCTGCCAATATAGTTTTATCCTGTTTTGCACACCAAGGTGTCTTGTGCTCAATTAGAAACTGTCATAATCAGTGATTATTATTAACGATGGCCGTATGTTTCCATCTGGAAACAAATTATATTCTCTGCAGCAGAATGAAGCTGCTGCTTCAATGTTTCTCATGGTTCCAGCTCGAGGGCTTGCACAGATGTGTTTGCAGCTGCACAATCACCTCTTCCAAGGTGATGGAAATCTTGTGCCCAGGTGCAGTGTCTTTCATCTAATCATAGGACTGACTTTTTGATGTTTCACTGAGCATCTCCTGGGCTAAGGAGACATCTGAATCAGGACAGAAATGGTGAGTCCAGCTGCAATAATAAGTGCAAGGGGAAAGAATTTGCTCTCAGGAGAGAAGGATTTGAACAACCTTCTCAAGAAAGCTGCTAATACACAGAAATACGTGTGATCAAATTTTCCCATTTCAGTGCACCACAGCATCATAAAGGGTATGGCATCCATCCCTTCATCACTGCTAGAGGCAAGATCTGACATGAAGCAGCACACATACTTTATCAGTTGTGCTTTTCGAGGGCTCCCTGCTCGTTCTTCCTGTTAATGTGGCACATAAATAAAATGTTCCTGCAATTCAGTAGTAAAAGAGATGCTTATTTCCTGGTTTTGGTTAAAGAAGATGCAGAAGTATGTGAGGCACTAGATGGTTCCTAGCACAAGTGATTGTAACATGCAAGCTCACCTGCAACAGGACCAATATACATCCCTCTGTGACATACCTGCTTTCCAAGGAAGGACTGCTCATCACATCATCTGTGCTACCTTGACATCCCTGTAGCAGTTTCCCTCTGCAGTGATGCTCAGCAGCTTGTGATCTGGCAAGTTGCACAGTGATTCCTGGAACTGATGTGGGGCTGTCTAGGGACAATGCCATGAAACATCACCATCTGCCCAGTCTTGCTTTTTTTGGCCATGAGCCTGTTTGTCCTACCCCATGAAGGTAGAGGTCTCAATGCAAACATTGTCCCATTCATTCAGGCCACAATACAGGCCTTATTGAAAGCTTAATCTGTTCTGCACTGAAATGAGAATAAAATTTCAGGATTTGACGGCAATTGTTAGAGCGGATTGGAATCAAATTTTTGGAAAATGTTTTCTCAGCTTCTCATTATGTTAGGCATTTTATAAAACAGTTTCCTAGTGTTATTGCCTGGGAAGTTTAGATAGAAATAGGTCCCCTGTTACTGAGGATTTCATTTCCTCCTGTTCAGCATCAGATGTCGTGTGTGGTTACTACAGCAGTGGCTCTTTGATGTTTGCAGATGGAAGATGGCAGTGCACAGCAGGACATAATAAAAAGCAATGGAAATGTTGTTTGCCCTAGTTTCACAAGGAAAGGAGCATGGTGCAATCATGCTACCTTTGTGACTGCCTCCCTGTGAGTGCCTTTGCCTGCCTAACCTTTCAGTCCTCTTCTTTCTTCCCCAAATATCTTTGAATGTGCTGTAAAATTTTAGTCACTTTAGACACAAAGTTGGATACCTGAGAGGAACTCTAGTGTTGCGGTGGCCCAGCCCACCGGTGGGCTGAATGACATCCAGTGGGTGGACTTCCCCGCCCAGGACAGTGGGTCTGAAGGCGGGTTGGAGGGCGGTGCCATGGGCAGTACCGAGGTTTAAACCACAGCCCACTGGGTGTCTCCCTTGATGATGGACTTCTCCCCCATTCCAGAATGTTCTGAGTTATTCCATTGTTGATTGGTTCTTTCCTTCATGTTTATGTATCGCCTTCTTTGCCTATGTAATTAAGTTCTAGAGAGTCCGGTTCAGTTATGTTCCCCACTGGTTTGTTTGAATTTGTCCCTCCCTACAGGTCTTCTGATTGGTTTCCTGTCACCCTTTGTCATCCCCTCATTGGTTTATTCCTTTGTACCTCCCTTCTCCTCCCCCTGTACAAAAGGTGCTGTCACCACCTACCCTGCGGCTCATTGTAGCACCCCCTTCAGCGTGCCTGTTCTTCCAACCCCGGGTCGGGGAATAAAGCCTGGAACTGCTGCTACTTTGAGTCCCTGTGGCTCCTTTACCTCTGCCGATCGCTACTGTTACACCGGCTGCTGCCAGCTCCTCGAAGGAGTTCCAGAGCAGGCTGCTCCCCACAGAGAGAGCCTCTACTTGGTTGCAAAGCTGCTGACAGTCCTGGGTGCAGTGACCAGGACACTCACAGCAAGTCGCCTGTTTGGCTCCCGGGCGGTCAAGCAGCCAGCAACACTTCAGAGCCAAAGATTTTCTTCTCACAGGCAATGGAGAAAACCTTTACTGGTTGGTCAGAGGGAAACTCTGTAGTACAATCTGAACCTTCACTAGGCGTTAGAGGATCAAGCACAAGACACAGATCGACAGCAAGGCAGATTTTGGTAACAACACATGTTGGAGTGAGCCATCACTCTAATGAATATGGCTGAAGGAAAGAAATACTATGAGTTCTCGTCTCCACTGGGGAAAGGCTATGTCCAAGTTAACTCATCTCAGGCAACATTAGCAGTTTGCAGAGACAATTCCCTATTTTGTTTGGTGCTTTTGTTCTGATGTGTGTAAGGCATTACAGAGGAGACAAGAGTGGATCTGGACGACCTTTAACTAATTGGTTTTTTATTGGTATGGTGGTAGTTGTAACAAACTGCTGCAATTCTGAAAGAAATGTGGTACAAACAGAGTGTTGATAAAGTAGCCTTTGGGCAAAAGGCAAGAGATAAATATCACATGGAAGGAGGATATAAGCAGTAATGTGTGCTCTCAGCCCAGAAAACCAGCTGTATCCTGGGCTGCATCAGGAGCAGCACAGCCACAGCAGATCAAGACAGAGGATTTTCCTCCTCTGCTCTGGTGAAAACCTGCCTGCAGTATATCTCTGGGACCCCCAACATAAGAAGGTTGGACATGATGGAATGAGTCCAGATGAGGCCGTGAAGATGATCAGGGGGCTGGAGCACCTCTGCTATGGAGACAGGCTGAGAGAAGTTCAGCCCGGAGAAGGGAAGGCTCCAGGGAGACCTTATTGTGGCCTTCCAGTAGCTGAAGAGGGATACAAGAGAGGTGGAGAGGGACTGTGGGCAAGGGCATGGAGTGATAGGACGAGTGGGAATGGCTTCAAACTGACAGAGTGCGGGTTTAAATTAGATATTAGGAAGAAAATCTTTACGATGAGGGCGGTGAGGCACTGGCACAGGTTGCCCAGCCCCATCCCTGGAAGTGTTCAAGGTCAGGCTGGATGGGGTTTGGAGCAACCTGGTGTAGTGGAAGATGTCCCTGTCTGTGGCGGGGGTTTGGAACAAAGCGATATCTAAGGTCCCTTGCAGCCCAGCCCGCTCTGCCCTTCTCTGGTTACCCTGGAGCTGCCCTGGGCCAGCAGTAAGTGGGTAGGTTATCACTCCTGTGAAGTGACACTCCTTGAGAATTTGGTTTGACTTTTATAGAGCTAGTCAATGTCTACGTCCAAGGCAGAAGTAATTTCTTGTCTGCCAGTCCCAGTACATGACACAGAGACTAACTCCAGCCTTCAGGGGCTGTGGTGAGTTTTATTCATAATAAGGCGTTTGCAGGGCATGTGAGCATCTAAAGGTGGGTATTTCTATTGCATCTCTCTCTCTCTCTCTCTCGTGTTGTGTTGCTGCTCTCCTTACTCCATGCATCAGGTCATGGATAGAAGAAATGGAGGTCACGTGGCAGAGGGGTGTCCATAGGGATTGTGCTTTCTAACAGTTGTCTCTGAGCATCCATCCTGCACAGATCACCCCCTTGTCATGGCTTTTGTTGCTCTGTGGCCTCACAGCCCAGTTCTGCTCCTCAGATAGCCCTTTATTTGTGTCCACAGCTTCTCTCATTTCTTAGGAATGTCCAAGAGATTTTTGTCAAATCCGTCCAAGAAGCTGTGAGGTCACAAAGGGCTGCGAGACATGAGAACTGGGCCATTCTAGCATTTGCATCTGCAGTGCCAGCCTGAATCTTCTTTCATTAAGCCTGGCATAGCTCTGGTCCCAGATTTGTATGCCCACACAAGACATCCATTATCTAGTGTGCTGATATTGCCCTCCCCTAACACACCCTCACAAGGCCTTCTGGAGGCCTTCAACAGATTTCTCCTCCAGGATAATTCAGCAATGACAAGTCCCATCCAGGAAACAGGACCACATGCTGGAAAAGGAGGAGCTGTTCAAAAGTGCTTGATGCAATTTCACTGGGTAGCACAGGGCAAAACAACTCAAAGAAAATCCTTTCCACCTAAGAAACCTCGTTCAATGTGATGGTGAAAACACAACATCAACCTTTTAAGATTTCCTTTTCTGAGAGTTTGGAAAAGCTTGGATAAAACTTTTCTCATCTCCCAGGCAGTCTTCTAAGAGATCCTTCGAGGAAAATGTGTAGTGGTTCTGTCCTCTGCCATATAGCCTGTACTAGCCCTGGACTATGATGAGGGAACTGCAGGAGGGAAGCCAAGGGACCAGGCACAAAAGTTGAAGCTGCAATGCTTTTTCTACAGCTAGTTACACTATCCTTAGAGTGTAACTAGCCCCAGGCCATCTCCCATATGTCAAAGCAGAGGAGCAGAGGTGCACTGTACTTTTCACCTATCCTTCATGCAAAGCAGATGTGCTTTTCTCAAACTCACCTCATAGCAGAAGAAAAGTGTGAATGCAGGTCTTTTGAACCCAAATTTTTTGCCCACTCCCCTAAGACATCATTGCTTTAAGAGGCTCTAGGGACTCTGATCAGCAGAGCTTCTAATTTTCTGAGGTTGTTTAAACACCTAAAATATGTACCAGAAGAACATCCTGGGTTCAAGGGCTCTTGACCGTCTGCTGGGACACAGAAGGGATGGCACACATCGACCCACAGAGGGGGCTCTCCTGCTCCCTGCCGCCTCGCATACTCAGCATCAGAGGATTCTCAGGCTCAGAATTCTCTGCAGTGGAGTATGAGAGCTTCTAGGTTGAGTTTTTGTCCACCCTTATCTTGCAGCACGTCTGGTCCTAAGCAGTCATCTTCAACCTCTGTACACTGCAGAACTCCTGCAGGCCCACCAGGATCCAAGCTCGTTGGAATCAGCTCCTGGGATTTTCCCAGACTCTCATCCGTGTGCCTGACAGGTTCCTTTGACAGCCAGGTATAGGGATTTGTCCCTAGGTAGACAGTTTTAGTAGAATGCTTTGAGAAAACTGGTTTGCCATCTATCTGTGTCTACCTATGGCAGCTTAATGGAGAGTAATGATCCTGCATGAACCCTCTAAATGAAAGCCATTAACTGAACTGATGAGAGAAACTGAATTATTGTCTCATTCAATACTTCCAATTTACTTGCCAGTTCATCTTGTCCAAGATGTGCTGAACATGAACATAGTCTCTGTCAGTCACCAATCTGCAGGCAGAGAGAGAGAGATTCCCTCCTTGGCTCCCCAGGAAAGTAAAAGTGTGCTGGCAAAGTCCTTGGTCAATTGCTGACTGACTTTTATAACTTACTTTCTGTCCTTCTAACCTGACCTAGTTAGAGGTTGATTTTTCTCCATGGTGGTTTGCACTGATAGCAGGTGTGTCTCCCCCAAACCAAGCCTGCCCTTGCCTGAGGCTGAGACCACACGGTGGGTGCAATATCACAGACCCACTGGGTGAATTCATGCTGTTTTATCAGAGGCAGCCTAACACTTCTAGAGAGATCAAATTAAGTGAGTGCACAAACATTAAACATGAAAACACCAAGACAAACATGAATACATGGCTTCCAGGATTCACATGAGCAGAGGATCTTAAGTTCTCCCAACATTCAGCATCATCTCAGTCCACTGGCAGGCAGCACAGCAGACTGGAAAGTAGAGTTTGCCTGCAAATTTCCTAGTCCAAGGCAATATCTAACAAATTAGCATGCCTAAAACTGGGTCCTTGCAAAACCAATTTGACGCCCAGGGTTCAGAGGTGCCTTGTGAGCCTTTAGTGCAAAATGCAGAGGACTTAAAACAACTCAGCAATGTGTTAGAAGTAATATATCATTTTTTTACTCATCATGCATCCAACTATGGGCAAAGGGGACATTTTTGTGCTTGGTGATGTTTGATGAAGTAGATTTAATCAGACAGGACATTGGTAGTGTCATGTTAGCCCATCTATTATTCAGGTTTTGTTTCTGCTGGTCCCTAGATGGATTGGTGTGTCTCCCAGATGTTCTTCCCTGTTCGTGTGATGTCTTTTTGTTTTTGTGGTCGATAACCTTGTGCCTGGTGTGTGCAAATGTAATTATATTTTGGTCTAACAGAAAATGTCAGCTTGCATATACTTCCAAGAAAGATGGATATCCTATCTCTGGAAATAGCAGAGCCACAAATGGGAATTATCCATGGCTGTGAAGTTAACAATCTATTTGCAAAATACAACAGAAATGAAGTGAAGTAAAATAAAATAAAATAAAGTAAAATAAATAAAATACCCAAAACACAACATGGCTTTATTCTTTGCTTCTGTAAAACTGCAGCAATAAATGGAAAATGGCGGCAAAGAAGGGGATAATAGTGCATAGATTAGGTGTGCAAGGAACAAAAAGATAAAATCTCTGGTTTGGCTCCTACCGTTTCTTGCTCTGTGATCTTCAGAGTTCACTTTAACTATCTTTCTTCTGTGCTGGCACTTTCCTGCCTCTTCTTCCTCATCATTCATTCTGAATTCATGCTGACCATCTCCTGTTCCTCCTAAAAATATGCAGGTCCTCATCAGAAAATACCACCAACCTTAAAATATCATCTTTTGCACTACTGCCTGTCTCCATCAGTTGTCTGTTTTCTTAGCCCAGCAAAGACCTTCTGTTGGGGCTGCTTGTGTGCTTAAAGTACATACAAAGGTTTTTGCAAAACTGGGGGCTGAGGCCATCAGGAGATGCAAGGGAGACACCCCAACACTATAAACACACAATGCTTTCAACAAGCTCTGCCTGCTTTCCCAAAAAGTGCACAGAGCTCCCTGAATACACAATTTTAAGCAGGTTTTATTTAGAATAACTGTGATTTTTTAAATTGTGTTCTCTCTTTTTCTAGATTTCCTGATACTGTGGTGGCTGGAAAGGCTCTTGGTGCTCATGTTGGAAAATGCACTATATATAAAATGGGATGTTGTTGACAAAACTTACAGATAACTGAAGCTCAACAACAGTAGCAAACAGCTGGTGTTAGTCAAGATGCAAATTAGTTTTCCATGTCAGGAAGGAAGGCACAAATAATCATCCCAAAACTCAGCAATAAAGACCTACTTCTGTCATTTAGGATCCTGTACGGCTCCAGGACATAAAGCCTCCTGAACTTATGGGAATGCCTTGCTGCAAGCAACAATTCGGCTATGGTCTCTTTGGATTCAGGATTGCTCGCATTGATTGCCACAATTAGGATGAAGCTAAATCAGTAAAACTGAATGACTGGGGTCTTTGGAGGTTGACTCTTTCATCTGGTGGCTCAAGAGATCCTGTTCAGTTTTCACTGGCCCTTTTGGTTCAGATGCCATTGGAAGGCAGTGGCAGACCCTAATTATAGACATGTGTGAGTAATGCATTTCACAGCTGTTGTGCTATAACGGGCAGGGAGAAGTTCAGGCAGCAGCCAACGTTTTCACGGAGTGCCGGATGCCGATTGCCAGGTCTCTGCTTGGTGCAGAGCCTGCGGGTTGCAGCTGCTCAGGCTGGGAGGCAGGCAGCTCCTGGGGAAGCACATCCTACAGGGGAGGCCAGTGCTTGTAAAAAGACCAGCTGTACCTGGAATGAGAAAGCGGTCATCATTCCCAAGGGAGGTTCATCCCACTGGGCCACAACAATCACTGTCTCCAGAAGAGGCAGGAATGTTGAGAGAAGAAATTGAGCCTGAAGTGACAAGCCAGGAGACAGAGAGAAGAATACTGCAAAAAGAAAAGACCCTGGGGGTTATCCCAGGGTAGCTCTTCTGCCACCATGGTCAGACTGTGAACTCCACGATGCAGGATTGACAGTTGGCATCATACAGATGGAGATACTCCCTCAGTATCAGTTTGGTGACAATTCTAAGATACCTTGTGCCCTGTCTGCCCTCTGTATCCCTCTTTTGTGTCAGGCTTTCACTTCCTTTGTCCTCACAGATGTCACACTTCAAACATATCTGGCTATCTAGGGACTCTGGAAGCGGCAAATAGGTCTGTGGGGTTAGAAATAGGTGCCAGCTATAAATAGTGTGATAACAACCTGCAAATAAACCAAAGGGCTGGAATGGCAGAGGGGCTGTCACCATTTGTGGGAGATGTTGCTTTCCCTGCTACTGGCAGTCCAGGAACAGCGGCTGTGAACCATCCATGGAAAGCATCCAAGTTGCCATGTGTTCAGACAGGGAAGAATTCGAGCTCAGCCCCCGTTCCTCACTGCCCCTGCTATTTCTAGCTCCCTTTCATGTGTGTGTGCGTGTGTGTCTTAAATAGATAAAATCTTTAAATAGTCACGACTTCAGATGGTAGTTTTCAAATAAATTCAAGTGATGGACTGTGGTCTGATTGAGTGCCCTGGGCCCAGTTCTGGCTTCTCACCATAGCCTTGGTCCTAGGATCCAGATAGATCAAAACCAAGACCCTCAGGATACAGCACCTGAATTATTTGGTGCTGGGCTTCCTTTTGCATTGAGTGGCTGGTTACAGAGTTCTTCCAAATTTCTGCCCAGGCAGACAGCGCATCACCTGGGTGAAGCACAGGCCTGTTCCTCAGGGCACCTGGAATGCACTCAGATACAAAGTTCTGGACAGCACAGTGACTGCCTGGAGGCAATGGGCAAGGAACAGGACATAAAGCAGTGCAGAGCTTGCCTACTGGCTTCAAACACATGTGATGGATTATAGTGCTTGGTGTGTTTTACAGTTTGGATGACAAATGTCCAGTCCTCCAGCAGCTTTCACCTGGTTTTAACTGCCAGATACCATAAACCAAAAGTTCCTCTGGAGAAACCTGCCAGCAAAAACCAATCTGTTTATAAGAGATCTGGTCACATGTGTACACTTGAATTTAAACTGGGCTTGTTACACAGACCAGGTCTGAGTCTGTTCTCAGTCAGTTTCTGCAATCGTAAAACAGGGACAAGAGGGAACAAGGACCAACAGCTCCTTGTAAGCAAAACTACTTTTCTGCCAGACTTGATCTATGAGTCACAGGACCTGTCCACTTCCCCCTGTGACCATCTTCCAACATTTTGGTCAGCCACTGAAAACACATTTGAAGCAAAAAGTCAGCTCATTCTCCCTGTTAGCTTTGCAAACCGGGTCATTGAATGATACAGAAGCTGAATTAAAAGATGGTTGTGGGCTTTAAAAGCTGCAAAATGTTGAAGCTGTTAAAAACATCTGCATGCCAGAAGGAAGAGAATCCAGTTTTCCTGGCCAGAGCATGAGGCTGACTGGTCTCAATGCAAATGTTATTATGTGAAATGCTGTCCAACATAAAGATGTGCTCAGCTCCCCATGCACGAAGTGCACGAAGTGCATCACCCTCCAATACAACCAGTCTTGACAATTTCTAAAAGTAGGATTTGGACTAGAACAATATCCATAAATTTTGCAGGAGAAGCTGCTTGGCTTGGTTTGGCTGTGGCCCTGAAGGGCTGATTCAACAGTCTGGTGGCTCCGGACTTGGTTCAGAGCTGGGAGCTCACCATAAGGCAAATCTCCCTGCTAGGGTGGGGTAGGCACATATTTTTTACGTGACAGCTATGCAAACACAGTTCTCTGGTAATTCATAAAACAGGGATAGTGCAAGAAGTCATGAAATTCTTGCCTTCTGGCAGAGATACCGGAGTAGCATCATGCTTTATACAGCAAGCCACGCCTTGGCCCAGCTTCCCTGTGGGGATAGTATTTAAGGATGGTTAGCAGCCAGGGAAGGGCACTGGGGTTCAGCATCTTTTCAGCATAAGGTCCATGAGAGCAGACATGTACCTGTCTAGCTCTACATTAGTTCCCCTCCACAGGCAGAGACCTGATTCTCCAGCACACAAGGGCGATATGTGCCTGAGGCAACAATCAGCTCATTCCTGTTACACTGCAATGAAAAGCAGGTGAAAGCAAGTTCTGTCAGTCTCCCCTGTTCCTCACACAACCACCACCTAGAAAGAGTAGAAGTTTCCTTCACTTCTCATGGAAGAATATCTTGGGTTTAATCACTGCTTCCTGAAAATGAGCATGATTCACTTTCAGCACTTTTTACTGATCACCTCAAACCTTCCACAATACCTAAGTGCTTCACAGAGACAGATTCCAGTGCAAATCCAAAGATGAGACTTTAAACCCCTACCTCCTGATCTCAGGAGAACTTCATAGCTCCTCAGAGCTCATTTGCTCAGGAACAGGCCCAGTGCATGTCAGACCTTTCCTGCCTGACATTTGCTTCCAGCCACAACACTCTCCAACAAGGGCAATAAGGTCTGACTCATGAGGCTGAAGGGGTTTGCAGCTCAGGAGTAGGACTGGGTGCCCTAAACACATAAAGGTGATTTCTGGGCTGCCTCCTGAGTCACATCCTCAGCTGACCATGTTCTGCCCACATGTCTTTGTGCATTCGCATTAGACGATCTTCTCAACACAGATTGCAGTTCTGAAGTCACCACAAATGCACCCTCCTCATCACCAGATTATCAATGCCTCAAGAGCATGCAGATGGGGTGCTTAGGGACACAGGATAGTGGTGGACTTGGCAGTGTCTGGTTAGTGGTCCTACTCAATGGTCTTCAATGTTTTTCCCAACCTTGATGATACTGTGATTCTGATCCATCAGCTTTTGAGCAGCCCTGACCCAAAACCCATGCATACAGTGCTGAGCCATAGCATGAGAGGAAAAGATCCAGCTGTAGAGCCCAAGTGCTGCTCTGATCTGGTCGTTCTTGTGTCCAGAGCACTCTTCATGGGCAGTGACTTCATCCCTGTTTCCACACACCACATAGATACACCCAGAGTCACCAATTAAGGTCAAAGTAAGGAGAGGAGGGTAAAAGTTTTCTTTTGGGTATCCTTTCATCTCTTCGTTCTCTGATTTCTTTTCAGTCAAATGGGGAATAAATCATCCTTCCATCTTCCATTGGAGGACTGCAAGGGATTCATAAGGTAGCGTGTATAGGACATGTCAAAACTTTCTGCAGGAAATCTTCTCCCACAGATCCCATAGAGCTGCACCCCTGCTCTGCAGACACATGATGGGGAGCTGCTTTACTCTGCAGAAACGGAGACGATCAGGCCTGCAGCATGAGGTAGTGTTGGAAATCCTTGTCCTGAGCTAGCTCAGCCAGCTTTTCCTGGAGGAGAACACCAGCTCCACTCAGTTAAATAACTCCTGCTACTTTATGCTTCAGAGATTTGAAAGCCCCCCCCCACCACACTTCCCCCTCCTCAGGTCCTGTGTTTCTGGGGACCCCTCTGGTGTTTCATTAGGTTTCCTTTATTAAGGCTTCATGTACAATGCGGGACTTTGTAGTGAAGTGACAGAGGGCAGCCAGTTCGTGTGGGACCCTTTGTCTCAGCTTTTGTAAGAGCTGCTATTGTGAAAGCACTTGACAGGCCCACCAACACAAATATAAAGACAGTTTAATGACTTATTACTTTTAATTGGGGGTGTGGAGAAGGAAAATAAAGAAGAAAGTGCCTGGCTGAATTGATGCCAGAGGCTCAGGTGGGAATTTATTGTAGCAGCTCCCAAGATTGCCAATTGCCCATAGCAATGTATTGTGTAGGAACACAGCCTCCACCACAGAGGTGATTACAGGTCCAGAGATGGAGGTCCAGAAGAGTGGTTTAATGAGTTAGAGCGGGAACAACAACTCCAGGTGGGCTCAAATCCACACAAGAAGCTTTTAGGGGAATTCTGTAGGAAATCAGGGCAGGTTATGGAGGGGAAGAGATTTCCATGCTCCCTCCATGCTTGGTCTGCAAAAAGTATTAAGCAACTGCCTTTAAAACATGGGTCTTTTCCAACTGTACAAAGCTGGACAGCACAAAGCCACCACTCATCTTTTTTTGGCAACATACAAGGAGCCAAAAGCTGTGAATTCAGCTCTTGACTTTGGTTATGCCCTGGCTGTAGCAGTTTAAGGCTCAGAATGGAGAATATGGCATATAATTTGGAAAATCCATTTTGATGCTCAGAATCCCCTCTTCCAGCCCTAAAACCTGTGGTCCTGCAGGTCACTGAGCACTGTGGTTGCCTCCCAGAGGCAGAGCAGCAGGCAGAGGAGAATTTTCTCATAGCATGCAAAAAGCAGCACAGCCTTATTTCAAGGCAGCTCTTGCACTGATGATTTTTGAGGGATAGGAAGAGGTAGTGTATGGACATTTCCAGGAAAACAAGCATGTCTCTCCCCAGTGATACTTGAAATAGAGGTGGTTGATAGGTGTGAAATTATATTTACTTGCCTAGAAGAAAATATGAAGTTCGTTGGATGAGGCAGAGGAAAGTATAATTATTCAATGCCTGCTTCCCCTCCCTTCATCCAAAAAAATCCCCAAAAAAACCCCAAACCGAAAAAGGGATGTTTCCTGTGACTTCATTTCATGCCTGGGAAGAGAAAAAACTTTAAAACAATCTTCCTGGGAGGTCCTGATGAAACAGGGCTGTCAGAGACAGTAGTCGGTTGCCCTTCTGATTTGAAATCCAGCTAATTAGCTCCGAAGCACGGTGCCTCAGATCTGAGCAGGGCATGAAGCTGCTGAGTTTGATATTTCCAGGCCTGTCAGCCCATGCATTAAAAAAGAAATGAGCTCCATGGGGCTGAGGGAACAGCAGGCTTAATGAGGCACCCTGGGGCAATTTGGCAGAGCTGGAAAAGGGACTGACCGCCTTGACGGCAAAGCCTTCCTCACAGGGCCTCCTGATGGGAGCCTGGGGTGCCGAGTGGTGTTAATTCCTCCTTCCAAGGCCCCTACAGGGATTCACAAAGGCTGGGATCAGGAGGCAACACCAAAAAGGAGGGGAAGCTGTGCTCTGAAGGATCACAACTGCACATCCAGGGCACTGTCTTGTAGCAGCAGTCTCTTCCTGGCATCCCAGGGCTTTGAGCTGCAAGATGAGATGCCATGGCCTTCTGGGGAGGCAAAGTCGTGCACAGATGTTGGTCCTGTATCTTGCACCAGGTTTGGGGTAGCATCAACTGCATTTGTAGCCCTTTCTCTGAAGGTACCTGGATGTCGTAACAGCCCTGGGGCAAACCCCTGGATTGAGCCACAAATTGTGTTAAAAAGTGCCTGAAACCAGGACGAAACCTGCATTAAGAAGTGTCAATACCCTTAGCAGACTGTCTCCTATAAGGCTGGCAGAGCACAGCTAACTTTGAGTGAACTCTAGGAAGAAAAAGGCTCATGGGGACACACCACCTCCAGGGGCAGGATATCTACCCTCAGAGAGAGAACTGAGGGGGGCAGTTTTTATAGGACACAAATGAGAACCAAACTAGAAATCAGGAACCTAAATCCTATTTGAAATTCAAATTTCTCCAGCATAGAGTTTAGCACATCAGGTATAAAGAATTGCTTTTCATAAGGACTATTGCCTTGGCATCACTGAATGTCAGAGGTTATTCAAGTTCAGATGGTGGCTCAGCAGTTGTCAAACACACCTTCATCAGCTAGGGTCCCAGGACTGATGCAGAGGTTCTCCAGATGTTTCACCAGTAAAAGTGGTGTCACTGCAGCAACACATACCAATTTTCTAACAGGGTCAGGAAGCTGTTGCTGTCTTTAAGTGCTCAGGTTTTGAAGCTGCAGCATCATGCAGTTCACTGAGGCCTCCAACCCCATCCTGGAGTGCAGGAGAGCCCAGGGGAGCTCTGTGCTGCTGTATAGACATGCTGCCTGTATCCAACACAGTCATAGCAAAGCATTCCTGAGTTTGTGCAAACTGCAGTGCATTTCAAACTGGGACAGCGTGGTGGGTGGCCTTGATTTCATATGTATGAGATCTTTTACATGCCTGTTCCCTATTTCAAACACTCCCTAAATTTGGGCAAGAGATTGTGCTGTGGGGCACAGCAGAAATGTTCTCTTGGGGACAATGTCTCACACTTGTAAACCATACACTGGGTTTTTTTCCTCTTAGCCCTAAAGGAAAAGATAAAATAGGGAAAAGGGAGAGGGTATTGATTGTGAAAGTCCCTACAGCAGGGTCCATCAAGAAGTGATTTTCACTTCAATGCCTCACTGGAGAAATCTGAGCTCGCAGAAAGGGCTTAGCCAAAAGAAGCCGGAAGACAATATTATTCAGGTAATCTAACAACATGCTTCAGAGAGCATGAGAAGTTTACATGGGAGGGTGAGAAAGCCATTTTTCACACGGTTGAGGATATTGCACAGCTCACCAGCTGCATCCTGGGAAGAATCTCATCTTCCCAATGAGCAGTTGCTATCTGAGAAGACAGGATTAACTGGAACAATGGTCTGACTGGACCACTGGACTGTAAGAATTTGCTTTGTCTGAGTACCCATTCTCTTCCTTTGCCTTCCTCTTGAAAACACACATCAAGACAAATCACAGCTCTGTGTCCCACCAAACTGAGAGGTGTGCTGCTGCTTGCACTAAAAGATAGGGCACCCACAAGCAGATGTCAGAAGTGATGGACCGTGCTTCAGCCAGGTGTTTGCACTGCTGTGCAAAACCTTGACACTTAGCACAGCTACTGAACTAGATAAGGACAGAATCATTGAATGGTTTGGGTTGGAAGGGACCTTAAAGATCATCTAGTTCCAGCCCCGCTGTCATGGGCAGGGCTGATCCCTATTTCTAAAAACAGTGAAGGGCACCCTTATGTTAGTACTGCAGGATGAACTCACCCTGCCATGACGGGCTTTTTATGAACAAAAAACCCTACACTTCGGATTTCACAGTGCTTCTGGTGCAGTCATATTCCCTTGGTCAACAATGCTCTTTCATTCCTCTGCTTTGGCTTTTGCTGCAGAGCAAATCCTAAATTTTTCCCAGGAAAATTTAAACATACTCCTTGGATCCCTTGATTTCAATCATGTACAACAAATTTGCATTTTCCCTTAAGCTGTGTTTCTTTCTCTGCCATAAATTTGACCTTAAAAACAATTTTCAGGGTGTCTTGCCCACACCCATGATCTGTTGTTTAGGATGCCTTGTCCAGTTCCCATCTTGCTCTTTCTAGAAGCAATGCTCTGTTTATGCAGCACTAGTGTGGGATAAATATTGTCTGAAAGATTTCAAGGTTAAGCAAAATCTGTAGGGAGGGAACCTAAGTTTTATTAAGCAAACTGCTTTAGCTTTAATAAAACAGAGGAATTCCCAGGCACATCAAACCTTTGACCTGATGGTGGATGCAAACCCAGCCACCAGCACCACATTGCAGTGACAGAGTCAAACACTGACCTACCCCAGGGCAGGAAAACAAGGAAAACCTGGAACAACCTATGAAATTGTCAAGGATTTTAAGAGCCAGGTAGGCCAGAGACAGACAGTCTCCTGTTCACAAGTACTTTCAGTGTGATGTGGATGTCACTGCCTCCCCAGTACTCTCTATTCCCATAATTCCCAATGCCGCCCTGGTATGAATGAAGCCACTCACACAGCATGGAAGAAGCCCTGACCCCAGTCTATCATCTAGGGAGGTTGCTTTATAAAGTGTGTGCTATGCTGACCCTGCACTGGGAATATGTAAGGAGGAAAAGGAAGGATAGAATCATCTACAGATCCTGGTACAAACTGAGACTGTATGCCCAATGTGCACAAGAACATCTGGATTGTTTTCACATTGTCCAGAAAAAGAAGGAACATGTGGAAAGAGAAGAAGGAAGGAAGAAGGGCTGGTGGACTCAGGGCATCCTCCACATTCCTTGATGAGCAGAAACTCATCCCTGATAAGGTGGTCTCTGTGGGAACACAGGAATGGGAAGAATTACAACCTGAAGTACCTTTATAGGCCCATTTTTTATGTTTATCCAAAACTAAGCAATAGGCTAAAATACGGAGTCTTCAAGGCAAGGCTGTTGCATGTTCCTGATCCAGAAATGACACACCTGATCTGTTCTCCCAGTAAAGATTTGTGGAGCTTCAGTGATTTCCTTGGCTCTGTTATTCTTTGCCTGTAATGTCTTGGGCTGTGGTGGGACAAGTCCTGACTTCACAAAGTCATTTGGCTTAAACAACTGAAAATTTCTCCTTCTATCACTCTGGTTTTCGATAACTTATGAATGTCCCAGGTAGCTCCTAAACCTGGCACCTCCACAACCACTGGTCCCCAAGTAACCCTATCCAAGCAGATGACCTCCCATAACAGCCAAGGCTTGGGGGCATCTCTGCCTGCTCTTGCTCTCTGCAACTGTTTTGCCACATGCTTTTGCGTGATGGGCACATCTTGGACGCCAAACTCCATCCAGTAATGGATTAGCAGCAATTAAGCAGTGCTCATTGACCTAGTCCTAACTGGACCTCCCCTGAACTGAACGGGAGCCACATTGGATCTTGCCTCTTTCCGTTTCTGGGGCTAATTATTACCAGCTAAACAGCACTAGGCTTTCCCTTTTTCTCTTTGCCATGCTTGTTAGCATTGTTTCTTCCAGCAGCTTTTCATCTCAATGGAGGCAATTGTGCCTGGCTGACATTTTAATTCTTTCCAGCTGCATCTGAACAAAATGACACAAATTAAGTGGAAGGGCTTGGGGAGGAGGGGGAAGGAAGATCCCAGCCCCCACAGTCTGTACTACAGTGAGGGTTTTGTGCTGAATGCAGCAGATGCTCAGAAGGTGCCACGGGGAGAGGCTTTGATTCCACACTGGCAGCATGGGCCAGTCCCAGGGATGCTCTGTTGCACCAGAACCTCTCTGGAGCTGTTACCCTGAAAGTCATGGTTGGGAAACTTAGAGGTGAAGGATTTGCCAGGTCTCCCAGCAGAACAGTGGCACACATTTGCCTTTGCTTACAGAAAGATACCTTGGTTTAGGGTCCCCTACACTCAAGTAAGTGAGATTGAGTGAGCTCTTGACCACTCTGTGAAGGGTCTGCAGCTGAACTCTGCTGGTTAAAGACAGATTTAGAACAGACTGGCAAGCTGCAGATCTCTTTAGCAAGACATGGAAATCCCAGCCATGAACAAAGACCTCTCTGGGTAAGATACTTCATTAATACAGAAATAGAAGGTCGGCTTATACCCTGTAATTAAGGAGAAGCATTAAAACAAATGCACTTAAAAATTGCTCTTGCAGGTCTTAGATTGCTTTAGAGATCCCCACACAGCTTGTTTCAGAATCTAAGCCCTTTAGCCTAAGTTAGGACAAAAAGAGATATCAAAAGAAGAATTAAATGCAAAAAGTCTCTAGCAGCTGGTATGAACCACAGGGAACAGGATCAGACTAGTTCAGTAAACCACAGGGCAACAAAATCAGGCTGATGCTGCATTAAGCCAGCCCTGAAAACAAGAAGAAACCAGAGATGTTTGCTTGCCACGTTTCTGTTATTGCAGCCTCATATTAGTGAGCAGGAACAGCAAAGGGTTTGGCCTTTTAGTGATTCCTCATTCTCGCACCAGGCTCACAGTCATAGCTCAGCTCCCAGTTTCCAGGCAAACAAGAAGAGGCAGGACCTGGTGCAGGATGTGTAAGGAACTGGAGATCAGGGTGAGTCCAAAGGACCACAGGGAAATCGGATGAAGGAGGTGAAGAAAGTAGGTGGAAGAGAAGTGACAGACACAAACAGTCCCCAGTGAGCTGATTGTTGTCACCTGAAATCCCTGGGATTTCTCTGCTCTGGCTTCCAAAAGAGTAGCACCACTGGGTCTGGAGAGCATATCCCAACATTTGACACCAGACCTAAGTGCCTCCATGAGGAACTGAATAGCTCAAGGTCATGTTACAGCCTGGGTCATCTCAGAGACACTCTTGAAAGGTGATTTTGATCTTAGCAGTGTCAAATCAGTTTCCGGAGGCACCTATTGCTCTCCATTAACTACAAAATCATAGAATCAGGATAATTTACATTGGAAAAGACCTCTAAGATCATCAAGAGTAATCATTAACCTACACTGCCAAGCCCACCACTAAACCATGTCCCTGAGCACCACATCCACACAACTTTTAAATATTTCCAGAAAGAGTCAAGCACCTCTGAGATCCCAACCCACACGCCTCAGGAATTTGAGCTGCGTTTGGTTGCAGAACAAATAGCCCAGGGAGGATCATGCCAGTGAAGGAGAAGTGAAGACGTTTTCCAGAAAGTCTCACTGCTAAATTTTTCAGCTGCCTCACAGACTAAAGTGAACAGCAGATTCCCACTTATGAAAAAAACCCCACCTCTGTGCCTTTCTTCCCCAAAAGCCCTGGAGTGCAAGACCCATTTTCTTAGGTGATAAGAGCTCTTTTCAGGTGGTGGAGTTGGTGCCTCTAACGCCAAGAACAAAATGTGATCCTGGCAGCTTTTCAAAGCACCGATCCTAACACCTGAGAAAATGTCATTGGGATGTGCTCAACTGAGAAACGAGGAGCAAAAGCATGGAAAAGCTTTGCTTCAGCTTTTGCCATGGTTTGCTTTTTCTTTAAAGATATATTTGAACAGCTCTCAGCAGGAGCTATGGATGTTGCCAAGCTTTCAATCCATGCAGATCTAAAATATTTGTAACCAAAATTGAGCTCCAGAGCACTTGTTTATTTACTGCAATAGTCTACATCTCTGTATGTCCCCATGACTCCAATTTTAAAAGGAAGAGGCACAGAAAGGAACAGAGGGTGACAGAGGTAATAAGCATTTCCTAATTTATAAAGGGCTGTTTGTTTGTGCTTTTTTTTTACTTGCAGAAAGGATCTCTGTCCAGTAAGTCAAATTCTTTGAGGGATTTAAAGGAACATGATACTATCCCTGTTTTTTTCATTTAGAGGCCTTACACTTCATGCTGTGTTTTCTTGATACATTTTCTTTTGTGGTAACATCAGCTTAAACAATTGCCTCCCAGTCCTTGTCCCTTATCCCCTCCCAAGTGTTTGTTCCTTCAGTATCGCGGTGTAATGCCACAAAGCTATGTCTAAGTAGAGTAAGATAAAAAGAATTAGGGAAGCAAATGATTATCCAAAAAAAATTATGTTTTGGCTCTGTTGCTCTGTTGGATCCGTTCCCCAAGCCAGTGCTCAGCAGAGCAGCTGTGCTGGCAGGGAAGAAGGGATGGCATGCAGCAGCCTGACTACAGGATTGAGAGGGAGCAGAGGGAAGGAGAGCAGAAAAGCCGTCAAAGAAAACATACCTTGAAGCTAAAGACTCAATTAGTGGCTTTTCATGCAGCTGTTCCATGAGAAAAAGATGGTAATCACAGATCCTGCATCCTCCCCATCACCCAGCAATGCCTGGAGCATTCACAGCACCGATGCAGAGCCCTCCCCTACCTTAGGGACTCAGCAGAAGAGGAGAGAGAACCAGCATGCTTTGAGTTCTACACAAGAAGAAAGTTTGGAAAGACTCAGCTTGAGACCTGTGCACCTTTAAGCCACACCTGGGGCACTTCTAAACTGAACCTTTAAGGAATATTTTGCAATAACGCATATGGAAAGGGAAACAGGGTGAGCACTGTGAGCCTCTGGAAATCTTTCCAAGCTCCTAAAATCAGTGTAGAAAGAGTCTTGACTATCTAAAACATTTGGTAATGTGCAGATAAATGGATGGTAGGAGCTGCAGGAGAGAAGGGTCTCAGGCTGGTATCAAGTCCAGTGAAGGGCACCAAAGGAGCAAGGTATGGAACAGAATGAAAAATAACAGCACATAGCAGGCACATGGCAGTTCTGATTTAAGTCCTAAGGTGAATGAAGCAGTGGTGGAGCTATCTGAGGGGAGGAAGGACTATCTTTCAGTCTGTCTTTCAGTGAAGAGCGGGAAAAGGCTGGAAGGGGAAGGGAGTGTGGCTCGGCAGAATGCTAATGAGGCAGAGGTGATACTGCTTGATATAGAGCTGAATATGCTTAAGGGACCCTTATGATTACCCAGACTTACTTTCAGAAAATGCCACTGAGACACTTCTGGCTCTGCATGGAGTACACAGCACGAT
The DNA here is from genome assembly GCA_013397815.1 of Aleadryas rufinucha. NCBI lineage: Eukaryota > Metazoa > Chordata > Aves > Passeriformes > Aleadryas > Aleadryas rufinucha. The sequence goes on from VZTH01009669.1 coordinate 238,477, forward strand.
ACATCTTCATACAGGGAGACTGACACATGGATGATTGATGTCAACAGCAAAGGAAGTCCCTTTAAGGGAAGAATGGTAATTAACTTTGGAAACAAGGATTGGGACTGAATGTACAAAGGAATGCTGTGTATAGGGCTGGATTAAAAAGGAGATGGGTGAGATGGGTGTGCAACACTCCCTGCTGAGTGTGAGCAGGGAGTGGCTGACTGTCCCAATGCCTGCCATGTGATGCAGAGTTTACAGTCACATTTTAGGAAATCCATGAACTCCCAGTAATTTCTGATCCCAGTAATGAATGTGGATGGTCAGAGGTCTTAGTTCTTAGCTTCAAGTTCAAGCCCTAAAGTTGCAAATAACTCAAAGGGAAGGGAGGTTTAATATGGCAAGGGAGAAACTGCTGTGCATCTGTTAGAGGAACCGTGTCTGTGCCTTCTTGAGCACATGTTTTACAGTTAACACCTGCCTCATTAAAACACACAAATACAGAGGGAAGGAAAATACATGATGCCCTTCCACTTCACCAGAAGCCCACCCAGACAAGCTGGTTGTCTACTGGGTACCCCAAGCTACTTGATATATTAGTCATAGCTAGAATTGCCAGCAAAGGGTTTGTGCCTGTGTTAGGAGGAAAGAAACCTCCTTCGCTTTTACCACACCTTATCAACATCTGCAAGTTGTTTGAGACTTTAGCTGCAGCACCACCCTTATTTCAAACCCAAATCATTTTGCTTCCAAGTCCAATTTGTTAAACTAAGCAACAGCAGAATCCACACACTTACTGGGAGGTCCTTTACCAAACACAAGCATTCATCCAAATAAGTAAGAATAAGCTAATGTCTTGCCCTACTACTTCAGAAAAAGAAACTCATTGTTCCCATTAAACTTCAAGGAGTGTGCTTTGCTGTGATGCAATATCATGGGGGGAGAGAAAACAAAGTCATACCGGGCAGAACCAAACCATATTTCACTCTAGGATTCATGTTTTAACATCTTGTAAATCAAAAATGCCTTCATTGTTTTTAGTGCGGTTTGGAACTAGAGTTTTCCTTTGCCTTCTGTTTTCAACCCACATTGATTTTGAAGCCAGAAATACAAAAAAGTGCTAATGCTGGGCTTTGTTTCTGAAAGGTGATTTCGTCTTTGCTCGGCAGATGCCACTTCCTGCTCAGGATTCCTGGCTGGTTTTGGTGGCAGCCCTGACATTCGTGGCAGTGGGCGGACATAAGGAAGACGCTGTTCCCATCGTAACAAGCTGTGATTACCGCCTATCATGACAGCCCTATTCAGTACACCTATTGTCAAGCCAGCTCATGTTCCTGCTCTGAATTGCCCTCTGAAGAGGTCTCTTTCTTTTTCTCTCCACTTGCCATCCTTGTGACCTAAGCATACAAACAGAAATCCTGGAGCAGACAGCAGAAAGGTTCCTGGAAAGGATTTTGTGTCTCTGCCTGCAGGTCTCGGAGGCATTTGCTTGGTTAATGCACCTGAAGATTTCTCCTTGTTTTTTGCAGTCTCTGTCAGTTACTTGAACAGATGTCAGGCTATGATTCATCTCCCCTAAATCTACACATTTACCAAAAAATGAGCATTTAGTCTACATACTCTCTCAATAGGTAAGGGAAAGAGATGTTCAGAGGTTCATACACCTAATCCATTTGGAACTCATACACCAGGGTAATTTGAGTCAATCTGCACAGTTGCCTTTCCTTTTCACACACTAGAAAAGTAGCCTCAGACACTTTGACTAGTGGCTTCCAAAGACAAAGGTATTTTCTATTCCGGTATTGTACATTTGCACAGATCTCTAGAAAGCTACTACACTACCTTTCTTCCTAATTCTCCTTTCCAATTACTCTGTGTACAAATGTAGGTAGGCTTTATTTTTAATGGTGAGCAAAAATCTCTAAAGACTTCCAGGAAACAGCGGGACTGTTGGTTTAGAAATATGAAAAAGATTGTAGATTTCCATGGTTTAGCACAATGCTGCAGCTAAGCTTACATTCTTGTCAGCTTTCTGTTTTGTAGTTCGTCATTTGGAAATTATTTGCCTTTAGAGAGAGGGTGGCCAGACTACAGTAAAATCACAGGATTATAGTTCTATTCACTTTAATTCAATTCATTTTAATTCAATTAACTCTGAAGGCTGAAGCGTTTTCTGTCAGTCAGGAAAGGGTCCTGGCTCAGATATCTGCTTTAGAAATCCATGACTAAATTATCTCAAAAGCAAGCTCATCAGAAGGAGCTCCTAAGAAATACAGCTGAGTTTCAACGCCTTGGACCAGCCTGCAAAGTGGTACCTCCCCTCACTAGAATCTAAAGAAATTAATAACAGGGGTGCCAGGGGGCAATGCAGCCAAGGTCTACAGAGCTGTCAGCAGAACCTCCCAGCAGTGACCAGAAAGCCAAATTCCATTCTGACATCTTGGCACTTCCACATGGAGTTCATCTCAAATGGATGAAGCAGGGATTTCAGACTTCAAAGCACAACTGTCCTGTGCCTGAAGAAATTGTGAGCAGGAATTGATTCATATAGGGTCATCCATCTCTGGACACCTAGCCTCAAGGGGATGGAAGCAGAAGTCTCCATTAGTTTGGATTATTCTGGGAACTTGGAGTGACTCCAACATTACTGGTGTAAAAGCAGTGAGACTCTGGTCAGATTGTCATAGTTTCTCAAGAGGAATAATTTGCTTTACCAAAGTGGTGAGAAAATGAGACTCATCTAAGAGATTCCCCATCCAGTGTGACTCCTAAGTTCAGCACCACGTTCAGTGCAAGCTCAGCACTGGGATCACAGTCCTTTCACCCTCCTTTTCAAGCAGAGCCAAAGCCCACCACATGCTCTACACCCTGCAGTAGGGGCAGCTGCACCCTTTTTCTCACCCCTGGACTTCCTCTCTGGATCCTACACCATGAAGTTCTTTATTCACCTATTCATTTCAGACACTTGTGTCCAACAGGTCAAGGAAATTATTTTCCCCCTCTACTGCACTCTCATTAAGTACCCACCTGGGGTACTGTGTCCAGCTCTGAGGTCCTCAGCACAGGAAAGGCATTGACCTGTTGGAGCGAGTCCAAAGGAGGCCACAAGGATGCTCAGGGGGCTGGAGATGAGCTGAGAGTTGAGGTTGTTCAGACTGGAGAAGAGAAAGCTCCAGGGAGACTTTCTTGTGGCCTTTCAGTACTTGAAGGGGGCCAGTAAGAAAGACAGGGACAGTCTTCTGAGCAGAGACTGCTGTGATAAGAGGAAATGGTTTTAAACTGAAGGAGTGTCAATTTAGATTGGATACTAGAAAGAAGTTTGGGGGTTTTTTATGAGGGTGGTGAGGCACTGGCACAGGTTGCCCAGGGAAGCTGTGGATGCCCTATCTCTGAAAATGTTACGGCTAGGTTGCGTGGGAATTTGGGCAACTCGATCCAGTTAAAGATGTCCCTGCTCCTTCTGGAGGTATTGGACTAGATATCCTCTAAAGGTCCCTTTGAAGCCAAACTATTGATTCCATGATTCTGAACTGCATAATTCTCTGTTTCTGGAAACTGTCTGAGACCTCCCACCTTCATGGTACCCAGGACCAAACCAACAGCTTACAAAGCTGCAAAAACCCCCAAATACTTTATTTTTAGCTAAATAGTAAGCTTTTCCAGGCAGCCTTCTGTACAACACCTACCCTCTGTAGATGTGCAGGCATACCACACAGAGCAAGGACTCCTTATGCCCTTGAAAGAAGAAAAAGCAAGGACCACACACATCTTCCATTCAGCTCTACAGCATCCAGGTATGAAAGGGACAGAGAAGGGGGCACTGGACTCTCTATGTGGCCAGTGCTGAATGGATGGAGCTGGCAAAGCTGGATTTCACCAGGGCGGACACTTGCTAGCAGCAGCTAGTTTTGTTTATCGAGTTCCTTGTAACTGTGTGAATTAGAGACTGGATCATTAGCTTCACAATGAACCAGAATGCTGATTTATTTAATGAATGTAAATGGTCTTTCGTTAGCTAATTAAATTAGGGAAATGAGAACGGTTGGCAATAAAATGGATAGCAAGGAGTGAAAAAGGTTCTTTACCCCAGTGACAGCTGTAATACAGGTCTTTCCATGGCCAAGCCCCTCTGTAAAAGCTTCAAACCAAGTTTCTGTCCTTGAGGGAAGCCTTTTACTACATTATCTGTGGCCAGACAGGATTTACTGGAGGTGTGTAAAGGTTCTGAGCCAAGAGAGATGATGCACTGTGCTTCACTTTGTAGTTACACCTGGTGGGCCCAGACTAAGCTGAGTGGTCTCCTTGAGTTTGTATCAGTGTAAATACAAGCATTTGCATAATAAGTGCCATGAGCTATTTACAGTAATTTTCACTTTTATCTACCGTGAGTCTGTTCCTCAGTGGTTTGGAAATTCCCTGGGTTGAAAACTCTGCTGTTCCAAACCACCTGCTTATGAAAACACTCTATGGTCCTTCTTCAGTCAAGTCTAGCATCCAATCAGTCCAGCCCTGACCTTATAATTCCTAAGCCAGAGACAAAAAATATTACTCACATGAAGGCTCACGCTGGTGGTTCCCAGCCGTGCATTTCAGAGCTGTAAAAGACCAGCTACTGTAGCAAGAATGGATTCTGTCTCTTCTGTAGCAGTTCTCGTGTGTTAGGTCAACACTGTGGAGGAATTTGAGGTGTCAAAGACACCAAAACTTCTCACATAAACAACATCTGGGAAAATTTCACCTTTGCTATGCTGAATTCCCAGTTAACTCCTTACTCCATAGACATTGCTCACATCAGGGGCCTCTTCTACCTAACAGAACCATAGCAATGGGAGACTCCTTCAGTTTGGCTCCTTGGGGCCAAATGCTGGGAAATAAATCTTACCCATTCCTTCAGATGAGGCATAGATATGTTTAAGATAATAGAGCTCATAGAGGAATGACATTAATTTCCTGCCAAAGAACATAACTAAAAGCCAAAGTGCTTTTTGACATGTTTGTAATCCACCCATGTATTGCCATCCATGTAGGTCACACGTTAGTCTAGCCATATCTTACTCAAAACTCCTCTTAATATGCAACTTAGATGATTTTAACAGCCTTTTTGTAGACTATTCAAAAGTAAAGCAATAACAGAAATGGCACAAACCACTGTCCATTCAGAACACCTACAAACAGATTGTTATTCTCAGGAAATAAATCAAATATAAGACTTCAAGCATCAGGGAAATAACTTCCATCAATTAAACCATGTAAATGACCAAAGTCTTAAAATCAAATGAAGCCAGTATAAATAAATCATCACAAAAGGCCATTCCTTGGCCAGAGGCTATGGACAAAGTCACCACATCTGTAACTCTTATTAATAGGAATAAGTCTGTAAAGATAGAGATATAGGCTTGAATTTTCAGACCTATATATCTACATGGGAGGCAATAATTGGAAAGCAGAAATGATTAATATGCCTGATTAATTGCACTATCAGAAGACAGGCAATGCAATTACAGAGTCTTTCAGACATGCATGATCCTACACTCCATCACCAACCAAATAAAACAAACACAAACAGAATTAATCAAAAGAAATAGGAACACTGAATTTAAGTAAACACATGCAAAATGTCAAAGACACCGTCATTCCGGATTGCTCTCACTATCAGTAAGAGAAGTATAAAATTAAAAAGGTGAAAGAGATAAATGATGCATTCCTACCAAAATTAAGGGAATTTCCCAGCACAGGCTCTTGCAGCTCCCTTTGGTCTGCAGCCTGGCACTGTGGAGGAAATACAAAGTGGATAAAGCCACTTTCAGGACATGATGCAAAGTGCTTGTGAGTGTTGCCACTGGCCATGACTAATCAGGACTTCATCTCTTCCCAAAGCCAGCCTCTCAAAGACCTTTGGGCTGTGGTTGACCTCATTCAGTAAGCCAAGACTGTAATTTATTCCTGTTGAAAAGGGTTTGCTTCCCTTCATTCTCCCATATGCCTTATCTCCCTTGCTCCTCACCAAGAGGGGAGAAGGACTTCTCTCAGCAGCCACCACATTCCCTCAGCTTTGTTTTTGTTGGTGAAGCAGATGTAACTACTCTCTCTCCACCTCTTCCCCATCCAAATGGACTTTCCCCAGCTGGCTGCATGGTACTACTTTGAGTCATTCCCATGTGGCCGGCTGGGGGTCTTATGCTAAACCTGTGAGTTGATCCAAGCTAAAAATAACCTTGCCAAAAAAAAAATAAAAGAAAAAGGAGAAAAAGAAAGAGAAGCACTTTTTAGAAAGCTGTTGGAGGGTGTGAGGCAGCCCATAGAAGGGAATAGAATCCAGGGGAAGGGTGAGAGCTGTCAAAGCTGGGTTTGGCTCCACAGTAAGTGCCTTTGAATCTACAGTTCAGCCAAGTTAATGAGAGTGAGGGGTTACATGTGGAGTAGGGGCTTCCCATGCCCTCTGTACACCCACCTTCTACCTCTGCATGATCTCTGGGGAGGCCACAACAAAACAGAGATCAAAGCCAAACCTCTTAGCTATGAGAAGAACGTCTTCACAAGAAGACTTCACACTAGGAAGCCCTTCTTGGTGAGAAAAAGCAGCACAACCAATTGGTGACTTGATGGGAACTGCTGCTTCCTTCTTTGACAGAAGCTTGTGGTACTTTTTTCTGTCCCAGTGCACAGCCTTTTGCTCCTTATTAATCCATGTTACCTTTCCTTCTCCTCTCTTCACTGGACCCTGACCATACAAATACTACGCTTTCCAAGAATATTACAACTTTTTTTAATTTTTTTTTTTGACTCTAGGGTTTATTTAGTTGACTGATGTACACATTCCATCCTGTGGTCACGAGCAGTGGCAGCAGCTCTCAGCTGAGTTCTGGTACTTCCTTTCTGTGTGTTATTTTTTCACAGCAGGAGTTGAGTGTCAGCTCACAAACTTAGCTTAAGAAGGGAGAGAAGAAGCAAGAAAGAGCTCCTCAAATGCTCAACTTTCTCTGAGAGCCTTTTTACAAAGGAATATTTCCACTGTCAGGACAATCTGATTGCTTTCCCAGAACATGGGAAGTTCATGGGAGCAAGCAAATGCAACATGTTGAATTTTTCACTTGGAAACCAGTTCAGCCCTACTGTGAAGCCCAGAAGCCACAGAAACAGACCTAGGTGCACCAAAGTGACCATCAGAGTGATTTGATTCAGCAAGGACAGAGGTGATAGAATCATAGAATGATTTGGGCTGGAAATGACCTTAGAGATCCTTTAGTTTCAACTCTACTGCCATGGGCAGGGACAACTTCCACTAGACCAGATTGCTCAAAGGCCCATCCAACCTGGTCTTGAACACTTCCAGGGACAGGGTAACCACAGAGTGGTGCAGTATGCTCAAAGTGTAGGGTATTAAGAGTGGGAGGAAATCACAACATCTGATTTCCCCTCTCCTTTGAGAGGCACAAATCCCAAACGCACTCCAGGAGGGACTCAGCCTGAAAGCTCTTGGGGGTCACTTATATTTGCTTCCACATTTTCCTGTTCTCTGAGTTGTGAAATGAATCCCAGAGTGCAGGTCTGGATTCCAGTACAATATATTTTTCAAGATAAAACCGTGGAATTTGGGGATTTGGAGCTGTCAATACCTGTGAAAACCAACAACTGCTGCTAAATGTTATGGATGGGATTCAGGACGAGCCATGAATTCCCTTCATGTTGATTGCTCTGTATGTGTTTATGAAAATAAATGATCAGCAGGAACAACTGCATGAGTTGCTGGTTGGAGTCAGCCCATGGTGCTTCAGGTGAAAGGGACATAATCAGATCAGCCATTCCAGCCACCTGGTGGGGCTTTCAGACACACTGATGTCAAAGCCCGAAAGAATGAGGACACACTGCCACGTGACTGGTTCTTCCCCAGACACCTGTGATGTCCCTCAAGCTACCTGATAGTATCTAGGCTGGATGCAGGACATGGTGCTTTAGAGATCTCAGTGGATTTGGTGTAGAGTGGTAGGTGTATCTCCTTGGGCAGCAGTGTGCCCAGTGCACCCAAAAATCTTTGGTCCTGTTTCCAGCATATCTGCCAGGATCCTGGAAAGCCTGACATGTCACCACTAGCCAGACATTTCCTTTATGACCAACAATGTTCTCAACAACCTTTCCTATTGAAAGAAAGCCAAGAATCTTAGAATCATTTAGGTTGGAAAAGACTTCTAAGATCACTGAGTCCAGCTATTAACCTAAGACCAACCCCACCACTAAGCCATGTCCCTAAGCACAATGTCTACCACAATTTTTGAACACTTTCAGAGATGGTGATTTCCACCACTCCCCTCTGCAGGAGGCTACAGCTACTCTGTGGACCTCTGGGAGATTAGGACACAACAGCCTGATTCAGCCAGCCCAGACTCCTAAGACAATACATGTCCTACAGCAGTATCCTTGGACAGCTACACTGTATCACAGGAGAGGAAGCCTTTTGCCAGTGTAGCTGACATTCATGAAATTCCTTAAATGCTTTGAAATGCCTTAGATACTTGCATATTGCTCCCTGGCCCTGTTCAGCTGCACAGTAAACAGGAAGATGGGCTCCTGTTGATATCTGGACTTGATCTAGAAGGATATTGCAGTAATAATCATCCAGGGCACTGACCCAAAATATTACGCCGAGCCAAACAAATTGGAACATTTACCATCCTGCAACCATTCAGGCTGAATCAGCCCATTTCCCTGACCATAGAGTTTTTATCACATGCTCTGCAGGGACAGTTGTGCCAACATTGCTGATTTGGAGGAACTCTTCCCTTCGTCCCCCGTCCCATTCCACAGAATGGATATAAAAGCAATCCAAGTCAAAAAGCTCTGGGCCCTCAGAAAGAATGGGAACTTTTCTGAATATGGGAAATAGATGTACCAAAAAGGAGGTTGGCTGGGTTAAACATTGTGCATGAAGTGATGGTACAAGTGAGACTGAGGAAAAGGAAGAGAAATAAGAGCCTCACATGGAAGGAAAGTGCTCACTGCCAGCAGGAATATGGCAAGGAGCTCTGTTTAAAGGCATGAAGAGGCTGTGTAATTATAAGACCCCTGTTACTAAAAAAGAGAATTTGTTTTATTTTGTCTTTATTTTGTTATCAGTGTTGGTTTTAACCAACACTGATAAAATGAGGAGAGGTTTAGCATGAAAAAGAAAGTTTTCTGCTGGTTTTTTCAAGACCTTTCTGGAGCTGAGCCATGCTTTGTTGTGCTCAGTTTTCCCCATGAGTGCAGGCTTCTCTTTACAGGAATATGGCACTTTCTGAGCTCCCACCATTCCCATAGTGTTCTCACAGTCACGTTCTTCTTTCCGTGTTTTTGAATCTCTCACTCGGAGGGTAGCAATCAGTGGCAGGGAGGGTCACACGTTTATAGGCTTGAGTCCAAGTTTCCAGCTAATGACTCAAACAGAGGTAGAGCAGTTAGGAAAGGTCCCTCAGAGAGTGATGTTGGAAAAACAACAGCATTTTGCTGGGAAATCAAAGGTGTGAGACTCAAGCTGTAATACAGTCTAGTGAACCCCAGTGAGCAGGCACTTAGCTATGAAGCAAGGGAGCCAAAGGTATTATGTTGCCCATCCAGCATCTCCGTATGCGCTTGGCTACCGTTTTTCCTTAAGGACATATCCTTGCAAGTTGTATTTGAGAAAGACATATGAGTGCACAAGCAAGGTCTGCTGATCTAATAGGAATGGATGCACTAACCTGAAGGTAGAGACAGAAATAACAAAGAAGTGGTTAACTGTTGGAACATATGAACTTTTTGTTTTGGAAATTTAAAGCTGATATTTTCTCTGAAAATCTGCTTAGGCCAATTACAATTTACTGGGCTCAGTTCATAAGTAAGGCAGGATATACTGTTGCCTCAAAAATTCCTCTGAGGTGAACAGCACTGGAACAGGCAACCCAGGACAATGGTGGAGTCACCACCCCTGGAGGCATTTAAAAGGCATGTAGATGTGACACCTGGAGACATGGTTTAGTGGTGGCCTTAGCAGTGTTTGTTTAATGGTTGGACTCCATGATTTTTCCAACATCAATGGTTCTGTGTTTCTCTGAATTTGTAGGAAACCAGGGTTTGCTTTCATTTCCCTGGTATTTCACAATAAAGAACTAGGGAAGTGTCCGATCTCGCTCACCCAACGGATGGGAATGGATCTAGATGATCATGAATGAAGGTGATCATGAGGATAAAAACAGCATCACTGTCAGTTCTTTCTTGCTGATAATACAGGATCCAGGCTGACTATGGGGGTTTTGTTTGTTTGTTTTTTGGTTTTTTTTTGAAAAAAAAGACAGTTAAGTTGTCAATCCTTTGACATAAATTTCATCTGACCATGCCAAGCAGCCATCAGGGTTAAAACCTGATACAGCTGCACGTTCTTCCCACTATATTTGCAACAAGTAACTCTCTCACATCCCAGGGATGTGGCTACTCTGAGCCAGCACAATTCACAGTCAGTCAGGGTTTGATTTTGCAAATCCTTCTCTAATCAAAGCTTTCACACACAATGAATCCTTTGACCTCACTGGGCTCGATGACGTGTGTCCCAGCAATTTTTGATGCCTCAGCCCCTGACCTGCCAAAAGCATGGGAAAGCAAATGCTGCCCTCAAGGGCATTTCTACATAGGAAGACCAAGGGACCTTGAATGCTACAAGAGGGCCACAATTTTAACTCTGTGAATGAAGTCTCTGTCAACCATCAGCAAAGAGCACTCTGACACCTCAGGGCTTTGCTGTCGTCAGTGTAAAATTGACAATTTCGTCAGATAGATAGTGTATATTTATCCCTTTTCATTTCTTTTTTTTCCCCCCTCTGAGTCCTCACTGAGATTTCATTAAAGCAATGTTAGACCACGGGTGTTAGTTTGCAAGGCTGAAATAAGGTATTTGCTGTAACCTTGGCTGCTGGGCTGAAAGACACAGTGAGCAAATTTTCAGAGAAATGTTGCAGGGGCTGTGGAAATTATGATTTTTCCTCTAAAAGCCTGTGGAAGCTGTTCTTTGTTTGCATAAGGACTTCTGGAAAGTGTGCGTCTTTAATGACCAGATCCCTGGTAATAAATCAGATTGGGATCTCCACATTTCCCAGCGCCATGGGCAGCCTGTCTGCTGTGTGACTGATGCTTAAGAAAAGGGAAAGCTGGGGGCTGCCCGTGGGTACATTCCCACTGACTCCTAACTGGAAGCTGAGGAGATTTAAGACCTGAGGGCATGAATGCCTTGGGGCCGTATTCAGGGCACACATTTTGGAAACTGAATATTCTTGACAGCCAGTGATGATTCAGACCAGACTATCTCTGTCTGCCAGCCGGGGTGAAGCTAATGCCAGGAATGAACACCTGAAAAGGCATTCACAGTGTATTTCCACAGGCTTGTGTCCATCCCTGCTTGGAGCATCATGTTGAACTGGTACCTTGTGAGGTTCCTTCCAGCCCAAATTCTCCTATAATACTGAGAAAGGTGGGACCCTCAAGCTGAATTTCTCCCCTTCACGCAATCAGATTTAGGCATGTCCTGAAGACACCTGAAAGGGTGTCATCCAGTATCAGTCTTATACAGGGAGGCAGCAAGCCTGCACAGGAGCTGATTGCTGCTGGTGGCTACAGAAAGGCATGAGATGACAGCCCTTCAAGGCCCCCAAGGGAGTTTGGGTGCTGCACTGCACATCTGCATTGTACAGACATGAAGGCAAATCCTTTCTGTGCTCTTCAAGCTGCTGAGTCTGCAGATGTGGGCTCCTGAAGGATCAGAACATGTGTGGACATCATCTGATATTTCATTTAAGTTACCTTTTTGATACATCTTGGCTTAAGTGTCTTCAAAACAGAATGCAGTTATTCTGTAAAATGTTCCTTCTGTTATGCCACTTTTTCCTACAAAAAACAGAAGTGTTTTACAGCAAAAGATACTCTGTAAGTCCACAAGTTCATTTCTGGTGGTTAAAGAGCTCTCTATTTTGTCATCCAGAATTGTAAATGTGCTATTCATTTTTAAATTGAAGTTTGGTCTGAATTTCCTCCTTGGCTTTTCAAAGGAGCAGAACACTGGTGTACACTTCTGGTGAACTGTCCTGACAGGGCAGCCGCAGGCTAAACAAACAGGACTTCCCAGAGTGACCTTTGCAGAGGAAAATGTCCTTGTCCCACCACTTCATCAGCAGAGCTGCCTAGCAGAAAACACCCAGCACACTCAGACCACTTGGAGCTTTGCAGCCTTGAGCAAAATGCTATGTTTACAACCACTTAATTGTCATCTGAATCTCTGCAATACAATTGTTTGATGATCAGACATGTCACTGATCTGGCAATTTATTACTTTGTAGTCAGTAGAGGGTAATGGGTGGTTCTTAGCAAAGGGGACTGGCTGCTGTACATGGCAGGCAGCTGATAAAACTGACTTCTGCTATTAGTTCAGAGACAACTCCTTTTATTATCCTAAAACCTCTGCTTCTTGACCTCTTCTCAGGTGAGGAGTGGGCTGTTGCTCAGTGAGACTATCACAAATTAACCTTTCATTTGCTCAGATGTCACCAAAGCATAATGGGCCTAGATGTCACCAGAGTCATGCAAACTGCATGGAAATCTGAGTGAGAGCGTGTGTGCCCCAAACTGGGTCACCCAATCTGGACACTGGCAAGGAATACTTGGACATCATAGAGTCCACAGAGTCATAGAATGGTAGAATGGTTTGGGTTGGAAGGGACCTTAAAGATCACCTGGTTCTAATCCCCCTGCCATGGGCAGGGTTGCCACCCACTAGATCAGGTTGACCGGGGCCCTCTCCAACCTGACCCTGAACTCAACCTGTGCCAGTGCCTCACCACCCTCACCGTAAAGAATTTCCCCTTAACATCTAATCTAAATCTCCCTCTTTCAGTTTAAAACCATTCCCCCTTCTCCTATCACTTTCTGGACATGTAAAAGTCACTCTCCATCTTTTATATAAGCCTCCCTTAGGTACTGGAAGGTTCTAGAATGTATCCCTTGAGCCTTCTCTTCTCCAGGCTGAATAATCCCAACCCCCTCAGCCTGTCTTCACAGGACATGAGTCCCTTGTCCCAGCAAGCCCCAGTATGCCACAGTTCATGTTTTAAAGCCTATCTCTTTGGTCTTTCGACCCAGAGTAGGACACTTTGGTGACTTGTCATCTAAATCCCACTTGGCATCTTGGCAATTGACATCACAAAGGCAAGGGCTGAAGATTGACAGAGGTTAACCTAGGTTGTCTTAACAGAGTTCAAGGCAAGCAAACGACATGAAACACCGGACCAACTGAGCTGGAACAGGTTTGCAACATGAGCAGTGCTTTATTACTCAGCTGATGTAGCTGACACAGCAAGATATTGGGTGCACCAGCTTCTCTAAGGCTAAAGTGAGAGCAGCAAACCTTGAGAACAAGTGTTTTGCATTTAATCAGACTGTACAAGTTAGACCACCTCCTCCCTGTAGGCATCTTTAGGGTAGAAGTGAAATTAATGAATGGGGAAAGGTGCTTATTTCCAAGAGATAGAAAGGGTACACAGAGAGGAAAGCTGAGATTGTGCTTGCAAGCCAGTTTAAAAATGCCTGTTGGACTGGTAGAGTAGCTGGTGTTGCATAAGGTAGCGTGATTGGACAAGATATATTTTCAGTGGAAATCTCAAGAGTAAATCTTGCTTACTCGTTACTCTATTTCTGTCATAAAAAACTTGTTCGCCAGAGAGCCGAGGGTGTGATGCCAGCACTTTCTTATTATAGAGTTTTATAAACTAGTCAAAATATTCTGTATATCTCTGCACCTACGGTTTTTTCCCTTCCCTCATGACTACCCAGGTATTTGCATGACCTTTATTCTTCTCTTACATAAGTACGTTGCAAGCGTTTACAAACTCACTGATAGTAAAATTTTATCTTGGCAAACTAAGCACAGCAGTGATTTCACATTCTGCTTTTATCAGCTGACTTCAGTCTAGAAACTTCGCAGCCCAGGGTTAATCGTACATCTCATGAACTTCATAATCTACACGCAATGGGTCAGGAAAGTTCACAACCATTTTTATCAGTGTGGGTAAATGCAAAGTTCACTACTGGAAAAAAACCCAGCACTGAAATAGAGCAGATACAATAAAACAAGGCTCCTGAAACGGATTCCTTCAGGACTGTTTGGCTACACAGGCAGATGGAAAGGGTAGGAAGCACTTTCACACCAGCTCTTCTGATTTTATCCTGTGTCTAATGAGCCTGTAGGATTCATTGACACAGGAATCACTCACGGATAACTACTACATGGGGAAGACTAGCAGGGTTCAAAGTAGGATTTTAAGGGGAATGAGAAATGACAGAACCACAAGATTTTAATAGGGCAAAATGAAAAGATACCGGAATGGTTTCAAACTGAAAGATGAGAGATTTAGATTATATATTAGGAACAAATTCTTTACTATAAGGGTGATGAGACACCAAACCATTCTATGATTGTACAAAAGTGTGAGATCAGAGATGTGCAGAAAAAAAACGAGATGGCCAAAATTTCACAGGCACCATAGATGTTGATACACTTTGGGCACCAATAGCAGCCCCTGTGCTGCAGGACCTGTTCTGGCATTACACTCCTACTGAGATCTTTAGAATAGCCAAAGACTGAGGAGGACCTTTACCTGTGGCTATTGATTCATGCAGATTTCAGTAGTCTCCAAGATGTGAAGGTCCTGACCTGTCATTGCTACCTTGAAGATGTTCACAAAATACCCTTAACCCCAAAACTGGTATTAAAGAGGAAACCCTAGAGTGGATCTGTACTATCTGTATTGATCTTCATGACTGCAGCAGACCACACGTCTTCTTTGGGAGATGGGGCCGAATTCCCAGCCCTGCCACAAGTCACATCTTGCCCATGGGCATCTTATTTGCCAGCAAGGCCTCCAGACATTTTCCGTGCTACAAATAATAATACATCTCCATGCTTGCAGATGCAGGCTGTCTTACTAGACCAAGTGACGTGTGAATTCCCAGTGCACCTGCAAAGATGTGTAATTACCCCTGAGCAATTTTTCCTGAGGGCATTTAGGGAAGGAAAGCATCATCCCACCTAAAGTTTCCCCGCTTTCGGCAAATTCCCACATATTTCAAAGGGAGGAAATAGAAATCAAAAGGAGAGATTAATATTTGCTTAATGAATCTGCAGAAGTACATTTCTTTCTGGGAAACTTATTAGAAGTCCCTTCTTCATGGATATGTCGCTGGTGAGTAGGTACTTTGTCAAGTCCAAAAGGAAAAAAAAACCCAGATCGGAAGTCTAATCACATTAAAACCACATGTGCAGCATATGTCAGCAGTTACAGAGAGCTTTAGAAAAAACAACTACAAAACCTCGGCTTCTGACTTCCAAGGGGTTTTAAAAGAGCCAAAATGTTGATCACTAAATTTCTGGCCATTAGAAAAAAGTCATGGGGATTTGTGTGTGTGTGCGTGTGTCTGTGCGTGTGTGTGTGTGTGTGTGTGCGTCTGCCATAGTGGATGATTTTACTACAGAAAACTAACTAGAGGTTCCTACCATAGCCAAAAAAATCCTACCAGAGCTGGCTTCCTCCCCAGGACCCTACAGCTCTCAGCACACACTGAGTCAGTTTTTTCACAAGCCAGGGTTCTGTTTTAAAGCCCAGTCCTGCCTCTGAAAAACTGCTTTATTCAAGACCAGCACCATGGGGCTCTGTGTTTCCTGCCTCCCCTGGTTTCAATACGACACACACGTTTGCTCTCACGAGGGCAAATGGTCTTTCCATCAGCTGTTGAGACCAAAGAGTCATTATGGGTTGGAGGAGTTAACATGGGCACTTTCCCTTTTCATCTGCAAACATCTCTTAAAACACTTCAGCATGTAGGTTGGTGGTAAAACCCCCTTCAAGGCCTTGATCTTCTTCTTTATTGCTATGGAGTATCTTCATTGAGGGAAGGCATGAGTTCTCAGCACAAACTGAAGTTGCTGTACTGGGTCCTGCAGAAACAGGGGTGAAATCCCTAAGACAAATACTTGGAGACCTAAAGGCAAGGTGGGGACAAACACTCCTTAGCTCGTGGCTTAGCTGTCAGCATGGGCCAGCTGTGTCTGCAGTCCAAGCAGTCCTTGGTGATAAGGATCAGGGTCAAGTCCTCCATAGAAGCTTGTGCATTGCTAAAGCACACGTGCCACTTGTGAGGCCCCAAGCAGGGGAAGGTGCATGGGGAGATGCCAGCTCCCCCATCAGCTACAAACTTTCCCAGGGAGAAGAAAAACCCCCTTCCCCACAGGGTTTGGGGAAAGCATAGACATGAGAGACATGGAAAGGTGCCAACACAGAGGTGTTAACAGCCCAGCGGGATGCGGCTCATTGGGGAAACTGGTTCTACCAGGATGGTGCAATCCTCTGAGCTCACACACAACCCTTTTTCCTCCCACCTGCTCCCACCATGAGGCTCCACTGGTCCAGTTGCATATGTCTGTGAACTGGAAAATAGCAATTAAAATCTTCTTGAAAAGAGCTGATAGAGAAATCAATGCAGGTACATAGAGCTTCTAGGAAGCAGGTGTGGGTATGTGGGTTCTACATCATGCAGCTGTGGCGAAGGACACATTTGGGAGGTCACACCGCAGCAGACAGGGTAGTCAGGCAACAGAAACTTGCCTCTCAAGCAGTCCCACTGAGATACTTGGCTGACACCATATCCTGACCCTGCTGCTGCTCTGCTGAGTAGAAGATGGATACAATTCAAGACGGAGTTCCTTAGTCCTCTGTAGTGGCAAAGGGGTGCAAGGAAAGGCCATCTTCTCTCTCAGGGGACAGGGGCTGGGAGAAAGAATTCTGTCCTTTCTCATGAGGCAGTTCTCCAGCAAGCCCCATGCACCATTCTCTCCTCATTTGATGGCTGTCAAATATGAATATCCCTAATGTCCCAGATAACTTCCCTCAATACGCACCTTTTAAATTCCTACACAGCAGACACCACAGGAGAACCCCATCTGATCCTTGCTTCACCTAGCCCACAGCTTCACTTCTCTCTAACACTGAGCTCCAGCATACAGCCCTAAAATATCATTAACATCTTCAGCCCAAAATAAGGACTTAGTGATTTAGGATTTTCTCTGCTGCTGTTTTCAAGGCTCTTGGGAAAGCCTTCAAGTTGAGAAGCTACAGAGAAATGTCCTTGACATGTACTACCTCACCAAAAATATTTGTAAACTCAAGCTGGTGGGAGATCTAAGGTGCCAACTCATTCAGTAAACTACACGACATTTTGTTTAAAGATCCAGCTTCTTGATCATCTGCAAACATTTGCCTTACACTTGGAAAATGAAGGCTATATCAACCATTGAAAGCCACTGAAAAAAAGTTTAAAGAAAACTTTTGAGACCCCCTAAGACAAGAAAGACATTGTGGTGTTGAATTGTGTCCACAAAAGGGCAACAGAGCTGGTGAAGGGTCTGGAGCACAGATCTGATGAGGAAAATCTGAGAGAGCTGGGGATGTTTAGCCAGGAGAAAAGGAGGCTCAGGGGTGACCTTGTTGCTCTCTACAACTGCCTGAAAGGAGGCTGTAGCCAGGTGGGGGTCAGTCTCTTTTTCTAAGTGACAAGTGATAGGACAAGAGGAAATGGCCTCAAGTTGCACCAGGGGAGGTTTAGATTGCCTACTAGGAAAAAATTCTTCCCGAAAAGGATTGTCAAGCACCAGAGCTGTTGATGGAATCAACCATGCCTGGAGGTGTAGATGTGGCATTTGGGGACATGGTTTAGTGGTGGGCTTGGCAGTGCTAGGTTAGTGGTTGGACTTGATGATCTTAGAGGGCTTTTCCAACCTGATCAATAACATGTTTCTATGGTTCAAGATCTTGGTGAAGTTTAAAAAAATAGTATCTTCTTTTCACATTCCTCTTTTTGTGAGTAAAAGAAGTTTTGTGGTAACATTAATGAGCTCAGTGCACTCGGGAGCTGAACACACTTGAGTTTTGGACATGGTCTGCAAGACTGCAGAAAGAAATTCGAACCAGCTCAAGGAAAATGAGTTAAGGACAATAGTTGTGACTCACATGAATTCTAGGAAGTAATTTTGCTTGTTTGACCTAGAGAAATAAGAGCAGATAACACCACACAATCACTTCATGTATGGGACTGTAAGCAGAGGGAGAAGGGCTGCACAGGTTTAGCCGTGGTGGATCGAGCAAGGAAGGGGAGATTAAATTTAGCTGGCTAGTAGGAACAATTTCCTGAGAGTGAAGACAATTAGGCAGTGGAACTGTTTTGCCTAGTGAGGTAATTACTGCACAAACACTAGATGGACACAAGCCAAGATTAGATAAGTATAGTGGAAAATGTAGTACAAGGTCTCTCCTGATGAGCCCAGAGGGGCTGGCTTTGCTGGCTGTGTGCCCGGCCAAGCAGTTGCAGCAAACTTTCCCTGAAGTATTCTTGAGACAACAAGGGCTTTACTGGGACAGGGACTGCAGGACCAGAGCTGGCTGTCTCATCAGGGCAGAGAGCAAGAGAGAGCAATGCTTCAACCCCACCGGCCATAAAAGCCCATAAAATGTCTGAGGCAGTTAGGAAATGAAAGTTGAAGAAAAAAAAATCTAAATAGTAACTTTCGTGAGGGAGTATGAGCCTTTGTTAGGCTTTGTAAAGCCCCTTTTTGTTTCATATGGGACTTGGGTGTTTCTGCACTTGTTGGTTCATGTTGGTTTTTTTCTCTTTTCACTGACACATGTGGAGTGTTTGCTGAGCCTGGAGCCAGGACAGCTTCCAGAGAAAGAAGGCAGATTTTTTGAAGAGTCACAGGGCTGAGAGCAGAACACTTAAAATTCTGGACTGCTTTAGTATCTCCCAGAAGGAGGAAATATCTGAGTCCTCTCCAAAATATATTTTTCTCAGCTATGACAATATATGGTAACTCCTTCCCCTGTAATTAGGGTGAGGGGATGGGAGAAAGACCCTGTCCCACAGACAGACCAGGCTTCATCTCAGCAGCAAATTCCACACGTGGCCCTGTAACATGGTTGAATTCTGGAAGCAAAAGGCAACATGGGGAAAGGAGCAAACAAGTCATTTTGGGCTGGAAGTAGAAGCACAGAATGATGCTCCTGGGGTACCCATGGAATCCATCTGGGTACCACACAGGGTAATCTAATCCTGGGGCTAAACTCATTCTCAGATGTCCCTGAGAAGTCCCAGGAGGGCAACAGGGACTCCTCTCCTTCAACAGCAACTCTCTTACGGGAGCATTCCTGGACCATACCCTGATATAATCCAGTTAGAGGTTACCCCAGATCAAAAACTGGCTCTGTAAGACAGAGGAGAGCATGAAGGAGTAGGACACCCACCCATCTACCCCAAAAGATGGAAGCAGAGCAATGCTCAGTCTCAGCCCTGGGTTTTATCTGCCAACTATTTACTTAGTGCAATAAGTTGTCAGGTATTTCACACTGGAAATTAGGTCACTTAATCAAAATGCTGTGTTGTCCAGAGATGTTTTATAACAGTGTATTTGCCCACTATATTGGTAATAAACTCCTCTATTTATTTACCTGCCTTATTAAATATGCATGACCCTTTTTAGGGAGGGAACAGAGGCAACTATTGCCCACCACCATCAGCACTACCACTTTTCCATTTAGGGAAATTCCTCCTGAGTGGAAAAAGCCAGAGTTGAGCAAACAGGATGAAGGATGGTGAGTGGGCCAGGAGTCAGGGAACCCTGCACCACCCTGCCTTCATCTCCTATACAGTAATGTCCCAAGATTTGCACAGGGATATTATTCAACCTGTAGGCCGGAGCTGCAACTGGGCAACCTTCAGCTTAGCTTAGAATCTTAGAATCATTCAGGAAGGAAAAGACCTTGAAGACAATCAAGTTCAACCATTAACCAGCACTGCCAAGCCCACCACTAAACCATGTCCCCACCCGCTGCATCTACATGCATTTGAACGCTTTCAGGGATGGTGACTCCACCACTTCTCCGGGCAGCCTGTTCCAATGCCTGACAACCACCTTGGGGAGGAAATTCTTCCAAAATCCAATCTAAAACTCCCAAGTGCAACTTGAGGCCGTTTCTTCTGGTCCTGTCACTTGTTACTTGGGAGAAGAGACCCCACCTGGCTACAACTTCACTTCAGGGAGGTGAAGCTTGCAGAAATCTAATCTCGCCCACCTCAGCAGTGCGGGTTACAGCAGCCGCAGCATGTTGACCATGTCTGATTCCAGAGGATGCTCTCTCCCACAGTCCTGACACTGCTTTACCTTCTACCTTCAAGCTCAGACAAAGATGAAGAACTCCTGTCATCACCTGCGGTGCAATTACACCAATGTTCCTGGGATGTCAAATGGCTCCTCCAAGCAGGATAGAGCACTGTTTAGAGCAGTTTGCACCAAGCATCTAATGTGCACTGTGTTGCCCTCAGAATGAAATCCATCTTCATCTCTAATGTCTCTTCTGCTCCTAACTAAGGTCTGTTCAGACATTTCAGGGATATTTTTACCATGATCACAAATTCCTTTCCTGGCTAGCAGCCCCTTTTGACCTTCTTCATGTAAAGCAGATGCTTCTCACTTGACTGCGTTAGTCCCAGATGTTTCAGGGGCTGGATTCATTCATTTTGCCTGTGCTGGCTTTCTGTTGATGTGCATCTCTTGAAACTAGTGATTTTACTCCTCTTTAAACTCTTCAAACAAGTGAGGTTTATGTGACTCATGTGAAATTAAATCAGGTAGAACACCTCAGTGTAAAGTGCTGGGATAACTGGAGCTCAGGCACAACCTCTCAAAACCCACACTGGACCTCGTTCGCATGCCCTGGTACCCCCCTCCTGCCCATGACTGTGCCATCCCCCGTCTGGGGTACCCAGGAGAGGGCTGCATGAAAAGTGGAAGGTCCAAGGGACCTCCCCAGTCACCCCCTTTCCATGCATCCTTCATTCCTCCTGTGTCCCATCTCACCATGCAACCCCTCATCCCATGAGGAAGAAAGGGACCTGCAGGACCTCAGATTGTTCTTTAATCATTACCTCACTAACTTGTGTTTTATTTCACTCATACGACACCCATAATTTAAGTCTAGACCTAATGAACTCCTCTGGAACACGGTGATGCACAGCCAGGCACCGTGGAGGCAAAAATGGGAAACAAAGGTCATGCGTGCTTGAAACCATTGCGAAATGTCCTGAAACTGCTTACATAAGAAAGTAAAAAGTGCCTGTTCATTGCAGTCATCGTTCGTCACCACTGTCTCAGCTCTTGCCAATTTACAACCCAGGGAGGCTAGATCAGGCAGGCTCAGGCAGTTTGTGATGTGAACTTTACCTAAGCAAACACAGACTGGGATGAATAATTAACAGGAAGCTGTAATATTGAACTGTCCTTTAAAGGGTGGGAAGGGGCAGAGAGAATGAGAGAATATCAGTCTTGCGGAAAAGCAGCATTTTTTCTGACCTTCACTCTAAGCCTGGATTCTACCTGTTCTGCTCTTCTCCAATCCAAGCAGAAGCTCTTCTCCCAAGGGTATAATTTGAGGAGAGACAGAAGGGATGTTTTTTTGAGAAGAGCTTTGCAGGACATGCAGTGTGGTCAGCATATAGCCAGGTTTCCCCTGTGCAAAGAGGCACAAAAAGGGGGTGTAAAGATTCTCAAAACTGAATTAGGCATCCAAGTTCACCTTTACCAGTTGCTGGTGGGGCTGAATGCCTTCTTCATTCCTCTAGAGAGCTTTTCCCTGAGCTGAAGTTCTTGTTGAGATACAGCCAGGAGGTGCATCCTGAAGTCAGCTCTGAAAAGCTATTGGCATGAGAGAAATGCTCTCTGCTTGAGCCAAAACCACCAAGCTGAATATTTTCCTATTGTGTGTATTGTGTCTTTGTGGTTAATTCAGAGCCGTGGTTGTCTCCCCAGAAGAAGGAGCAGTGTTTATTTACCAATTCAGAACAGCCTGGGCACCCCTGATGAGGGGCTTGCTATGGTTTGGAGAGCCCCAAAGCTTCCACAGGTGTTCATGCCAGGAGACTACTGTAGTTGTAGGAGGCACCTACCCACCCAGCAGAGCAGTTTGTCTCTCTTGGCTCTAAACAGTGCTCAGATGGACGGGACTTTGAGCAACCTGGTCTATTGGAACATGTCCCCACCCATGGCAGGGGTTTCAGAACTAAATGATCTTGAAAGTCCCTTCCAACTCAGACCATTCTATGATTCTATGATTCTATGATTCTATGATTCTATGATTCTATGATTCTATGATTCTATGACACAAGAGCTCACACTCTGACCTACTGTCACCCAAACCATCCAAAGGTGAGCATGTTTCCCATTTTTTTGGCTTCAAGGCCTGTGTCCCAGGGCCTGAGAACAGGCAGGCTTTGACTTGGTGTCAGCTGCAAATTTACTGATGGTGGACTCAATCCCCTCATCCAGCTCATCAATGGAGAGATTAAACAGGACTGGCCCCAGCACTGATCCCTGGGGGCCACCACTAGTGACTGGCTGCCAACTGGATTCAGCACCACTCACCACCACTCTCTGGGCCCAGCCATCCAGCCAGTTTTAACCCAGCGCACATGTCCAAGCCATGGGCTGGCAGCTTTTCCAGGAGAGTGCTGTGGGAGATGGTGTCAAAGGGTTTGCTGAAGTCCAGGTAGACAACATCCACAGCCTTTCCCTCATCCACCACGCAGGTCACCTGGTCATAAAAGGAGATCAGGTCGGTCAAGCACGGTATGCCCCTCCTAAAGGCATGCTGGCTGGGTCTGATTCCTCAGCTGTCCTGTAGGTGCCCTGTGATGACACTCAAGATGATCTGTTCCATAATCTTGCTGGGCACCAAGCTCAGGCTGACAGGCCTGTGGTTTCCCAGATCCTCCTTCCAGCCCTTCTTGCGGATGGGCATCACATTAGCCAGCTTCCAGTCATCTGGGACCTCCTCAGTGAGCCAGGACTGATGATAAATGATGGAGAGGGGCTTTGTAAGCTCATCTGCCAGCTCTCTCATCACCCTAGGGTGGATCCCATCTGGTTCCATAGATTTGTGAGCATCTAAGTGGCTCAGCAGGTCTCTGACTGCTTCCTCCTGGATAACAGGGGGGCTATTCTGCTCCCTGACACCATCTCCCAGTCCAGGAGGACAGTTGTCCTGAGGAAAACCCATCTTTCTGTTGAAAACTGAGGCAAAGAAGGTGTTAAGTACCTCTGCCTTTTCCTCATCTTTAGTTACTAAATTCCCTCCCACATCTAATAGAGAATGGAGGTTGTCCTTGCCCTTCCTTTTGCCATTAATGTATTTATAAAAATATTTTTTATTGTCCTTCACAGAAGTGGCCAGATTGAGTTCTAACAGGGCTTTTGCCTCTCTATTTCTTTTCCTACATGACCTAGCAATTCCCTTAAGCTTTCCTGAGATACCTGACCCTCCTTCCAAAGTAGATACATACTCTTTTTTTCCTTAGTTCCTCAAAAAGCTCCTTGCCCATCCAGGCCGGTTGTTTTCCTCATCAGCTCATCTTTCGGCACATAGGGACAGTCTGTTCCTGTGCTGAAAGATTTCTGTTTTGAAGCACACCTATCCTTCCTGGACTCCTTTGTTTTTAAGGGCTGCTTCCCAAGGAACTCTCCAAATAAGTCTCTTGAATAGGCCAAAGGCTGCCCTCTGGAAGCCCAGTGTGGAAGTTTTATTGATGGCTCCTTGTTTCACCAAATATTGAAATATCTATAATTTCATTACTTGATGGTGAAAAATAAAAAGCAATCAAAATACAGGAGGCAAGTGTATATATATATACTCTACACTTTCTTTGTAATGTTTTACCAAAGAGGCATATTTAACCTGTTTATCTCCTTATTTCAGACAGAGACTATGGGCTGGTAGCCCTGCACCTGCTCTAGTATTTGGTGGTGTATATTTTCAGCTCGGATATTTGAGTCTGTTTCACCACCCAAACAAGGCAGCTTTCCTTTTGGAATGGAAAGGACCAGCCATGGCTCTTCTCAGATTTAAGAACCTAAGATTTGCAAATATTTTCTATAAAGAAAAGCAAGACCCTGTTGTAGGAATTTTCCAGTGTTTGTCTTAACACTTCTACACGTGTGGAGCTGTACAGATTAGTGAAGGGGTTTGATCTTGTTTTACTCAGAGTCTGGGTGATGCAGTCAGAAGAAATACAATCACAACTGCTTGTGCTCTCTCTCTTTTCCTTCCTCCCTGCCTTCAACCATCTACCTCTGTACCTATCTATCACTTGTGCTGTTCTTGCAGTAACTGAATCCTTTCCCATAAATTCAGTGGCAATGGAGAGGTTCCCCATAAGTGTCCTAGAGGCTATGGAAGGATCGATAGGGTTAAAATACTTCCTTTGGTCAGGTTCAGAGCTTGGATTTCAAGGTTTAATTTTTTTCATTTCTTGATAGGTTTTTTTTCTCAAATCAGCCTAGAGAGTACATTCATGTTTTACAGATAATATGTATCAATTCTTAGATTCATACAGATTCCAGAAGGATTTTATCTAAGATCCTAAAGCAAACTCCTTGCTGCTGGTCAGATGAAATTATGTCTGGTGGGAAGTCCCCCACTCTTGGGTTTGAGGACCTCCCACTCCTCTCTGCGATCCTGTTCGCCGGGGAATTTCCACTGCTCTTCCTATTTCCTTCTGGTCTGAATTTCTCAAATTTCAGTTTGGCAAACTAAAACGCTTAACAAGAGAAACAGCTTGCTGGATTGGTATCAGCTTACACAGAGGTGCCGGGGTAAAAGACACACATTTTCTGAGTATTGGAAACAACAAGGACTGGTGTATAAGAAGGGTCAGGGCAGGGTCTAGCAAGGAAAGATGAACATCAGTCTGTTTTTCTTTCTCTCACTGAGAAATAGCACTTGAAGAAATCAGTGAGGGGTGATGTGACCCAAAATGTGTATGCAGAGGGTTGCACAAAACTTGGAAATAGAGCTGAGGAGACTCTGAGATGCCCAAGTCTGGTAGAGGTGGGCTCTGGCCGGACTCTGTCAGTAACCAGTGCGTGGCTATGGAGCTTGGTTTTAGAGTGGGATCCAGTTCTCACTTAGGGCTGCAAGGAGGGATGGAAACCAACAGAGAGGCCTTCTAAGAGCTGCCCTCCTATTCCAGCTAATCTCTCCTCTGTTGCCATCTTTTTGGCACTGCAGCTCTTTGCATTTCTTTGCATTTCAGATCTTTCCAAACATGAGCAAAGGGGGGAGAAGGCAGAGGAGAACAATGGTGGGAATGGTGTCAGTATTGGGATGCAGTAGGGAGGGAGGAATGTTGACAAGCTAAAGTTCTTTCCCCTTCTAGCACACAGTGTCTTAAGGATACTTTATATCACTGGTAGTTCTGGGCTTGACAGGAGCGTCCAGATTGAATCAGATAAAACCCCTGTCCATCTGGGCTTTTCTTCATGCATGTCCCCAAAATACCAATACACACATCTGACTTGCCTCCAGGGTGCCAGGGCTTTGGTATGGATATGCTTTGTTCCTGTTTTTTTCTCTGAGGCATGCTGAGGGAAGGTCAGTAAGAACATGAAGCACAGGAGGGGGGTAAGAAGAGAAGAGAACAGTGAGTGTTAGAGGAGATGCAAGAAATTCTTTGCAAACGGCAGAATTTTGTGGTTTCAAAAGCAAAACATCTTTGTTTGCATTCGCCTCAAAAACAAAATATGTGTGACTGTTTGTCATTTATTCTTGATTCGGTGTCTAGTGGCAGCTCTGGCTCTGTGGAAAGCTGGGAGCAGTGTTACTGCTCCTGGTATGCGAAGATGAACTTGTGGTCGAGGGCCAGGCCAAGGAATTTGGCTCATCTGCCAGGCCCTGGAGCAGACTGGCTGCCACAGACACACAGCATGGCAGCGAGCATCCCTGTGCCTCAAAATGCTTAACCATCCAGGGGCATCTGGCTCCAAGGGCAGTGAGGAGAGGGAAGGGACAGCTTGCCCCTGCCAGTTTGGAAAATTTTGAGTAGTAGATTAAAAAAGGCATTTTCCTGGTGAGTTAGACCCTTTAATGATGAGGATTCACTGCACCTTTGGATCAAAATCTTAACCAGCATTTATTCTGAGACTTTGGGCATCATTAAATTTAGATTTACAAGACTCTCTCTCTGATCTCTTTATGAAGGTCAGAGCCTAAGCTCAGTCAAACACATCAGATACCTAATTCTCTCAGGCTCACCCATCATTTCCTAGACACCAACCAGGCTTTCCTGGCCACATCCTGGTGCTCCAAAGCTGAAGGGATCTTCTGATAGATGCTGTATTGGACTTTATGTATGTATTGATGTGTCTTTTCTCATGTCAGTGCTTGCAGAGGTCTTGAGACCCTTGGGAATAAAAAGGATTTGAGGATCAGGTGATTGCATACATTGCATATATCAGTTTGCTGAGAAGAGAACGGATTTAAGCCCACATTTAAGGGAATTCTAGGCATAAATGCATTCGGAAGGCATCCCAGCTTGTCAGTTTTATGCAGTTCTGCTATAGCAGCACCTGCTGGGATATTATTCTCTGCATTAGTCAGGTCAAAACTTGGGAGATCCCCATATCTAAGGATGGTATTTTTGTTTAGGTTTCTGTTTCAATTCCTCAGTCCTTACACAAGCTGTTACATGAGGGCTGCAAGCTGCAGGCTGCCTACCTTCCTCTCTTGCTAAAGGCACCACTGTTATGTCAGGTAAAGCTTTCCTTCCATACCCTCTTGCTTTATTTCATGTCAGCAGCTGGGTTAATTTTGAAGGGTTTGATCTGCAGAGGGGTGAAAGCACACAGCCACACAGCCAGGAAGATTTCTGAGCATGGCAAGACAAAGAGATCTCTTCTTTCTATACACCTTCCTTGGATTTATTGTCTGCATCAGCCAGGCTCCGGGTTCCAGCTGCAAGTTTTTATTATTCCAAGAATAATCATTTGGCTAACAGAGACCTCTCCCTGCAGACTGAGGGAAGGAACAACCCAAATTGATATTGCAGATGGAAGTTTGCTTGGAGCTGCTCACAATACCAAAAAGAAAGCAAAGGGTTTTTGACAGAAGCATCTACCTTTTTTTTTCCCCTGGTTGGCCTTTCTCTCTCTGTCCCTCTTCTTTCTCTCCCCCCTCCACCACCTTGAAAAAAAAAAAGAAACATAAGTGCAGAACTATATAACTGGAAGAAAAGCAGCATAAAGACAGACCATCAGGCTCCCTAAAGTGCAGATTCAAACCCAGTAGCTTATAGCATATTTGGGTCAGGTCTTTTAGAAGAAATGGAGAAGATGCATGAAGGAGGCACCTACAGCATCCACTTACCCACCCACTCATGGGTTGTTGCGTGTCCTGAAATGGCTGATGGGCTCCTCACTTTTTCAGCTGAAGCATCAGAAAAGGGGGCCTGAAAATGGCCCTTTTGCCCCAATTTCTCACCCATCAGATGGGAGTCATCACCACTACAGCAGTGGGCACAGGAGATAGGAAAGGCACCAGTTACTCTGGCAGTCTGGCAATATGGGAGATGAGAACTGTCCTGGATAGGGAAACATTACTTAGTCTTGTTTGTCTTTCTCTAAATACTTGGTTTTACTGACCAGATTAATTCCCTTCTCTGTGCGAGGTTAGCATTAATCCAGAGCAGCAGTGCTTCCCTCCACAGTGCACAGCCAGACTTCTGCTGTTGTCCTGGGGAGCAGAATACATGTCCAGAAAGGACAATGCCTGTCAGCCCCAAACAGGCTGCTCTGCTGGCGAAACCACCCAAAACTTCACTTTTCCAAGAGCAGTCTATAGTGTTGAGGTCCCCAGTGCTCAGTCCTGGTTATTGTTGCTAATATGAACTCTACACTTAACCCACAGGCCCCAGCTGCTCTCCACAAGGCATCCAGATGTATTCCTAAGCTCCACACAGTTCACTTTTCCACAGTCACAGCTGCATGACTCAGTGCTGCGCAGCAGTTTTCATTTCCAAAGTTTTTTGCAAACATGAGCTGAGTAAGCCTTGCCAGACCCCATTCCTTGCCAATTGGATTGAAAGGGCCTCTGAGGAGAACGGCTGCAGCTCAGCCCAGAGGTGCAATTTCATTTTCAATTGTATAAGCATTTGGGGGGAGGTTGAGAGATGAAGAAAGTTGTTGTTCAGTTGCTGCTGAGATTTTATGCTTATTTCATTGCCATGTCTACTTATTCAGGAATGCAACAACATCCTAGGTGCTGGTAACAAGTTCTCCTCAGAGCATAGGACTTCTAGGCCTTGTGGGAAGATGATAAAGGTGATATTTAATGTCTCTTCAGTGTTAAAATCTGTGACTACAAGAAAGATGACACCCTGTTTCTAAAACTGTACTCCATCTTCCTCGTTCCACCTCTACCCCCAAGGCTGGAGGCAATTAGAGCAGGGGCTGCAGTTTGCACAGATCAAAAATCCTGGCTGCAATAAATCCAAACAAAAAGCAAGTTCTGTCCTCTCAGTCTTTTCCTGCCATAGGCTTCTCCTTTCATATTACACCACCTGGAGCCCCTCTTCATGCAGCACTGGGGGTGGCATCACACAGACAGAGGGGTGATGTACTGCGAACAGCATAACACGGGGAGAGCATCTGCTTTACATTCCTTCACAGTTATTTCATTGAATCACAGAACTGTTTGTGTTGGATAGGACCTTAAAGCTCATCTAGTTCCCAGGAGGGACACCTTCCACTAGACCAGAGCTCCATCCAACTTGGCCTTAAACACTTCCAGAGATGGGAAGATGGCCACAGCTTCTCTGAGAAA
This sequence comes from Aleadryas rufinucha, assembly GCA_013397815.1. NCBI lineage: Eukaryota > Metazoa > Chordata > Aves > Passeriformes > Aleadryas > Aleadryas rufinucha. The sequence continues at coordinate 267,201 of VZTH01009669.1, forward strand.
CCTGTGCCAGTGCTTCACCACTCTCACAGGGAAGAATTTCTTTCTAATATCTAATCTAAACCTGCTCTCTGTGAAGTTAAAGCCATTTCCCCTTGTCAAAAGTCCCTCTCCAGTTCTCTTGTAGTGTCTTTAGGTACTGGAAGGGCCTCTAAGGTCTCTCCACAGTCATCTCTTCTCCAGGCTGAACAACTCCAACTTTCTCAGTCTGACTCCCTGAGAGAGGTGCTCCAGCTCTCTGAGCATCTTCACGGCATCCTCTGGACTTGCTCCAGCAGGTCTATGTCCTTCTTATACTGGGAGACCCACAGCTGGACACAGTACTCCAGAGCAGAGTAGAGGGGGAAAATCATCTCCCTCAACCTGCTGGCCACACTTCTTTTGATGCTGCCCAAAATACAGTTAATTTTAGTCTTCTAACTACTAGTGAAATCCCAAGCTGGAATATGCCGAACTTGCATAAAGCTTGTCCATGTGGTTTGATACAAAAATTTTAGAAAATTAAAAATCTGGACCAGTCCTAGGGGCTCTGAGATGGAGATAGGAGAGTTAAATGCTCAAATCCCAGAGAAAGAAATTCTTGGATTTCAAACCAATTACTTTGCATCTCTACAAAGAGCTGGAATTTTCCAAGCACTGGAATTTGTATTTCGACATCTGTTTTACTAGGAAACATGCACCCAGATGCCCACAAGCCTCTTTGAAACCCTCTCCTTTTGGTGCTAAGTTTTATCCCTTTTTTTGAAGGAAAAAGGAAGTGAAAAGTGTCACTGAAATCACTTCCGGTGGAATGCATGAACCTTCCTCTACTCACCACCACAGACATCACACATCAGCATCAAGTAGTGCTTTGAATATGGCAGTCCAAATGGTCAGGATGCCATCAGGACCTTCAGCTCTCTCCTGCATCTGTTGGGATGGCTCAGTTTTAGCATCTGTGGACTGCAGCTCAGGAAAATAGAAGTGTCTGTTTAAAACACTGACACAAAAAGTAGATCCATCTAGAAGAAAAATCCAGTTTTGTCAGAGAAGACTTGGCCTGGGGAAGAGCTGGTCTAAGCAAACCATGGTCTGGTCTGTACCATCTTGCAGTGCAAGCCAAAAAAAGCATCTGTATCTTGGCTATGCAGGACATGGCTCAGAAGCACAAGTCACTCAAAGTTATAAGCAGAAAGGAACAATCAAGAAAATCACCAGAAGAGGAAGTCATATGTTGGCATCTCCCAGGTCTGACCATGGTTTTACTGATCGTTATGTCCTGTAGAGTAGCTTTGGCAATTTGATAAATGTAGTTGATTTCCATAAATGGAGACTCCAAGCAATGTATTTTTGAGAACCATCTATCAGTTTCTCTCATAACTAAGAGTATTTCTATTTAGGTATTGACTGTTCCTGTAAGAAGCTGTGAGTCAAGAGTGGAAGTGTCTGAGAAAAATGCTCTGCTATAGTCAGTCCATGTTTGTGAACTTCATAATGAGTGAAATTATGTTGCTTTAATGATGCAGCAGGTCAACTTAAATGATCATGGTAGTTCCTTTCAGCTCTCGGATCTCTGAATCACTGGAACTTTGGCTATGATTGGTTAAGAAAAAATATCAGCTACAGATGGTTTCGTCCTTCATTATCCTATTTCAGCCTTGGTTAGTCCCAGGGCAGGAATATTTTAGCTGTTAAGGAGGGAAGATCACTTGGAATCAATATACACATTGGCATTAATAGTTCACAAAAGAGAACTAACTCCAGTCACAGAAAGAGCACAGCTGATCTACATTTGCACCACTCGCTTTTGATGTACTTCTCTTGAGAAACACCAGTTGCACATTGATTTTTCTACACTGAATGTGATGAAAAATGGACGAAGATGCTCTGCTTGTCACATTTCAACTCTTCCCTCTATAGAGTGTTTTCAGGTGTGCTTCAGATGTTCAGAAATGCCATCAGGGATCACTGGTCTTTGTGGTTTGCTGTGCACATTGAACCCTACAGTCTGGGATCCCAAAGAGTATCTGTCTGTGGGGATACCGTTGGGACTAGTAGGAAACTCAAAGTGAAACTCTTTGGGAATTCATAAAATGATAGAATGGTTTGAGTTGGAAGGGACCTTGAAGACCATATAGTTCCAACGCCCCTACCATGGGCAGGGACACTTTCTATTAGTACAGGTTACTCAGAGCCCCATCCAGCCTGGACGTGAACATTTCCAGGAATGTGGGAATTGCCCTGGACTTATTCATTTGCACCCCACAAAAGGAATACCAAAGACCAGCATTCTGGCCACATCTCATATGGTTTTGCAGTGGTTTAAATGACAAAACTAGCAGTAATGCAATAGGGATTTGGGTTTGGCTGGTTCTGGGAGAATTCTACAATGAACTACCAAAAAATTTTATTTAGTGTCCAGTGTTAATCAAAACTCTTGATGTTTTGGGATGCTAACAGAAGGTTAATTTAAGCTGATGACATCATTCTTTGAGGCAGCTGATCTCCCTGTTGCTCCTTGGTGAGGCACATAAATGTCTCTGTGGGTATGTGAGGATGCACCACAACCTGAGGAGGTTTGGTTCACACAGTCGATAGGGCTACAAAGGGATTCAGTTGCCTCTAAAACCCAGAACCTTTGTTTGGTTAGCTGGATCTGGACTACATTGATGGTGTTGCTTAGAGGCTGAGCTAGTGCAAATGAAAACAACCACAACAACCTTTTGAGGCAGTATCGGGTGTCTGACACATCCGTGTGGTGCCGGGTGACATGATACAAGACCTGTTCAGTCCTGTGCCCAAAGGGAGTGGCAGCTGTGGGACAGCAGGAAAGCCCAGCCAGCATCTCACATAGCACTGGATGGTTGTACTTGGGCAGCAACTGCATTTCTGTTCCCTGCTTTGGGAGCTCAGATGCACATCACACATGGAAACACCTAAAGCAGACACCTAAATGTAGGTACCTTAATTTCAAACTCAATCCACTCATTTTATAGCCTTTTTTTTCAGTGTGTTTTCTACCTCAGGATATTTTAATAAACATTTTGCCACATATCTTCAAAATTAGAGGAAGACAAGTTGCTCCTGTGCTGGGATACAGACACTTGGCATCTCCATATTTAGGTGATGGATGGCAATGACCCAAAAATGTCACATCAAATATTATTAAATAAAATGTAACGGATTTGTTTAAGCAAAAAAAACCCTAACAAACAAAACAAAACAAATCAAATCAAAACAGTTGTATCTTCTGCTAAAGAAATTCACTTCAACATATATGAGCAGTGTATGTAGGTAGAGGAAAAGTCAGATTTTCAAATCAAAACAATCTAAACTTTATTTGTTGAGGGCAAGTTACAAAGGTGGCACTGATACCCATGCCAACAAGTCCTGCAAAGGATCTTGAGGCTTTCACATATACCAGACAGGCATAACCAGGTATAATATCCATAACTTGTTGCAGGAAGAGTTTTGCAGTTCAATCTGACTGGTGACCCAAACACGTGGAAACAGCCATGGAAGTTGGAGAATGGCCGAAGAAACCATGCAGCTTCTGAGATGGGCTCCTGGACCTCCCTCTCAGCCCAGACCAGTGAGCACCCCAGCTAAGCAATACATCCACAGCTGCCAAACCAGACACCCTGGAAACACAGGAAATTTGGATATCATACGTATGTCTGGTTTTCTTTGCTTGTTTGTTTGTTTGTTTGTTTTTCCCAGATGAGTAATATTGCCTCTGTGTGCAAAAAGAGCAAAGATTTCTGTGAACAACAGGAAACTCATGCCTGAGAGGATCATCACAGCAATATTTACTGCAGCCTTCAGTGATCTCTGCCCAGCTGTGATTTGCTGTTATGCACCAAAACAAGTTGCAGAGAAGGGAAAATATAAATTTTATCAATATGGTGTCTGAAATGAGGCCTCAGATTATGAAGCAGTTGTGAAGGTGAAAGTTGGAAACATAGAGGAGGAAAACAGAAATAAGCAAAAGAACATGCTGGGCCATATGGGAGGAGTTGGACAGGTGAGAAGTTGAAGTAGCTGATGTGGGGTGCATTGTCGGGTTCCATGCCGGGGTTTGGCACCGGCAGGCTTTCCCGACACACTGGCGGTATAAAAGGGAAGGGCTCCCATGTAGATTTCAGCAGCAGACTTTATTCCACGCTGGAACCCAGTGATGAAAGCCTCGAACAGGGGGAAAACCAATTTATACGGGAGTGGGGGAGGAGCATTGTGTTCAGGGAGGCAGGACATAGGCAGGGCCCTGGCACACAGGAGGAAAAGGGGCAGGGAACCAATGGGCCAGTCAGGGAAACCGAACCGGGATACATTTCCATGGTAGAGCAAAGCATCCTGGGAGGCCTTACCCCAAACCAGGGGAATCTCTCAGGGTCTGTCCCTTTAGGGGACTCTCTCATGGCTCCCACAGTGCACAGTCTGATCATTGGTGGCATTTGGGTCCCTCATGGATTTGCACAGGGTCACCACCTGGTTACACACTAAAAGAGATGGACCACATGTTTATCTGGAAAAGGCACAACAGAGTCACTGCTGGATGTGAAAGTCTACAGTGATGCTGAAGGGCAGCAGTAATCATGAATTACTTATTGAAGTGATGACGAATGCATTAAAGCCTAAGGGAAAGATGGGTGACACTGGAGTTAAATTTGATCCTGCAAAGTTAAAAGGCAAGTCTTTGAGAGAGACAGAGGAGGTAATGCTTGGAGAGCATTTCAGGCCATTATTGTGGAACGATAAAGAAATCTCAGTAGAGACCAGATGGGAAATATTTAAGGAAGCAATAGAGAACACAGTAGGGAACTTATTGGGAGGCCTAAGCAAACAAGGAGGAGCTGGACAAACATCAAAACAAAAGCATTAGAGGGAAAATGCAAACAGAGCCAAGGATTATGGGAGAGTGGAAACAAAAGCACAAAACAAAGCAGAGGAAAATTTCCAAAGGCAAGTAAACCTCTTTAGGGTATAGAGAAGCACCAGGAAAACAAGGTGTGAAATTGAGATGGAAGAAGATTGTGTTCAATGGTAATAACAGTGTGACTGTTCTAAGAGCAGGAGAGGAGTCCTGATGGCCTGCGAGCAAATGTAACAGAGAAGGTGGAGCCATGGAAAGAGCAATTGGCTGAACACTCTCATCACCGTCCCTGGAGGGATTTCAAAAGTGTGTAGATGTGTCTTTTAGGGACAGGATTTAGTGATGAGCTTGGTAGTGTCAGGTTAAGTTGGGCTCAATCACTTTCAAGATCTTTTCCAGCTAAAGGATTCTGTGATCTACCTGGATACAATCACCCCAAACCAAGATCAAGAGTTTGGCTTGTAAGACAAAAAAAAGGCATGAATTCTGAGCTGATGACATAGAAAGGACTATACAGCAGCCCTTCCATCCTTTTAGCAACATATGTAGCCACAGGACTGCTAGAGATCACCCCACAACTAAGGAAAAGAGGAGGGTTCAAAACTAATGCACGTTACTGGCACTAGCGAAACTACAAAGACATACGTTAAAGGGCAGTGGGGAAGATCCCAATGGAAGTAATTGATAAATGGTTAAAGTAAATTGCATAGGAAGCAAGAGGTGAAAAATGCTGAAGTGTGGGAAAGGATTAGATTAAATATCCGTGCTCTGACTATGAGTACAAAGAGAGTAAGGGTGGTGATTAAAGGTGCTTTTGAGGATCTTTATTTTGAGAGACGCACCTTGGAAAGTAAGAAAATTAGACATTTTCCAGCTGAAAGCATTGTAACTACAGTTGCTCTGTGGAGCAATATGAGTAGGGAGGAAGTCAAGTAATGGCCTCAAGTGAGAAGGCTGCTAACGTTTCCTCATCTTCCCATATTGTGTAGTAACAACCCAAATTGAGACGAATCTCATGACAATGGATGTTATACCATTAAGATCCTTATCTTATGTAAATGACACCAAGCAATTACACAAACTTGCAATAATCACTGAAGTGACTGGTGCAGGAGTAAAGACAGCAATTGGAGAGACAAAAATGCAGGAAGGGAGCTATAAGATTAATTTTTATTTCTCAGGCAGCACATACATACCTGAGGTCTTCCTCCAGAAGAGGTTTGTAAGGACATATTCTTTCAGTAATGCTGCTGTGCAGAAAATCACAGCCTCAGAAACTAAGGTGTCTTTATGGAGACGTATCAGTCTGAGATACGCACAGCATTGCCCTGGGCAACTGGATCACTTGCCCTCAGAGGAGTGAGTATCAAACACAAGGAACCATGGATGTCTTTGGGCAGAATGATGCAGAGTGGAGCCATTTTAAGATTAATAAAGAAAAAAAGGGAGAGGACTCAGGTCAAAAGAAGAGAAGGACCAAGGAGAAAATTGGAACAGCTTTAAGAAACCCTGGTCTCAGCTAACCACTCATTCATCCAAATAATCCCTAAAAACCTTAACAATTTGGACAATAGAATCCAGTAGCCTCACCAAAACACTCAGTGGGAGAAGGTTATAGGCAGACCCAGCAGAAAATCATTGTATTATTCAGGGGAAAAGATAATCTGTCAAGAGACCCAGCTTTGTTGGCAATACAGCCTCGTCACAGCTGGTACACACAAACCTGGTTTTAGATTAGCAGGAATAATAATCACAAGCCCCACCAGCACAGCAAAGTGGCACTTGAGGTGTTTATATGTCATTCACAGTGCTGCTTCCTGGAAACGTGCCTCCCAGTAAAACAGAGCTGCCTTATATTCCTCGGCTTTTATCTTGGGATAACTCAGACACTTCCACTACTCCCAAAAGAGAAATGTGGCTTTTCTCTCCTGTGGAGTCCGCTCTTTGCTCTGCAGCTCCCTAGCACTCTCTGAGTCATCAGTATGCTTCAGAGGAAACCAGGGGGCTAAGGGTCTGGAATTTGGGATTTGAGATTTGGGTGGAAGGTGATCTCCTGGAGAGCTTTGCTGCAGGCAGGAGGGCAGAGAAAGAGTAAAAGGAAGTGAAGGACAGAGATGAAACTGATCAAATTGGTAAGGTTTTGCTCACAGATATGAAATATAGTAATCCTCAAAAAATCAGCAAAACCTTCTAGGCCATTCTATCTATGCCTTGCTAGCTTAATCCCTCAACTTGAGAGAGAAAACATCACATTTCCAGCTATAAAACATTTATGCCCCATCATATCCAGTTGTGTGTTAACTATATCTTGTGTTAACAGAGGCAGCTTTCAGCTTTCCATTCCCAGTGTTTACATCCCCATACATTTAGGCAGAGCAACTGTATCTTCATTCAGCTTCTGTTTGGCAAGAAGCACCCTACTTTACGTGGATGAATAAAAGGAAGGCAGCACACCGAGCTCAGTGCTCAGGAGGGAAAACAAAAGGACCATTGTTTGCTGCACTATGAAACCAGCTTCTGATTGCTGGACTTTCTCAGGTCACCCTTGCCAATGTTGGTGTTAAGTCAGGATGACGTCAGGGGCTTCAGCCAGTCCCTTTCCTTCTCTGCATCCTCTTCCCATCCAAAGATGTGTGTGCCTGCTCCTGCTCTTCACAGAAGACACCATCAGTTATTAATCCAGCTATCATGTCAATGGAGGCTTCTGCTGCTCTTGCCTCTTGCAGCAGAAATTAAGTATACTTCTTGATGAGGGACTGCAAGGCTGGAGACAGGCTCTGGAAGCAGCTAATGCCACCCCACACATCCTTCTGTGAGGAAGACCAGCTTCTGACTTTACCATTAAATCTTGGGCTTTCTCTGAAGCTCACTCTTTGTAATATCATAGAATTATAGAATGGGTTGGGTTGGAAGGCACCTTTAAGATCATCTTGTTCCAACCCCCCTACCATGTGGGGGCACCTTCCACTACACCAGGTTGCTCCAATCCCCGTGCACCTTGGCCTTGAACACTTTCAGGGGATGTGGCATCCACATCTTCTCTGGGCAGCCTGTGTCAGTGCCTCACCACCACCACAGTAATGAATTTCTTACATAATGAGTATCTAATCTAAACCCATCCTCGTTCAGTTTACGGATGACGTAAAACTTCTAAGCATTGCTGACAGCTGTCTGCTGGTTTCGTCATGACCCCACCTTCGGGTTCACAAGGTTTCTGGTATTGATGAGCATACATTTTGGAGCATGGACAAACAGCCAGTGGATCAATGTTCACTGGGACAAACTTGCTGAGATGAAATATTGGCTTCATTTGTTAAACTTTAATGACTGAACTGCCTGGCAAAGCCAAGAATGCAATAACTCCCATTTCTCTAGGCAAGTTAGCTATTGGGTAATTACACTTTAGGCTCAATGAACATTGTTTCTTTAAAAGCATTTCCTTGCCACTCAGTTAAAAGTACCTGTAATTAAACCTCAGAGGAACACATCACAGATTTAAGGTCTGAGGTTTGAATGACAGTTTCCCGCAGCAGCTTCTTCCCGCGTGGAGATGCCAACTCATGAAGTCAGCATGTGTACGTCCTTTGGGGAACTGGGCAATGAGAGGAGACCACAGCCTAAACAGAGTATCTATTAAAGCAGGAAAAGATGCGTATGTCATCTTGTCTGAGATACATACCACGCTCAGTTACCATGGCAATGGACATTATAGGTAGCTTCAAGGGAGGGAAAGAGTGATTAGCAGACAGATAGGGGGGAAGACTGTGCTGTGCCCTCTCTAGTTAGAGTATTTTCATTAAGATTACAAGAAGCAGGATCTAGATATTAGACAGTAGGTGTTTGCATTCTTGTCCTAATCTAACTTTAAAAGTATCAGCGACAAGGGCATCCCTTGCTTCCCTCAGGAGGCAATTCCACCAGATGAAAGATTTTCGCAGTATCTGGCCTCCTGTTGTCTTTATTTCCCACTCTATAGTGCTTAATCTTCTCAATTGACAAGCTGAAGCGTGCCAAATCAATATTTTCTTTTGAAATTTGGCTGTTCAAAGGGTAACTTCATTGAGTAATGATTTTGTGCTTTGGGCTAAAAACTTGCTTCGAGGGCTTCAGTGCACAGGTGAATTTTTCCTTTCATATTAAAAGAAAAATAAATTTCATAATCATTTTAGCTGAGACTAGAGAAAAGTAGAAGAATAGAAAAAAATGCTGCCTTTTATTGGGACTGGAGTTATTTTGATCCTTTAGCCTGCTTTGCGAACGAAATGATGCCTATGTGGTCTTTTGCCTTGCATTTAAACATCAATATTTTTAAGCATGTTGGCCATTACCACCCCACTTTCAGAAAATGGTCTTTGCCACTCTCTTGGGATAGGAAGTTCCTACAAGTTTCATTAATATCATCAACCAGGGAAAAGGAGAATTCAAGGCAAATTAAAGGAGAAATAAATGCAAATTAATCTATCTTAATGGGTCCCTTAATGGAAAGGCAATTTCTTACTCATCCTGCAAGGCAGCAGCCAACTAATCAGCCAGGAAATACCTACTGGTCCACCAGCCAGTACTCAGTACACCAGCATGGCTGTAGGTTGCCCTTTCTTGACCAAAACAGTAGGGGACACTGGGAGAACTGCAGGATGCAGATGTTCACGGGACCAGGAAACCAGGTTTCATTGCTTATGGAGCAAGAAAAGTATGTCAACAGCTTTCTCCAACAACAGTATTTTAAAAATAAAATATCTAAATCTCGTCTATTGTTTCCTTTTATTCCGCAATACATGTTGCTGCAGGGCTTGTTTCAGCAATGGACTTGTACTGACACATATAACAAAGGCCACGGGTGCTTAGTGAAACACATGATCCTCTGTAGATGTGAAGTCAATGGAGCTTTAACAAATTCAAAATATTATGTGAGTTTAAGAGCTTTCTGGGATGAAAGCTGGATGTTGGAGTCTTGAAGCAAAGAACTCCAAAGATCTCTTCTAGCCTAATTTTTTCTTTTAAGTTTGGATCTTAAGATCTGTCTCTGTAGTCTGTACACACGCAACACAGCTCTTGCCTTAATCCCCCTTGGTTCTCACCTTGCCAATGTACATTAGCCTCATTTTCCAGACCAGAATTCTAGAGAATTTTCAAGTCTCTGTTTTTTCTGGATAAAGGCCTTCATCTCATGCTGTAATATCATTTTTGGGGATGAGATGTCCAAAGCATCTTGCAGCATCAAGTAGAGTGTGAATTCCCTGAATGCACCACTCAGACTCTTCCAGTATGGATTGATGGATTAAATATGGGCCAGGCAGTCTGGCTTTGACTTCAAAGATTTCCACCTTCTCAAAGGGATTCTGATTCTATCCATTTTACATGGGAAATAGAGACAAAGAAACCTCTGAGTATTTAGGATCTAAAGATGTGGAACTGAGCAAAAATCCCAACAGGGTGTTAGAAAGATGCAAACACCCCTTCAGTTTACAGTTACAGGTTGATTTATTGATATCAGATTGAAAGCATTCCAAAAAACTGAGAAGGAAAACAAATATAAAAATCTCTGTTCTTTCCTTCCTTCCTTCCGTGACCTTATGAACCTTCATTACTCCAGCTAGCATTCAACATAGCTGAGGATGTGACCTTTCAGCAACAGAATGAACTTAATCTACCAATACCATTGCAGAAACAGGTCTTGGAAGCATGACAAGGTTTTTTCCACTTGTTGGCCCCAGAGCTTAACCATGGATTATAGCAGAAAAATCTCAGGATACATTGATTTGAGCCAAGCAAACCTAAATATTTATTAATTGAAGAGCTAAATATTGACTTCATGTCAAAGTGAAGTAAATGTCTGCAGTGACAGTCTCAACATTTTTACAAAAGAAACAAAAATTCCAGTGAGCAGCTTACTAGGAAACAGCCACCCACTTCCAGGAGCAGCTAACACAAGCAGATGGACAAAAGCCCACACTTCCCTTGGCTGGGCTTCTTAGGTTCCACAGTACCTGCAAAGAAGATGCTTGGCCCCTGTGTGGGAATAAAACTATCACAAGTGCCCAAGCCTCCTCCACTGTCCATGGAGAGAGAAATCTAGTACAAGGGCATGCAGTGACAGGACAAGAGGGAATGGTTTTAAACTGAAAGAGGGTAGGTTTAGAATAGATATTAGGAAGAAATTCTTTACTATGGTGAGGAGCTGGCACAGGCTGCCCAGAGAAGCTGTGACTGTCCCATGACTGAAAGTGTCCAAGGAGAGGGAGAGGGAGAGGGCTGGCCTGCTTTTCTGATGCTGAATTTTAATCAAAATGCATAAAAGAAGGTCTCCTCGGCTCAAGGGAGTTGAAATCCATAGATCCCACTAGTCAAAACAGTGTCAAATCCACCAGGCTATGGAGCAATTGGGGTGAGGGGACAGCAGGGGCAGGGGATAAACAGTGAGGCAGAGGGTCTCTTCTGTATCTCTTGGTCAAGCTGAGTCACCAGACACTAACGGGAGCAAAATTCATGTGGCCAGGCAGGAAGAACGGGTAAGAGGAACCTTGACCATTGCCAGCAGCCTTGGAGCTTCCACCAAGAGGAGCTGACTTCTGCCTCTTTTCCCAAATATGTGTATTTTTCCTACTGGCTCTCAATCAATACAATCAACATTGTGAGCAAAGAGGTGACAGTTTTCCATAGCAGTCCATCAGTCAATACAGACCAAACAAGCTGACTGCAGTCAGTTACTGGTGAGGGGGCTCACATCCACAGGACATGGTCCAGTGACAAAGGGGGAGGATGGACCTACAGAAAGACCTGTATTTTTGACCAAGGCTGTACACACTAGAGTGCAACATGTATCCAAGATTGCCACACTCCTCTGAATGAAATAAAAACCACAGCTGCAAGTGGTTGTTTGTTTAAGTCTTGCTTGTTACAGGAATTAAAATAAAAAATCTTTACTTCTGAGTTACTACTGATGCCATGATGGTTTTTTGCTTTTTATATATACCCCCTCTATATACTCTTTTATATAGTTTTTATGTGTTCTTAAGGGCCTTTTAGCCCACATACTTCTAATTCTTCAGGTTTGATAAATAGCATAGACCCAATATTCCGTTAAGCCAGGAGACCAAACATCTCAGAAGCCTTAGACACCAAGGTCTTCTCTGGAACACATTTTGTAAACTGAGATAGGCCTGTCCAGGGGGAGAAAGTTCCTCAGAGAGGGGGGTTCGCTCAGCCTCTCATTGGGGAATCTTTGATAAATATGTTAATTGGTAAAGCCTATAAATTTATACCCAAACTATTGTGGGTGTGCAATTCGGGGGTGCTCACGGGGGTGCATTTCAGTGTGCATTTCGGTGTGCGTTTGGATGTGCATTCCAGCGTGCTCCACCTGGACAGAGTGCACCAAGGATCCTTAAAATAAATACCATGGTAAAATCCCCTTTTTCCCCTCTAACCATGTTTGGCTCTTGATTTTACGACCAAGAAAAGGCATCACTACAGGACTCCCACAAGGATGGGAAACATTCCCAGAGAAGACAGGTAGACCTGCCTGATTCATATTTTCCCACTGGGAACTGGTGATGGTTGTTTGCTGCTATTGTCAGCATTTTGTTTAAACTTCTTGCAATAACTGAACTCTTCCACGAGTAATCCTGCTGGCTGCTGCTGTGAGTTCTTCCTTCTGAGAAATCACATCAAGTGCAATCAAGCTTGGACAGCTTCCTAAGCCATCTCTTCCATCTCAACCACAATGGAGAGAGATCATGAGCAATCCCTTGCACAGCAGATAGGGAAGGCTCCCTCCCTTGCAGGAATACTCTCATGTTGGGGAGAAGATCAGAGTTGGGGATTGCAAGGCACTGATCTGGCTTTGTGGCTTTTCCTAACAGTTTGGTGCATGAGAAACCCCCTTTCCTGGGATTGCATAATTGGAGGAAGGGAAATGAGATCTCAGGGAGGGACTCAGAGATCATGGGGCAAAACTCCAACTCTAGCTCTTCTTACTAATCCAGTTTATGTCATCCTCATTCTCTCTTCTTTTCCCTGACATGTCTATTACGATTCATTCAGGAGAATGTAGGATTGACTCCGATATCTTTCCTTTGGCTTAAGAATTGTCTGGATTCTAACAAGTCCAACCAGCCATGATGTTGTCAGACATTGAGAAACACAGAAGTGAGCTGGTGTCTTCTGGGAACAGAAGATCTGAGGAAGGCTCAGCAGGGTCCTGGAAGAACCTAATTAGGAGAAGATGTCCTATGGTTCCCAGACCTACTAGGGTCTCTGCACCAGCAGTACAGGAGGGCTATTTGGAGAGAGAAAACTGAAGTTCCATTTCCATCTTTCACCCTTCCATGGTGTCCCAGGCATTGAACTGTTTGAGACAGATGGGGAAATTTTTCCAAACACAGCATGGCTGGTTTTGTGTGTGAAGGTTCAGTCCATGGGACTACACAGCTCTGGAGAAACCCTGTTTTATCTTTACAAAAATATACTCTCATATGGCAAAGATATAGAAATATGGATGGTGGGAAATATGACCTTAAGACCTTAAATGTTCTCTAAAAATGGTGTTATTATGATAGCTAACTCTTTGGCCTGCTGGAGGGTGCTGAAGGGCCACAAAGATACTCAGAGGGCGGGAGCACCTCTGCTGTGGAGACAGGCTGAGAGAGTTGGGCTTGCTCAGCATGGAGAAGAGAAGACTCCAAGGAGACTTTAGAGCACCTTCCAGTGCCTAAAGGGGCTACAAGAGATCGGGAGAGGGACTTTTGACAAGGACTTGTAGTTATAGGACAAGGGGGAATGGCTTCAAACTGTCTGACAGGGGGGAGGTTTAGATTAGAATTTAGGAAGAAATTATTGTGAGGGTAGTGAGACACAGGTACAGTTGTTGCTTGAAGTAGCTAAGAATCAGATGGATGCATAACTAATTTTGTATTAGTATCACATCAGAGCTAATCCCTATCCCCAGATCACCCAGAATTGCCAGCCCTCTCCTTGTCGTGACTTTGGTCAACTACATCAAACTGGGCAACTTTTATATATATATATATAAAAATGCATACATATGTGTAATATTTCTACATATATGTAATATATAGATATTATGTATTAGCTGGATCTCAGCCAAATGATTTAATTCCCAATTTCTTCACCTTTGAACTGGCATTTTGCTTTACTGAGGCCAACATGGCAAAGGCCTAACATGAGGCATGGAAAAAATGAACAAAACGGAAAATTAAACAAAAGTTTCCTTAACGACTTCCCCTGCTCAGAGTTATAAAAACTGAACAGTGGAAAGAGCCAGCTGAATGGATCCTTACAAGAGGCTGTTCATGTCTGGAGGTACCACTGTGATGTCTACATGGAAAATCACAACCCAGACTAGGGGGTTTTCCCATGGTTCTCCCCAAAAAGCATTTGGCTCGGCTGAGTCCTGAGCACACACTTCCTCTCTCTGGCTCCCTGGAGCTGCTTCTTGGCAGAGTTCTCGCAGTCTGATGGTGATTCCCGAAAAGCAGCTCCTGAGACAGGGGCAGAGTGAGCTCATATCCCGGATAAGCTACACTTGGAAATGCAGAGGGTGGAGAGGAACAACTGTGACACCTTCCTGATGCCCCCAGTATCTCCTGCCTTGAGCCTCAGCCCCTCTGACCAGAGCTGTATTTGCTGGACAGGGAGGTCACCCAGCACATCTTCATGCAGAGATGTGCTTGGAGAAAGCGTCTGAGCAGAACAAAAAAAAATCCTTTTCACCACTTTTTCAACACAAGGAGATGCTAAATACAAATCTCAGCACCAGGCTTGCTTGAAGGTTGTGGTCTGAGCAAACCCTGATCATCAGTCAGGACAAGTGGGGTATTTCAGTGCTACTAAAAGGAAACAAGAGGAAGCCTGATTGTACCTTCTTAACCTAAACTTTTTGAGAAACAAGCAACCACACACCTTGAGACCTGGCACAGGCCAGTAATACACAAGGGGTGCAGTATACTGAGCATGAGAAGCCGCAGGATATGTCCTCTGGGATTTGTGGACCCTTGCAGAACATTTTGCTTTTTCCAATGTCACAGCACCATGACATGAGGCACTTGACACCCTGAGATAAGCTCAGTTGGTTTGAGCTTGGTGCTAAAAATGCCAAGGTTGTGGGTTCAGTCCCTGTATGGGCAATTCACCTTAGAGCTGGACTTGATGATCCTTGTGAGTCTCTTCCAACTCAGAATATTCTGTGTATCTATGACTTCTGATTCTCTTTCCAGTACCACCATCGTGACTCAAGCCACCACTGGGCTGCTACATCTAATAAATAGACAAGAAATTCTGATGCAGGGCTGCTCTTCCACAGCTCCAGGAACTGCCTATCCTCCAGTGATGGATTCAGGCTCTCTGTTCCCCAAACTGAGGATTAAATATCTGGTTTTGTTTAGCTTTTTTTTTTTTCTCCTTTATTCTATTTCAGGGGTTGCACCATAGAGTTTGCAAGCCCCAGTTTCCTGCCTGCTGGCATTGCTCAAACCTTGGTGCTGCTTCGTCCTACCTGCACCCTGGGATGTTGGAGCTGACCTTGGGTCTAAACTCCCAGAAAACTGAGTGAAGGTGGTGTTCAGGAATAGAACTCACGCCTGCAAATACAGCCCTGCAGAGGTCAGGGCTGGAAACGAGGTTGTGCTGCAAGGGTAACTCCGGGCTGATCCCCAAGAAAGCAAAAGAACGACAAGGAATTTTAGCCAGGGGGGATGCAAAGCAGCAGGAAGGGGGACTGTGTGTGTGTGCAAAGCCTGCTCGACACCTCCCCCCTCCTTTTCCCCTGTTAAGGGGGGTCTGCCAGCTCAGGAGTGGCACAGTCTAGCGCAAGTCCTGCCTCCTGCCTCCTTCCTCTTCCTCCTCCTCCTTCTCCTCCTCCTCCTCCTCCTCCCAGATGTTCCCTTGTGTGCAGCCATCTGTTGAGCTCCCTCCTCCCTCCTCCTGCGGGGAAGGGGGCAGCCAGCTTGCCCGGCCAGCTGCACGCCTTGGACGAGGAGGAGGAGGGAGAAGGAGGAGAGAAGAAGGGGACAGCCGGCCCCGAGCCCTGCTCCTGCC